>CM053149.1:76062105-76389605 GCA_028571685.1 Heterohyrax brucei
CATTGTGACTAAGCAGGCTGTATCCCAAGAATGCAATGCTGGTTTAATATTAAAAAGTATATGTAATTTAATTCATCAACAAAAAGAGAAAGAGAAGTCACAAAGCCACCTCAGTAGAAGCACAACAAGTATACACCAACTCTGCTTCAGCTTCTGTGGGTGAATCTCAACTGAAGCATTCCTTAAAATACTTTTCTTTACACATTAAATTGAAAATCTATTCATTGCATGTTATGAGGCCATCTGAGGGCTCTCTATACAGGTGGTATAGTGGTTAAGTGCTACAGCTGCTAGCCAAAAGGTGACAGTTCAAATCCACAAAGCATCCTTGAAAACTCTTTTGGGCCGCAGTTCTACTCTGCGCTATAGGGAATCAACTCAACAGCAATGGGCATGTTATGATACACCAGTGTTGTTTAATAGAAATATAATGTGAGTCATACGCAAATTCAATTTTCTGGTAACAAAATTAAAACATAAAAGAGATACAGGAAAAACAAATGTGAACACAATATTCTACTCAGCTTAATACATTTTATATACCCTAATGTGTGAAGGAGTCTTGGTCTTGTAGTGGCTAAGAGCTCTCTCACTAACCAGATGGTCAGTGGTTCAAAGCAAATATCACTTATGCATATAAAACCCACCACTGTCGAGTCAGGTCCACATACAGTCAGCATAAAAATTAATAATATATTTGCATTCTTATCTTTGCACTGAGTCCTTGAAACCCAGTGTAGCTTTTATAGTTAGACCCCATCTCAATCTAGACTAGGTGTATGTTAAGTTTTAGTGGACACATGTGGCTAGTCACTACTGTATTGAGTAACAAAGCTCTGTAGTGTTCCATTGGTTTATTTGTCTATACATCAATATTCTACTGACTTCTTTAAAATTCAGTTTACAGTAAGACTTACACTCAAGACTTAAAAGCAGATCATGTAAGTCATTTAACTTTGTTCTTATTTCTCAAAATGACTTTAGTTCCTCCAGATCCTTTTTCTTTTCTGTAAATTTTGGAATTAGTATACTATATTTTAATACTGCATCTAATTTACACATCAACTTGGAAAAAATGACATTTTAACAATATTAAGTATCTCAATCTATAAAAAAGCTATGTATTTCTATTTATTTGGGTGTCCAATAATTTCTCTCTGCAGCGATTTATATATCACAGTGTAGGAGACAGGTTTATACTATGAAATATATTTTGTGTAATGTACTTTACAAAATACCACTGGGCATTCCTGGGATATTTTCCACTCGGTGAAGAGGTGTTCTCCATTTTATGTGTTGCTGGATTCAACGTGCTAATATACATTTAAGAATTTAGTTTTCTTTTCTTGTAAAGTTACTGTCAGATTTTGGCAAGGAGGTTAGACTAATGCCATAAAGTGAGTCGGGAGGCACTACTTCCTTGGACTTCTCGGAGTTTGTGTGAGATGGAAGTTGTCTCTCCTTCAAATGTCTTGCAGATTTTAACTGTGAAACCATCTTGACGTGGGATTGTCTTTGTCAAAAGAGTTTTAAAATTAGAAATTCACTTTCTTTAGTAGTTACAATGCTGTTCATATTTTCTTATTTCCATTTCTGTCAGCTTCGTAAATGACATCTCTAAGTTATCAAATTAATTGACAAAAAGTTGTTTGTAACTTTGCTTCACTGTTTTTTATTACCTACGTTGTCACTGTTAGGTGCTGTTGAGCTGGTCCCAATTCATAGGGCCCCTACGTGCGTCTTTGTGTGTTGTGCGTGTTGAGTATGTCTCTGGGGGTCACGGTAGGGTGGGGTGTGCGTCTCGCAGTGTGCGTGCTGTGCCTGTATGTACCGTAGGTATGAGTGTGCATGTATCTGTGTGTTGTGTGAGTGATAGTGTGTTCATGTCTTGTGTCTGTGTGTCTTTTGGGTGTGTTGTGTGTGCCTGTGTCTATCAGAGTATATGTGTGCATCTGTCTGTCTGAGTCTGTATCATGCATCACTGTGACTGCTGTATTTATGTGCTGTGTTCTATGTGTCTGTGTTTGTGTATTCTGTACATCTACATCTACGCTTGCATCTTGCATGTATTTCCTTGTGTGTGTATCTGTCTGCTGTCTGTGTCTGTGTGCTGTACGTGTATTTTCTGTGTGCATCCATGTGTGTTGTACATGTTCTCTGTATTCACTGGGTGTTGTAGTGCACTGCGGTGGTGTGCTGTGCTTGTGTGGGTTTTAGGTATGTTGTGTTCCCGTTTCCCTCTGAGAGTTCGAGTGTGCCTGTGTGTGTCAGCCGCATGTCGGTACATTCTTGTCTCATTTCCATATTTTGGTTACACTGTGTGTCCATGTTTGTGGGAGTGCGTGTGTGTGTGTGTGTCAGAGTCTACATCTTACATCACTGTGGGTGATCATCTAAGTTGTCGAGTTAACGGTTCTTCTGTTACCTGTGTTGCTGTGATGGTTGTCAGGCACCTTCGGACTGGTTCCAGCTCACAGGGACCCCACCAAATGAAACACTACCAGCTCCTGCACCACCTTCACAGCCCTTCTGCTTGAGTCTGTTGTGGTGGCCACCGTGTCAACACATGTCACTGTGGGTCTTCCACTTTTGCTGACCCTGTGCTTTACTAAGCAGTACGTCCTCCACAGATCTGTAGGAATAACTCATCTTCCACGCTTTTCATTAATGTGTTTTCTTTAGTGTCCTCTTAATAGATCTTACTAACGTATTACCAATTTATATCTTGAAAGAACTAGCATTTGCCTTTGCCTTCATATTTATCGTTTGCCTGTTCTCTATTTTATTGATTTTTGGTGTTATTGTTGTTATTTTCTTCCATCTACTTATTTTGGGTTTAGTTTCTTCTCAAGGTTCTTAAGGTAGAAAGTTTGATCATCAATTTTTAAATCAATCTTTTTTCTAATGTATCAGTTTGAAGTTAAAATTGTCTCTAAGCACCACATTACCTGCAGTCCATACATTCCAAGATGTTATATTTTTTAAATCAGCATTTTGTTTTAAATATTTTCTAATTTCTCTGATTTCCTCTATGATTCATGCATTATTTAGAAGTACATTCTTTAATTTTAAATATTTTTGGATAATGACAGGTACCATTTATTATTTGCTTGGATTTAATAATGCTATTTCAAAGGACGTACCTGCATGGATGTTCGTCGTTTGTTACCTTTATTGCCATACGTGTTCTAGCCCAGAATATCTGCTAGTGTTGAGTGTAATGTTATGTAACTGTCACTTAAATCAAGTGGGTTGATATGTTGTTCAAATGTACGATATATACACACCCACTCTAACACATACACCCTAATGTGTGTGTGTAAATACATTCAAAGTAAGAAAAGCCCCAAACCACTGCCATTCAGTCAAATCCACTGCACAGTGACACTGTAGGACAGATGATAACTGCCGTACAGGGTTTCCAAGGCTGTGACTCTTTGCAGGAGCTGACTGCCACTTGTTTCCCCTTGAAGCAGCTAACCGATTTAAATCACCAAGCTTTCAGTCAGGAACTCAGTGCTTTAAGTCCTGCACCCCCAGGGCTTCTGCTCTCTCCCCACCTCATCCCTCTCTTCTTTCTCTTTCTCTGCGCCCTCCACTCCTTTCTCTTCTTTCTCTCTCTTTTCCCTCTTTCCCTTCCACATTCCCTCTCTCTATGTCCTGTGTCCCTCTCCCTCTCTTTTTCCCTCTCTCTTTTTTCCTCTGTATCCTTCTTTCTCTCCCTATAGTTGCTATCCGGTGAATTCTGCCTCAGTGTGACCACATTTGTGCAGAGTAGCGTTTCTGTATTTCACTAACTTGCCAGGGCAACAATATGTTTCTTCCTGACCAAGGATATGCACGACAGATTATTGCTTATGCTCCCAAACACCCAGTTTTCTTTTCCTGCCGTGCACACAGAAGAATACAAGGCGGGTAGAGGGGGCATGAGAGGAAGGTCTGTGACTCGCTGCCAAGCTGAAACATAAAGGACCAACTGTGATGCCTCCAGGCTGTCTTTCCTTTGCCTCAGTGATTATGACGAAGACTTTGGGTTAAAAATGGCAAAATTCAGTCGTCAGAGCAGCCTCGATCGCATCATCACCACAGAGAGGACAGACTGTGCTGAAAGGTGGCCCAGAGCCACAGCATATTTTGTGTGAGTGAAAAAGCAATTCTGATTGTGTGATAGAACTAAACTGTGACCTATCCCGACGAATACAAGCACTGTCTTCAGTGGAACTTCCAGCTAAGACAGAACTGGTAATCTAATTCTGAAAATCAATGGAGACTCTTTGGATTACAAAGGTCCAATCCATAATCAATTATGGGAATGGTGCAAAACTGGACAAAGTTTGTTTTCACTGTGCATGCATGGGGCCGCCTTGAGATGGGGACAACTTGATGGCAGTTAGCAACAATAACAAAGAAAATAGCGACCATCTCATGTCTCAGCCGTCTTCATCTTTTCTTGGTCTCTAACCATCACATTGGCGTGTATACATGTTTCTTTCTTTTCATCGTCATCTCCCTCCACGAGAATTTAGCTGTTTGAGACGTCTATTTTGTTCAACACATTTTCAGGGAGTTGTCACATAGTAGCTCCTCGATTAGTATTTTTGAATGAATGGATAATAAGAGGTGGTTTGGTGAGCAACCCTTGCCAATGCTGCTTCTTGTTAAATAGAAACATAAAACCTTGGCTGGAAGTCTTAGGAAAATTTTGTTTTTCACCTCTTATGTCAAAAGTGAGTTATATGACATTCTCTACTGTAAGTAGAGTTTGGAATGTAAGTTTTTGGCTTTTCTTCTCTTTAGTCAAAGAAGGCCAGGGAGAAGGGAGTTGGGAATGGATTTGGGGTAGTCATTTATCAGTAATCACCACTTCTATCCCATCCTTCACCAAGCTTGACTCTTTGTATTTCAGTTCAGTCATTTTTTTTTTCAATAACGTCCTATGACCTTCTCCCTCTGCAATGCCAATTTTTTATGAAATACCCTCATAGAAACATTTTACTATGGTGGAACTTACATCAAACCTTTCTTGAAATTAATTCCAGATTCTCCCCTGGCTGACTTCTCAGCTCAGATGTGGGAGAACCCTTCTTTGCTGTTCTATCTGAAATAGTTCTCTCCTCCACCATAGCACCTACTAGTATCAGAAATCATTTATTTAAGAATTTATTTTGTGTTTTCCCTCCAGAGTGTATTACGAATGCGCTAGAGTCCTTTCCTGCCTTGGGCCTCCAGGCCTAAAGTAGTGTACGGTGTTTGATGAAACTGAAGCTTCTGCTAGTCCCCAAAGTCAAATTTTCAAGACAAGTTAGGAAATAATCCACTAGCAAGAATTATGCTACCATGAATGTTTTGACCTCGTCTAAATCAATGGACTAGTAGCATGAGTTCAAAGGCTTTTCTGACCCCGAATTTGATAACAACCATTTAGAGTCAGAGACACCAGAATCTAAGGCTAGAATATTCAACTCTGAAAACCAGCCAGGGGAGTCAGAGAAGTAGGTTCACCATATATCACAAGTTGATAGCAACTTGATTCCTAGAGAAATGTATACAATTCTAAGTACAGATGTCGAGAACATGTGGAGTGACTCCAAGAGTCATATTAAACTTTTGATAAAGAACACACAGAATTTCCAACATATAGAACATCAGGTATAGTCGGCCACGCTGTGTAACTGAGCAAATGGGCAAGGTGTCTAAGTAACCAGAACTGAAATTATTTCGGCACCATTATCATTTGAAATTTTCCCTGAAGTTACCTTGCTTTTTGTCCTCTTCCTAAGTATGAAAAGGAAACCCTCGTGGTGTAGTGATTAAGTGCTACGGCCATGAACCAGAAGTTTTGCAGTTCAAATCTGCCAGGCAATCCTTGGAAACCCTATGGGGCAGTTCTAATCTGTCTATAGGATCCCTATGAGTCTGAGTAGCCTTGACGGTGGTGGGTGTAGTTTAAATATGAAAAAGGGCACTGGTGGCATAGAGGTTATGAGCTACAGCTGTTGATAGAAAGATCAACAGTTTGGAATCACCAGCAGCTGCTTTGATCCCCTACGGTGCATGCAGTCCTGCTCTGTCCTACAGAGTCACTGTGAGTCAGAACAGACTCAACAGCAGTGGGTTTGCTTTTGGTTTTAAGTAGGAAAACAGAAATTGTAGTTTAAAACTCATGAAGTTGCATGTTAATTTGAGAATAATCATGTTCCAGTCTAAGAGCCGGGCTGGGACTTTAGAGGTGGAGAGTGCAGGGCAATTTCAAGTCTCTAAATCTGTATTCATATTAGGCTTCAATGAAGGATAATTTATGGCCTTAATCAAAAGGGAAGCTGGGAATAATACTATCAAAATATGGCATCATCTGTAGATTCTAAACAGTGTGGTTGATCAGCACTGACCTCAGAATATCCCCTTTGGAATTTCCCCAATAGCCACAGAAACCCTTGTTTTCAACTGAAAATGTCAGACATGTATTAGGATGCCAGGAATTTCAACTGGACCACAGCCCCCAAAACAAACAAATAAGCAGACAAACCAACCCACTGTTCTTGAGTTGATTCTGACTCATAGCAACCCTACAGGGTAGAGTAGAACTGTTCCATAGAGTTTCCAAAGCACATCTGGTAGCTTCAAGTGGCTAACCATCTGATTAGCAGCTGTAGCACTTACCCACTATGCCTCCCAGGTTTCCCACTGGAGCCCCAGGTTTCCTTAAAAATATCACGCTACTGAGGACAAAGAAGGAAATTTGTAATAATTACTGTATTTTTCACGGTGTAAAATAGAGAAAGAAGAGACCCGCTGAGAATCACTAGGGGACCACTGGCTTTGGAGGCGTTGTTACCCAGTCTCTACCATCTTTAGAGTAACAGGTCTAATTTAAATGTCTTCTATTTCAAGTGTCCTTGCCTTCCTCCAAAATCAGTAAATATGTGGTCCCTATGCCACTTGTTCTTATTATCAAAATTTCTTTTTTTTTTTATTTAGTATGACTCAGTGAAAATGTACATTCCTGTATAAATTTACATGCCCACCTATATGCAAGGCACACTTTTGTATTTTGTTTCTACAACTTCTGCCCAACAGCACACGGTGTGGTTACGGGACCACAGAATGCACTCCATGAAAGTTTGCATACCCATTGCCCAATCAGTCAATTGATTCTTTCACCTTCTTGATGAGCCTCTACGTAGGCTTGAGGAACTGCCTTTGTTTCCTGGTGTCCCTCAGCTGTGTCCCTTCACCCTGAAATCCAAGTGAATAATAAGCTTCAATAGGTCCCTATATTCAATTGTTAGACATCTCAGGCAAAGACACCCAAGATAAAAATGTTAGCTCCTGATATGTCTCTGTATCATTTTTGAGGTTTCTGGAGTACGTACTCCAGAGACCTACATCCAATGAATCAAAAGATCTGAAATTCACTCCCCACGGTAATGCCTAGCCCCTTCCCATCATTTGGCTTCAGCACTAAAGCTGTGAGGGACAAACAAATTATCCCCTCTCCATATGCCTTCGATACTTCGGGGGCAGGGGTGCTTATCTCAATGATCTGGAGAGACTCATTTTAGAAATACATCTACAGTTAGGTGGACTGGTTTTCTGTGATTGTCATCAGCAATAAAGAATCAACTTCATTTTTCAACCAGATGTTGTGGTTGCAATCTTTGAGGCAAGGAAGGAAAAGACAACCTTGGAGGAAAAAAATCTTAAAAAAAAATACATACTTTTTGCAAGGAATTGGGGGCCTGATTCCAAAACTTGACTTCTCCCTTAACAGTTTTTCAACAAGCTCTGTTGACAGAAGTAGGCTTTCATAACATTTATTTTTGGTGGAAAGGTCTCAGTACTCTTTAGGATTCAAGTTTATGATTTCCTATATTGGTGGCTGGAAACCCTGATGGTGTAGGAGTTAAGAGCTGTGGCTGCTAACCAATCTACCAAGCACTCCTTGAAACCCTTTGGAATTGTTCTGTCCTGTCCCATAGGGTCACTATGAGTTGGAATCGAGACATAGTTTGTATTGGTGGGTTTTTTTGGACCAATTCCATTACTCAACAGTATTACACATGCCTTTGTTCCAATAGCGTGACTTCGGCATCTTGAGGGTAACGTTTTATATGTCTCAAAATTTCCGGGCTCCTTCTATAGTCCTATGCATTTCTATAGCCTATGCAATTTCCCATTAATGGTTTTTCAGGGTCATCACTACTCTTGTTGTGAAAGATCACTGTCATCCAATTTCTATCGTATTACTGTCCAAGGTCAAAGAGGCAAAGTTCACATGGGGATGACCTCACAGCATGCATGAATAATTGACTTGCCCTCCTTGGAGAGCAAGAAGGGAACAAATGGCCTACCTTCCTCCCCAGGGAATTCTGTCTTCGGACCTTCCACGGTCAGGCTATTCTGAGCTGGGTTATGATGCCTTCCAGCTCTTAAGAGCTGAGAAAGCAATTCATAAACAGTCACCTCATCTATAGTTTTCAGCATTCTTCTTGGTCATTTCCTTCTTTTGTTCTATTCTTTATTCTCCTGTCTGCTTCTTCCTGGCTGGTCAAAGTCTTCTGTCCTCAGCCCTAAGTGTCTACTCTTCTTTCTCTGAGATCAACTCGTAGAATAGCCTCGATTCCAAGCATAAGAGCCCCTTTCACCCTTTCCAATGTTCAAAAGAAAGTGTGACATAGATGTCTATCTTAGTGGCCTTTTTTTGGCCACGTATGTGAAAAACAAAAAATTGTTCAATGTTAAGATGAGTTTGTAGATACATGAAAAAAAAAAAAAAAAAAAAAACCAGAAGCATCAGGAGTGTGATGAGGTTCCTCCAGGATACCTTCACCATCGCCTCTATCATCCTTCTCTTTCTTCCTTCAGTCAGTATCTCCCACTTCAGAGTCACCTACTGTCATGAGAAGGTTCTAGCTTTTCCTGTCTGCACAGGTGCAATCTAATTACATAATACACGTGATTAGACTGGCCGCTATGCTAATTTCTACTAGGCAGTCTTTTAAAAAACACAGCACAAATCTGACCTCACCAAATTGTTTCTGAGTAAAACAATTGAACAGAAAAAAGGCTGTTCTTTTTTTTTACACTTTTCATTTCCCCCCCAGAGTTTTGTCACATATATCCCTAATATCTCAAGTTTTTGTTGCTGACATTCCTTGCTAATCCCTCTTTCTAACCCGATTGTAAGCAAGCAAGCAAACAAACAAAATGATTAATTGCTGTAGTTGATTCTGATTTACCATGACCCTACAGGACAGAGTAGAATTACACCATAGGATTTCCCAGGAGTGACTGGTGGAGTTGAACTGCCAACCTTCTAGTCAGCAACCGAGCTCTTAACCACTGTGCGACTACGAATCCAAGGTTACTAGATATTCTAAGCACAAAGGAGGCATCCTCAGGGTTTCAAGAAAACTTGACCCAGAACAAGGATGAAAGACGAGAAGGAAAATGATGACCAAGAATATAGGTAACTTTTAAAAGCCCCATTTCTAAGATATTAATTTTTATTCTGAGACTTAGTCTCATAAAAAGAGCACAGAGCCTTACTCACTGAGTGCTAATGGGGCTTCTGCCTAGATAAGCACACAGGCGTGTGGGAAATGCTGGTGTAACCCCTGGACGTCGTTTGTGTTTCCCTCCCAACCGCCTGTGTCTATTGCCGATAAGTTTCGTTTTGTTTTCTGATCTTTCAACGATGAGTTTCTTTAAATCTTTCAAAACAGCACAAAATCCTGGCTCAGAATGCCCGGTCAGAAAGGTACATTCACCATTTCAGTGCCCATTTTGAGAAAAACTATCCTTGAAATGTGGACAAAATAAAGAAACAAACGATAACACAGTAGTCAAAAGCAGGGGCTTTAGCATCAGACTATACGAGTCCTATTTATGGCCATGCCACTTATTAGCTGTTCAACCCTAGATGTTCACATTTCTGTCTGTGCCTCAGTTTCCTCATATATAAAATGATATGGATAGTAGCACCAGTTGCACGGAATTTTTCATTTAACAGTCAATTAAGTGAATTAATTCAAGTCAAATACTTAGAAAAATGCCTGGCATCTCATTGCCACGGACACTCTTGCACACCAGAGGACAGTACAGCTCTTCCTGGGTTATCTCTGGCCATCAGTGGAATCTTTTGTATCATTTTACCCTGTTTAACACAGGTCTACCCAAACTCACACCCAGAGAAATCATCTTCTGAACATGAGTCTAATGGTTTCCTAGCAAACCTTCTCCTCACTTACCAACTATGTCAATGTCTGACAATTCACATTTACAGTAATAGCAGGAAACCCGGTTTCTGAATATTTTGTACATTAACAATGGATGTCTGACAGTAACAAATGCAGTGGTGAGAGGTAAGAATAATGCCGACTACCATGGTTAAGGTTATGTCTCCATCAATTTGGTAGTGCTGTGATTCTCTGTAGTTTGGCAGTTATGTAATGGTATAATTTGGCAGTTAAGTAATGATGTAATTTGGCAATTATGACTGTCTCCATTTGGTAATCTGATGTGATTCTCCATTTTCTCATAACACTGATTTCACACAACAACCTGGTCTTTGGACCCTAGCCATGCTGATAACTGAGGAGAAGATATGTAATATTACCTACTAGCTTTTCAATAACAGCTCATTATACAAACACTGATTGATCATCTGTTACATTCCAAGTTGTATGCCAGATGCTAGAGGCATAAAGATGACAAGAAAAAAAAAAATCACAGATTCAATCTCTGCTGTAACAAAGAAACACCTTCTGTCTTAGCTATCAAGTGCTACTGTAACAGAAATATCACAAGTGAATGACTTTAATGAAAATAAATTTATTTTCTCCAAGTCTAGTAGGCTAGAAATCCAAATTCAGAATATCAGCTCTAGGGGAAAGCCTTCTGGCTCTGTTGACTGTGGAGGAAGGTCTTCTCATTAATAGTTTCCTGGACTAAGTTGTTCTCTGCACAGGATCCCTGGACCTAAAGGACATGCTCTGCTCCCAGTGCCACTTTTTTGATGATATGAAGACTCCCTGTGTCTCCTCTCACTTCTCTCTTTTATGCCCCATAAGAGATTGGCTCCAGACACAATCCAATCTTGTCGATTAAGTCCTGTCTCATTAGCATAACCGCCACCCATCCCACCTCATTAACATCATAGAGGTAACCCATGGTAAAATCACATCAGATGGCACAACAATGGACACTCACACAATTCTGAAAATCATGGCCTAGTCACATTGATACACATCTTTTGGGGACACACAGTTCAATCAGTCCATGACACCTTCCATGCGGAAGACCTGGGTTCAATTCTCAGCCAGTACACCTCCATGCAGCCCCCATCCATATGGTTGTAGAGGCTTGCGTATTGCCATGATAGAGCTTTCGGAATAAATGGACTAGGAAGAAGGGCCTAGAGACCTACTTTAAAAATCAGCCAATGAAAATACCACTGGTCACTTCAGTCCAATTTGCAATTGATGATGGGGTGGCGTGGGACCAGGCAATGTTTCTTCGGTTGTACATACAGCCATCTTGAGTCATCAACCTATTCAGAGGAAAGGCCGTTGACAACAACCGCAATAATGATAGCACTGGTTCAGTTTCCTTATCTTTAAGAGACAAACAATGGGAACACTTCAAAAAGCTGTTGCAAGCATGGTACCTAGCTAGCCAGCTAGCTATCACTTTTCAATTGTTTATGCTAGTGAGTGACAGCAATTCTTTGTAGTTAGAAATAGCTAGTTTTCTCCTGTATATGTATGCAATCAGGGAACAACGTGAATACTTTGCTCTCCACACCCAAAATTCAAGAGATGTGAGCTTACTGGCCATCCACATGTGCTGTGTTTGTTTAAACAATCCACTTGCTTTGTTGTGTATAAGTAAAATAGACACTCAGTAGTCATGTCAATGCTAACTAATTAAAAAATGTTGTTAAACATGGTATTATACCATTTCTGCTCACCCTTACCTCTGATCTAATAATTCCTGAGAAGCTTCAAGAGATTTGTAAAATAACTGATGTAAGGCACGGGGGGTCTTTATATATCTCATTTGCTTTCGTTCTTGTCACTCTCCCTGGTATGTAATACCTGTTTCACGCAGACTGAAGTACTGCAGATGCTTTCAAAATCACATTGCTCTACGGAGAGAGCAGAGACCTCTTGAGTTTCTCATCTGGTTAGTTTCAGTTTGAATCCCATGCACCAGTGTGGTGTGAGTGTATATTCGCTTCTTCGGCCACCAGTCACCCATCCAGCATCCAGCCACAGAGGAGGAGGGAAGAGCTCCTGGTGCTCTGTGCAGTATGTAGCCTTGAAGAACAAGGGGGCAAGAGATAAAACTAGTTAGGACTATTCATTAGTTTTTGGCGCATCAGATAATTTGTGCAATGGCTCCAGGGCTTTAATTGAATCACTTTTTC
The DNA here is from genome assembly GCA_028571685.1 of Heterohyrax brucei. Lineage (NCBI taxonomy): Eukaryota > Metazoa > Chordata > Mammalia > Hyracoidea > Procaviidae > Heterohyrax > Heterohyrax brucei. The sequence goes on from CM053149.1 coordinate 76,074,536, forward strand.
CCACCTTGTCTTAATTTTAATTATGCAGCAATCATTTTTTACTAACCCATGCAAAGGAACCATATGAAAATGTGACAGATGACAATATACATTTACCCAAACTCCAGGACTGCAGTGACCTACAGGCAATTAGCTACTGCCTCTAGCACTGAAACGACCAATTAAAGAGTTAACAGAATGCCCTCCAAATCACCTATGTGTTCAGGTTTTTTGGACTGCCAGGAGCATTGCACTTCAACTGATATAATTTTTGACTGACTGATTTAGTAAGTCTACATCTGCTAAAATTCCAGACTCATGCCTGTAAAACTGAGGAGTCAGGTTTTATGAGGCGCTTTCACTGTCATTAAAGACGATCCCACCTTGGCCCTTCTCCTAACAAGACAATCTCGAAGCCATCATTATGAGGCGTGATCTGGCTTGTCATCAAGGGGAAAAAATGGCTTGCTAGGTCAATGAGGATGGTACAAGTTCATCTCAAGGTTGTTCGACAGTCGTTGTGGTGGCTACAAGCCAGAAACTAAATATAAAGAAGTGAAACCAAGAGAGAAGGAAGGAGAAGGAGAAAGGAGGAGGGAGGGAAAGAATGAAGGAAAGAAGGAAGGGAAAGAAGCCTGGCATCTTAATACATAGATACCCATTGTGTGTGTGAGAGTATGTGTGTGTGTGTGTGTGTGTGTGAGAGAGAGAGAGAGAGAGAGAGTGATTTTATTGTGTCACACAAGCCTTCCTGTAATTCAGATTTGGAACAAGCACACCACAAAGAGTAGCACCAAGCACAATCTTGACAATTTTTGCATTGTGTCATGCTTTGCCTTGAAATATTAACACTCCAAATGCAGAATTCATGCCAAGAGTCGGGTAGCTTAGGGACCTCAGGAAATAAGCAGTTAAAACAGAGACATTTCTAACTCATGGAAACCCCACACATGTTGTACTTAACTCACCACACAATTCCAATGGCTGAGTTTTCAGAAAGAAATCAATTTTTTCTTTGAAATCAGCTCTGAGGGAACGTGAACCACCAAGCTCAGTCAGCAGCTGGCCCCCTCTTAACCTGTCTCACAGTCAGGGACTCCTACCCCAGGACACAGATCCCGAGATAAGCATCTCTTCTGAAAGTAATCCCAGGAAGTCCCCAAGAAGGCAGTGAGAAGACAGGAAAGGAAGAGAAGCCAATCCCGTGGGCACCAATGAGCAAATGACCACCGTGGCCAACAGGGCCTCTTAACCAGAGTTGTCGCAGTTAAGAAGCACGGAAGGCAGTGTTTATCCACCAATTCCTGTTGGCAGTTGGCCAAGATGTGCTGTCCAGTATTGGTACCCAGACGTGCATGTTCCTGTGGCCTCAGAGGGTGTCCAGCAGACGGAGGGTGGTGAGAACTGAGGCAGTATGGGTAGAAGGAAACCAAGAATGTTTGCTGTAAAAGCTGACCCAAAATAAAGTGTGTAAGAGCTATTACTGAATATTGTCATGGGACCTAGTCCTCATGGGGAGGTAGAATTGTCCTGTTTGTGTTCTGTGACCAAATTTAGTCCCCAGATCTGTCCTAGGTGTAGGATGTCTCAGAGCATTGCCCTGGCTTTTTTGTGAGGTCATAGAGCAGGTCAAGAGGCAAAATATTCCCTATGGGAGAGCTCATTCATTTTCTGTAAATCACCCATTTGATTTGGTCTGGCCCCCTGGCTAGGGTAAACTTACAGAAGAGAAATTTGTGAAATTTAAATACACTGTGACTTCAGGCCTAATAACTAAATCTGCTTATGGGAAGCAAAGAATGTAAGAGACAGTTGAAGCGCCATGGTAGTCTACACCAAGTCATGAGCAATAACCAGAACCCTCCTCAAACGCACTGTGGCTGGGGCCTAGGCACACACATGAAGCACTGTAAGGAGAACGACGGAAGGGAAAAAAAATAAAAGGGGTAGGTGCAGCCTGTGTTGCCTCCTGCTTCTGGAGAAAAGCAGAAACTACACAACCTAAAAGGAACTCTCAACTTCTGTTGTTATTCTTAGGTTCACAGTCAGTTCTAAAGGTAGACACAGATGCCAGAGAAAAATATAACCATTTGTCCAGACCCCTTTTGCCCAGTATCTTGGCAGACCTCCAGAGAAGGGATTGATCCATTAGTCAACGTGTATTGAGCACTTGTATCAATTCAATGAATATCTGCTTGGCACTTTCTACAAGCAGCTGAGGGGCTTACGTCTAATAACCAGAGAAGCCCAAACTGCAGGGTTCTGTTTGTGTCATGTCCACTGGAAACGGAATAATGGATTGGTGGATGGATTAATTAAGTCATTGAGCAAAACAAATGACTCCTACAGCTCGGCTGTTAAGAACAGGAAAAAGCGATCTTCTCCACTCTGGAAAACGCCAGACACCTCTGATGCTTCATGGATGTCAGCAACACTCCCTAAATAACCACTGATGGTTGATGACTGAAGACTTGTGCAGTGTGAGTTGCCATTGTAAAACCAATAATGCTTGAAATCTTGCAGCAGTTTTCTGGGTTTCTGTGGATCGCACAGATCGAAGGTCTTCACCATCCTGTAAGCTCCATGCTGGCTGAGCTTTGCAATTCTGGCTTCAGAGGTTCCAGTATCTCTACACCTGTGGAGAGAATTTCCAGATTAAGGAACAAGTAGTTTTTTTTTTCCCCTTGTTACTTTTTTTGCAAATATTATTGTGTTGTGCCAGACAAACTTCCACCCACAAGATGAAGTTTTGTCCTATATTTATCTTCCTATTTCAACAATTATTATATTTTCACTGATAAAGTCTTCCCTCCATACTTCTGCTGTCCTTACACATTCTCTTTAGAGTTTCAGTTCATGCTGAAATAGTAGAAACCAACAGGACGTACACTCGAGGCATTTCGCTGGTCGGTTGTTTATACTCTGAAAATTTGAAACAGCTTCTTAGTATTTTAGTACATACTTAGGGCTTGAACAAATAAAGAGAATGTCATGAATGTATCAACTTATATACAGTTGCTTTTAATTATCTTTTCTGTTTCACTGAGGCATTGCTGCTGTTTTAAGGTTAAAAGCCCACAGAAGGCGACGATTACGGAGACAATCATATTTACCTCTAGAATCTGTCCCAGGGTTAGAAATCTTTGAGCTTCTGTTATTCAGGTTTACCACCTGCTCCTCAAATTCCTTTTATAAGCTCTCCACAAAAAAAAAAAAGAAGGAAAGAAGGGAAGGAAGAAAGGAGGAAGGGAGGGAGGAGAAAAGAAAGAAAGCATAGGAAGAAAGGAAAGAGGAAGGGAGGGGGAGAGGAAGGAAACCAAACCCACTCTGACTCATGTCAATCCCACAGGACAGAGTAGAACTTCCCCACAGGGTTCACAAGGAGCTGCTGACCTTTGGATTAGCAGCCAAGCTCTTAAACACGGCACCACTGGGGCTGGGCTCCTGCCTATGTAAACCAAAACCCGCTGCCATTGAGTCGGGTCTGACTCATAGAGACCCTGCAGGGGAGAGTAGAACTGCCCCAGAGAGTTTTCAAGGAGCGTTTGGTGGGTATGAACTGCTGACCGTTTTGGGTCAGCAGACGTAGCCCTTAAGCCACTACACCACCAGGGGTTCCCCTGTCTAGATAAGAGGGGTGAAATCATAGATGCCGCTTCCTGAACAGAGGAGCTGCAAAGTCACAGCACAGAAACAATATGCAGAGCAAGGTCATTTGTGAGCCAGCTTCATCAATTCAGCCTACAACAACAATCTCAACTTACTTTACAAAATAATTTGGGTTGCAAAAGAGAAAAAAAAACCCTGTCAAATAAATTTCAAGCTAACTGGGAAGCTACAGTGGACATTCATCGATCTCACTTATCTAATAGGCGTTCACCTGTCTACTTTCTAGGAGTCACACTGGGTACACACGTTGTTGAGGTGCAGCCCCTGCTGTCACACAGTGTACTGTCCTATGAGCTTTTGCAAAGCAAGCGTCACACGGACAGTACTTTGTATGTGACAATAAAGTTATTCAAGCAAAGTACAAAGTTCTCAGACAGCAGAAGTTCTCTCAGACTTCTAGAACTATCTTTGGGAGGTAATTCTTTCTTCAGTATTTAGAATATTCTAGAAAATCAAGAAGATGAAAATACCCAAGAGAGACCAGTAGGTAGGTTTAATCTCCCCATTTTGCAACTTCCTTTCTCTTTCTTTTTTTATCATTTTTTCATAGAGGGTGGGGAAGAGTTGTTTCTCAGCCGGCAAATTCAAACTACCAGTGGTTTGAATCAACCTCCCTCATTGTAAGGCAGCAACCACTGGTGTGATGTGCAATCTCACAGTGCTGAGTGAGCCAACAGCCCGAACTTGGCAGAAAGTCCATGTGAAACAGCATTCTAGGTCCTCTGGCTTCTGTGCAGTGAAGACAGAGAGCTAGGATGTGACCTTCAACTCTGCTTTGCGTATGCCACCCAGAGCCTGTCAGTATAGGCACAAGAAAGAAGAAAAACAAACAAATGAAAAACAAATAACACCAAGTTATCAGTATTTCAGCGCATATCTGCAGACATACTCACGGGGTCACTGTGAGTTGGAATTGACTCAACTGGCAACATGTTTGGCTTGATACACATATACATACATGATGCCATGCATGCTCATGTATTCAGGGTACACACAGAAATTTATACTTTAATCAACCAACTGTGAGCAGTCCTTGGTCTTGGAGACACATTTTACTGAGCTTTGGAGGCCCATGGAGGGACTCGAAAGCAAGAAGGCCATGTAGAGGGCTCTCAGGACTCGAGAAGTGAATTTCAAGATGAAAAGAGTCAGGGAGAACCAACACAGCATGGTTGCTGATGTGCGCGTGTGAGCGTGTGCACACGAGTGTACGTGGCTGTGCCTCAGCATGTCTGCACGTACAGGGCATTAACACCACCCGACAATAGCAACTCTGCTTTATGGGATTGTTTTTCTTTTTTTAAGAAAATCAAGCCTCATTTTTTTCCCCTTGCCACTTCTCAGAGACTAAGCAGTTTACAGATGCTGAATCGTTTTTTAGGCGTAGTTCTCAATGCATCATTCAAAAGTCCTTTGAGCTGAGCCCATGAGACGCACATCATGAATGCTTGTAATCACCACCCAGTTCTTTGTGGAGAGTCTGAAAATAGCCTAGCCGAGAGCCGCCCATGGGTTTCCATCTGAGGACAGGCATGCGGGGAACACGGCTGAGCTGCTCTCGGCCACCTTAATGGTTCTCTTCTGTCTCCTGTGGGATGAAAAACTACACAGGTTCGTCGGTCTGAGTAACTAAAATCACCAAGAATTGTAGGGTTAAATCTGTCTAATGTAGGAGGCACCTGAGGATTTTCAACACACTGCATACAGGTAGACACATACATATATATAAATGTACAAGTATATACTTACATATGTATTAAGATTGTCACTTTAAAACGAGCTGATTTCATCCTCTTCTCAGCTTGCTTGGGGCCGCCTGGATGAAAATTCCAAAGCCTGATGTAGCAAGCTGTATTGCTAGTATTTATCTACTAGAAACATTTGCAAATGCTCAAAGTGCAATTCAACGTTCAAAAAAAAAGTCAGAAAACCCCTTTCCGGGTGTCTCCATCACTCCTTGTTAGTGTTCACTTCCTTCCGAAATATGAACCCAAACTTAGAAGCAACCGTCACCACCATCTGCCAAACACAGTTTTTCTCTGGCATTAGGAAAGCGTAGCCCAGAGGACTGGTCACCTTGCTCTCTTCCTGACTGAGATGCGGGAGTGTCGGAGTCCTCGCCTTTTCACCTGCTATTGCAGCTCCCCACCCCGAGAAAGCTAGCGTGGAAAACCCAGGATCTGTCAGTAAGAATCTCCATCACTGCCTCTAGTTTAGGGCTCATAAGGTTATCTAAAGAAGGAGTCCTGGTGGAGCAGTGGTTAAAGTGCTCATGTGCTAACCAAAGCCCATCAGCCACTCGAGGAGAAAGATGTGGCAGTCTGTTTCTGTAAAGATGACTTGGAACCCCCGTGGAGATGTTCTGCTCTGTCCTACAATGTTCTCTGAGTCAGAAACCACTCGATGGCATGGGTTTCATTATTTGGGCTGAAGGTTTTCTGATAAACAGTTCAATATAAATCTGAAGTTTATTAACACAAGGCGTGAACCAAATGACTTCAGTGGACCTGTCCCCCTTTTCCAGATCTGATAGCTCTCAGATGTGGTTGATCTGTTGAGAAACAGATATCCAAAATTCTGTGTTATTTGAAATACAAAACAGAAGAAGAAAGATTCACGTTGATTACCGTTTTATGAAGACTGCCTATGAAGTTCGAAGGTTGAAGAATTCTTATCAGGTGAGTGGATCAGAAATCCTTCTTTGTAGACTGATATTGAGAACATGAAAATAAATACCTAACATAGTCTGTGTGTATACAGTATCTATTTATTCAAAGCATCTTCACATATATTTCTGTGGGTTACAAATTATTCCATGGAAGGGAAGTGTGGCAGTTTTGTTCCCTAAAGAGAACAGCCTTGGAAGCTCTGTGGAGCAGCTCCACTCTGTGCTCCAGGGTTGCTGGGAGTCGGAACCCACTCAGTGGCACCTATTTTTGAGACATTTCAGAAACAACCCTAAATCCGAAATGAGTTTCCCAAGTTATTGTGTAATTAGCAAGTGCCTCCTATGTGTTCAGCACAACTGTTACATTTTAGAGCAATGTGTGTTTTCAATAAAGAGAAAAGCAATCGTTTTATTGGAGGAGAATGGTAGAAAAATTGAAAATATTAAAGTATGTTGGAAAACAAAAAGAAATTTCTAGCCAACTTTTTCATATGCATGATGATCCATGACTAATGGCTTTTCTTTTTGCTGTTTGTTTTTGGGAAACCTCCTACCCTCTCAAACTGCCTCAAATACTACTATGCTTTCAGAATACATACGTATAAACATCCATGATACGAACGTCAAAAAAGAAATACGTCTACATTTGTGAGGCTCTCTAACATTAACTGTAAATTATTAGAAACCTGTAAGTCATTAGAAAGTTATTTTAAAAAGCTACTTATAGAAGCACATAAAATATGAAAAGAATGTGGTAAACAAACTTTACCTTGACTTTGATCCTGTATATTCTGATAAAGGAAGACACGGCAGTGGAAATCTTTGTAAACTACCCTTGAGACATAAATCTAGGCAACCTCACTAATCCCTAACCAGGAAGACAAAGCACTACACTGGGCTAATCTCTGCTCCTCTAGAACACTCTAGTCTTTGACGTCACGCCAACCCTTACTCTGTGAGGCCAAGGTGAGAATTTTATAGATAAACTCTGAGTTCCTGCTACTTCTCCGAGAGAAGGCAGAGATAAAGAATCCTCTCTAGTCTCTTACTTTCCCTGAAGACAGAGGGCCTGTGGAGACTACCGACCACAGCCCACCTCATGACTGAAGCCCTGGGACCTCTTCCCAGTATGAGCCATGGTTAAGCCTTCCCCTGAGTCCCCTGAAAGTCTGAAGCCTAAAGATTTGAACTCTAATCATTGAACTAATACTGTAATTATATTGTTAATTTTGACTCTCAGTTTCTAAACTAACATTGCGAGGTCTGACTTGCATGCCTTGCCATGACTATATTACAATAAATTAAACGAGTTTATGCACGACAAAGCTGAATATCTCAATCAATAGTCTGAAATAAAACTCTGCACAACTGGCACAAAATCTCTCTCCAACTTGTGTTTTGTTTGAAAGATTCCATTGCCTTCTGAAATCATCAACAGCCTCCATTTATCTCTCTGGCTTCATGTTTGGTCCCTTGGTCCCTTGTCACCTATGCTCCAGCCATGTTTATTTCAGCCCGTGATGTATACCATGCTTTCCATTCCCACAAGGAATTTGTCTAAACATATTCTTTCTGCCTGGGATGGTTTCTCAGTGTTTGTTTGGCTTTGTTAATTCCTGCATTAAAATTTACTCGAACGTGGCATTTTCAGAGTCCCCAAGCCTGGGTTACTTGTTCCTCAGCCATATGTCCCCACCTGTGCCTGTATTGACCATTTCAATAATTTCTTAGGTTTCTTTATGAGAATTAAATAAATCAGCACACAGTAAACAGTAAGTCTAGCGTTTAACTCTAGATTTGGGGTATAACGTACACTCCAGAAATGCCCCATTGTTTCATAATTCTCTGATTCCTTGATCTCCTCCCTGACAAAAATCTGAGCTAGATAATGAAAACTGTCACCAAACAGTGTCAAGGACCTGCTGAGTGGGATGAATACTGGGTGAAAAATTATTTTCGTTATTATATGTATTCACTGGTGTTTAGATAGAAATTTCTTCACTCCCAATAAGACTTCGCATCAATACCTCACTCAGAATTCTGCTTTCCAAAAAATTAAAACATGGAGAAGGAAAAGCAGGAGGAGGGAAATCAGAAAAAGAAAACTGGTAGAAATGGAATTTGATCAGATGGGCCCTCACCACACAGCATGCCTAGTTTGGATTTTTCAGGGTCTGCGATAGATTTTTGGTGTATGATTTTTCTTTTCTTTTTTTTTTTTAATACTGCAGATTTGTGCAAATTGCTCAGATATGAGTTCCTGCTTGTGTTTCACAAGGGAGAATCTCATACTTTAAGAACAGATGTAAGTCTCTGACTTAAACAGAACAGTCTCTTTTCCTCCAAGTTTAGTGTTTATGAATTTTCTTTCCAGGGCTTCCTGTGAATCCTGGAGACAATCGATAAATTGAGATCCCTTCCCTGTTTCCTGCATCAGAGGAGTAAATAATGATATTGTGGAGCATTTAAGAGCATGTGATAGGCTGAAGGAAACCCCAGTGGCTCAGCAGTTAAGTGCTACGGCTGCTAATCGGAAGGTTGACTGTTGGAATCCACCAGCTACTTCTTGGACACCCTATGCGGAAATTCTACTCTGTCCTCTAGGGTTGGAATTGGTTGTCAGAGGGTTTGGGCTTTGGTTCGGCAGGCTGAAAGATCCCTGGTGGCTCAATGTTCAAGCATTTCATTGTTAACCAAAAGTTCTGGTTCGAAACTACCGGCTGTCCTGTGGGAGAAAGATGTGACCATCTACCTGCATAAAGATATACAGTCTTGGATCCCCTGTGGAGAGGTTCTCCCCGCCCTACAGGGTTGCCGTAAGCTGGAATCAACCCGACAGCCATCAGTTTGGTTTGGTTTTCAGTAGGCTGAGAAAAGGTTCCCAAAAGATGTCTATGTAAGGCTCCTGGATCTTCTGAATGTAACATTATTTGGAAGAAAGATCTTTGCAAACTTGGTTCAGTTAATGATCTTCAGGTGAGATAAAACTCATTGCCACTGAGTTGGTTCCAATGCATAGAGACTCTGTAAGACAGAACTGAGCTGTTTCACAGAGTTTTGGAGGAGCACCTGGTAGATTAGAACTGCCGACCTTTTGGTTAGCAGCTGTAGGTCTTAACCACTCAGATAATTATCCCGAAGGGCCTCATATCCAGTGGCACATGTCCTCCTGAGGGTAGGGCAGATGGAGATCAGAGACAGAATAGCAAAAGACACGATCGCACAGAGGAGAAGGCCATGAAATACGGAAGCCAAGATGGGAGTGATACAGCAACAATTCAAGGGCCACCAGGACACTCCGAAGCTGGAAGAGCAAAAGAAGATCTTTCCCTTAGAGCTTCTGGAAGCGGTGAGTCTCTGCAGACATTTTCTTGCCTCCCAAACCATGAAAGAATAATTTCCTGTTATGTTAGCCACCAAGCTAGTTATCATTTGTCACCCTAGTCCTAGGAAACTAAAGTTGTTGCTGGATGTCACTGAGTCCATTCTGTCCCACACAGTTTCCAAGTTTGGCAGTCTTTATAGGAACACATCACCTGGTCTCTTCTCCCACGGAGTCACTGGTGAATTCCAGCCACTAACTTCTCAGTTCGCAGTCAGGGGCTCCATCACTGGGGTACCGGGACCCTTAGTAAACCACCACCAAGGGTCAAATGAGAAAATCTGTGTAAAACACACTGCCAGTTCCTAGAACATTCTCATTTGTCCATTCATTTATTCAGTTATTATTTAGACAAATAGAAGTATCTACATTGTCCCTGCCTGTTCTAAATACCAGGAATATGGTGATAAAGAACAGGTAGCTCCCACAAAGTCACACTTTCCAGAACTTTGTAGAGTTCCCATCGTAAGGTGGATTGCACTGTCGCTGCTTCTCTAAGCTCTAGTGTTTATTGTTTTTGAAATATTATCTTTCTAAGTGAAACACACACACAGATACTTCCAATTTCTATATATCTTGGTGGTGCAGTGGATAAGCGCTACAGATACTGACCTAAAGATCTGTGGTTCAGATCCACCGGGTGCGCCTTGGAAACTCCATGGGGCAGTTCTATCCGGTCCTGTCAGGGCATTAGGTGTCCGAACCTCCCCGGCGGGAGCAGGCTTGCTGTTTCTCGGTGTACGCCTGCACTCCACAGCTTCTCCTTTTCACACCCCCATCAACTCCCACTTCCAGCATGACTCTACACCTGCCCTCAGGGAGAGCAACCTCAAAGACTGCTGGGGAATCGGAGCACCTCTGCTGGCTGTCAGCTTCTGTCAGCCCCTCGTCCAGGGACCCCAAGCCCAGCAACTGAAAAGCTGCCCAGGGCTTCAGCGTCCCCATCACTGCTACGGCTCAGAGAGTTGTGAACCACACAGTTTTCGTAGGCTGACTTTTGGAAGTAGGTCTTGAGCCCTGTCTCCCTAGCCTCTCTTATTCTGTAAAGTTCTTCAGCATTGTACCAATCTGTAGTTTGCCCCTGATAAAGGAGTGGTGGCTATCTGTGAGGTGCCAAGGGACTGCTCCCATTGACATCGTTTGTGGAATTTCTCTGAACAGGAAAGCACGCTTCTTCTTTCAAATTTTACCCAGCTTCTCTACTGCTATGGAAACTATTTGTAAACTTGATTTAGGTAGATAGTTCTCTTTCAGGGTTGTTTTCTTTTTGACTTATCTAGATCTTGTAAATGGTTCCATCTCCTGGTGATTTTCTGATAGAGATTCTACCCTGGTCAATAACAGAGACCAGCCCTGAGGATACCCAGTCCATGGAAGGCAGGTTATTTTCCTTGTGGAAGTCTTTCTTTAAATTAGCAAATAACAGCAGGAAACACACCGTGTAACACTTACAGCACCTGCTACCTAAACATAAAATCTTTTCCAAAACAGGATTGAAATTCTTGTAACTCATAATATCCCTGTCATATTTATCTATGTAGCTGGAATAAATATGTACTCTTCTTGTTCGGATTTTTGTTTGTTTTTAACTGATTCTTACATAAATTTTTCATCAACAGTTTCTTCTACTATATTTCACAAAGTTCCCTTGAAGAGAGATTTTCCTTTTTCTTTTCTCTTCAGGAAATGACTATTATGACAGAATTAGAAACAGCCCAAAACACTGAGATTAGTATGAATGTCTTGCATGTGATGACCTGCCCCCTCTGGAAGTGGTCCTGTAGTAAGACTGAGCCATTTACCTGAGGAAGACATTTGACAGAGACAGAAACTATGCCACTTTTCCAAATGGAGGACACAGAGAAGTGTTTTCATCTGGCTTTTGCTCGGTGCTTGACTGCAAGCTACACACCGCCACATTTTTATCCATCACACCTGAAATACAGCTGCCACAGCCAACGTGAGCAAACTCCACAAAGCTCAAGAGAGTGCATTCCCACCTGCCCGGCAGACGGCTGGCTGGAAGGACTCGAAGAGTTGGAACAAGCGAAGTCATCAGTTCCAGGGAGAAAAGTGGGTTCGATGAGGAGTGATGGCAAGCAGTGCTAAAACTTAGAGCTCTGCCTTTCTCTACTGCTTGCAATCAGGCCAGGGCCACCAATTCTAAATAGCAATGGACCAATTCTTTTATCCCGCTGTCAGTTTTCAAAATAAACCTGGTCTGCTCAATTTGAGCTTGTGTTTAATTTGGGGATCAAAGTGGGAGATGATACTTGGCCAATTCTTCCCTGTGGGCTCTTTCTGGGATACCAAATAGCCAACGCTGGCCTTCTTAGTGTCATCACTTTGGACAGATCACTGAATCATGAAATAGATCCCGTCACCTACAGTGGGCCAGCACCATTTGAGACGCCTTGCTTATGTGACCTTGTGCAGACCTTCACACCAGTCCTGGGCAAAAGGCTGTTTTATAAGAAAAGAGTGAGCACCTTGGAGAAGTCAGTTCCGCCTCTTGTTAGCAGAAGAGTCCTAATTCAGCTGTAGGTGTGTCTGTCCCCAAAGCCTGGGCACTTCCCCCTACATGAGCAGAGTAAGCCTAGCAAGAGCGCAGCTCATTAACTCCTGCAAGAGGGAATTTTTTGAATCAATACTTTAATTTTAATAGAAAGGCCAGTGATGGAACAATGTATGGCTTCAGGGAAAATCCCAGCTAGATAAAGGTTCAGAAAAAGATGCTACTCATTTCAATACTTCCTGTGAAACTTCCTGCACAGGAAGCTTTGGGGGCAATATTTTTCTGAAGTTTTTTTTAATGATATTTAAGATATATGTATATCCACTGCCATCAAATGAATACCAACTCGTCGTGATCCCATTATAGGAAAGTGCAGGAACCCATAAGACTTCCAATGAGCAGCTGGTGAATTTGAACTGCCAATCTTTTGTTGAGCAGCCTGAGCTCTTAATCACGGCTTCACCAAGGTTCCTCGTACCTGAAAATTGAGTTGCTACTGTAAAATGTCATGAAAAGGCTGACATAAAAATGTAAACTAAGTTTATAGGTGTATACCAAAACCCAACCGTATTGCCATTGGGTTGATTCCAATTCCCAGTGACCTTAGAGGGCAGGGTAGAAGTGGCCCATAGGGTTTCTAAGGAACACCTGGTATATTCCAAATGGTGACCCTTTGTTCGCAGCCTGAGCTCTTAACCACAACAACATCAGGCTCTTCTTATAAATGTATCAACCAAACCAACCTATCGCAGTTGAGTTGAACCAAACTCCTAGCAACTCTGTTAGGACAGAGCAGAATTGCCCCATAGAGTTTCCAAGGAGTACCTGGTGGATTTGAACTGCCAACCTTTTGGTTAGCAGCCATATAGCCCTTAACCACTACGCCACCAGGGTTTATTTCTTCTAAATTAGACATCATTGCGTATGATATCGTAGCTACCATGCACCATTTCTAATTTAAAAAGAAAAAACTTGCAGAAGAAAAAATTAATATTGAGAAAACAATTTAGTGAGTAGTCATGCAGTTCCACTTCAGACTGCCAAATTTCCATGCAGAATTATAAAACCTGCACTTTGGGGACCAGACTTTCATGCAGAATTACAAAACTTATACTTTGGGGGTTGCTTTGTCCAGAAATGGGCTTGGAGCTTAGGAATACAGAATGACAGCTAAGGATATGATAAAGCTACCAAAATTCTCACCTCTTAGAAATGTCTAAGACATTTGAGATTTTTCACAGGGAAAGTCAAATTCTCATTTCATTGGATACAGTCAGAAATCTGAAATTAGCCACATTCATAGGTAATCAACTAAAAGACAAACATAACAGTCCATTGATAAAAAAAATTACTTCTGCTAATATCTTTTTAAGATAATCACAATCACCCATTTTTGCTTGGCCGGTCTTCTCTATTTTGGTGATTATCTAATCTTCTTTCTCAGCTATTTAAAACACATGTATTTTTTTTTTAAGTTTTATTTTTCTTAGGAGGAAATTTACAGTGGAAAGCAGTTTCTCATTCAAAAAATTGTACACAAGTTGTTTTGTGACATTGGTTGTAATCCCCACAACGTATCAGCATTCTCTCCCCTTCCACCCTGAGTTCCCATGTCAACTCATTCAGGTTCCCTGTACCTTCCTGCCTTCTCACCTTTGCTTTTGGGCAGGACTAGCCCATCTGTCCTGGAAACTTGACTGAACTAAGAAGCTTGTTCCCATGTGCTATTGTTTGTTTCATAGGTCTGTCTAACTGTTGGCTAGGAGGCAGGCTTTGGGAGTCTCTTCAGTTCTGAGTCAGCACAATGTCCGGGGGCACCAGTCTCAGAGATCCCTTCAGTCCCTCTCAGGCTGATAAGTCTGGCCTTTTATGGTGAATTAGAATTTTCTTCTACGTTTTTTGTCTTCTCTATCTGGGACTCTCATGCTTCATATCTGAGAGGTCGGTAGTGGTAGCTGGGTGCCATCTGGTTGTTCTGGACGCACACTGACAGAGGTGAGGTACACACCGTCTGTCAGTGCTTTGGGTTAGTAGTTCCATTGTGTCTTCAGTCTTCTTCATTCTCCTTTGCTGAGGATGGAACGGGACCGATAGCTGTATCTTACATGGCCACTTGGAAGATTTTAAGTCCCCGGATGCTACTCACCAAAGTAGGATGCAGAATATTTTCTTTATGATCGATGTTACACCGACTGCCCTAGATGGTCCGTAAGACTATGGTCCCCATGTCTCAGCCTCAATAACTTGGGCCTTAAGGTGTCTGTATGCATATGGGAAGTTCTATGCCTTTGTCTTGGTCAAGTTGACTTCCTTTGTGTAGTGAGTTATCTTTCCCCTCACAAAAGCTAAAACATATTTATCAGCTACTACATTTGATGAGCTTAACCATATCCATTCCAACTTTAACCAAATCTACCAAATTCATGCCTTCCAGGCCTTCCTTTACGGGGCATGCCTCACTAAAACAACAGTAAGAGCTAGAAGCCTGAATTTAGCTTTGGAGCCTCCCTACTGGTAAGAAATTACTATAGAGATCTGGTTTTTAGAGACTGAGTTATAAAGGAACACACGTTGCATGTGTCGATGGGCCCACTATTCTGTTTCTCCTCCAAACCTTTTTATTTGCTGCTCTGTGTCCCAGAGGCTGGCCTCATCAGTGTGCCTCCTCGGTCTGCCTTCTCTGTCAGCCTCCCTGGGGCTTTCTTGGTCGCCCGGTTTCTGGGGTGCTTTGGCTAATGAACAGCACCAGTGGAAAATCAAAAGGCCGAAGAAGGACTTGGTTATGTTTTGGGTTATTTCTACTTCCCCTCCCATGGACTGTGTCAGCTACAAGTCCTGTTGGTACACTGTGGCTGTTACCCTGAAGGGTCGTCGCTTTCACCCCTGATGCACTTTGGCTGCCGGCCCCTGTGGCCAGGTCTCAGGGCTTCCTCATCACTTGTGGATCCTCTTAAATCTGGATGTATCGATGGTAAAAATCCCTCTGTTAGACAGTTTCCAGTTGCCCTTGTAAGTGTACACAACTCTGAGCAGTGTTGTTGAATTAATTCTGGTTCATAACTACCCTATAGGTCAGAGTAGAACTGCCCCATAATGTTTCCTAAACTGTAATCTTGACAAACAGATCACCGGGTCTTCCCTTTCCTGTAGCCACTGCTGGATTTGAACTGTCAACTTTTCAATTAGCAGCTGAGGTCTTAACCACTCTACTTTCACAGCTTCTTGGATTCTGACTAATATAGTAATTTAAATTATATATAACACACATACTGTCTACTATATGAAGCCCTGGTTAAGAGCTTGGCTGCTAACCAAGAGGTCACAGTCTGAATCCACCAGTTGCTCCTTGGAAGCCCGATGGAGTGGTTCTACCCTGTCTTACAGCGTCTCCATGAGTCAGAATCGACACAATGGCAATTTTTTGGTTCTAATACACAATATAACATATAATAATTGTATGTATGTACATATGTCAACATGAGTCGGACCCGACTTGATGGCAATTGGTTGGCATATACATATGTACACACATAGAGAGACAATGTTTTAAGAAAAAAAAACAAAACAAAGTGTAACTTTATCACAGGGAGATTCTGAAATGAATCCCCAGCAGTTTCAGCTAGAGACAACACCCCCTTTGTGGGGCTGCATCTTCTGTTGGCTTATCCAGTAAGATTTACCACTTAAAAGCTGGGAAGGACTTACAAAAACATGAAAGGGATGGAGGAACTAAATCTGTGTGTTGTTCTATGTCATATTTAGACATTTTCTAAATTTTGCACCATTGGGCAAATGAGAAATCTTTACAGTGAAGCTATGCCCACCCACCACTAACACGTGTTGAACTTTCATAAGCACATTTCAACATATTTTTTAAATCTCCCTAAATAATATAACAATTCAGCAAACTAAACTATAGTAAACAAATTGACGTCATATAGACCAATCACTTAATTGACGAACCCTTACAATTTATAACCCATTTTCCGATGTGCACACAGAAATCTGTGCTTCTTTCTGGGCTCTCTTCCACTCCTATATGAGTACACTAAAAGCACGTCATTTGTCAGATTACAGAAATTTGCACATGGAATTTTATTTGGAGATTGACTTTTTTTTGAAAACCTGCTATTTCCCTATTTGTGTAATAATTGCACTGGACTAGATAATTTGATTGTCAATGCTGCTTTGTGGACTGTTCTGGAATTGACATGAAGTGGCCAGGGAAAATGTCAATCTGTCTTCTCATCACTATGATGTCACAGACACCATGAGGCCCAAAGGGTTCCCACTGAAGAAAGCAAAGTTGACTGACTTTCCAACTAAATTTGGAAAGGGTTCTACAAGTCTGGATTAAATTCTAGTCACTGAATCTGCCTCCTGCTGACAAGGAGTAAAACTAGTCCAAATCTCCCAGCAGCCACTGCTTTCACAAGTTCTTGTCGAACATCCTACCACACCAGCAGAAAAACAAGCAAATGCACAGGAATAAGTCTCAGTTCTTCCCCTGGACTGCCACTGTTCTGTGGAGCATTTAACCCTATCAGATGGAATTTGCTTACAGGTCAGTCTGTGCTTCTTTCTGCCAGTTGTGTGTACTTGGAGAAAGCAAATGCAAGGAATATATTAAACCAGGTCTGTGCAAAGTCTTGAAACCCTGGTGGTGAACTAGTTAAGCGCTATGGCTGCTACCTGAGAGGTCGGCAGTGCAAATCTGTCAGGTGCTCCTTGGAAACTCTATGGATCAGTTCTATTCTGTCTCATAGGGTTGCTGTGAGTCAGAATTGACTCTACAGCAATGGGTTTTGTTTGGGATATTTTGGATGAACGGTCTGGACCTCTCATAATATAGTGATTAAAAGCTTCGCTGGTGGCCAAGGAGCTCGCTCCTGGGAAACTCTTTAGGGGAGTTCCACTCTCTCCTAGAGGCTTGCTGTGAATGAGAGTTGATTTAATGGCACTGGGTTTTTGGAAGGTAACGCTATCATTTCTTTGTTCACTCATTTGTTATTTCCATATCCTCCAAGGATGCCATTTATAGCTTCAAATATCATGTTCACTATTTCTTAGACAAACTTCCAACGTGGGATTGCCTCTTAAAAATATTGACACGGAATCATCCCTTTATGGTACCCCCGTAACCATTGGAGAGAAACAGCGAGAGGAAAACATGATATGGGGGAAGGGCATAGACAAATGTGCACATCCAAGCATACACATATGCATATGTCAAATTTGTGTGTGTGGATTAAAATTCTGGTTTGGAAGGCCTTGGCCAAATTTCAGGGCTCCGTGTAAAAATAGCTCCTGTCTGCATCAGTTAGTCTGTCTTGGAAACTTTGAAGAAATGCACCATTTTCCTATGGCTTTACCCTGCACTGCCCAGCTACACGAAGATAACAGTAAACTACATTCTACGGCTGTCATAACATTTAGCTCGGTGTCGCTTGCAATATGAGTAATCTATTAAGATATATAAGGTGCAAAATGCCGCCTTTGTGTCTTGGGGTTCCAGCTATCGGCTGTAACTACCAAGTGCAATTACTGCCGGTGTGGGGTCTGGCTGTTCCCACCACAGCCCTTACCGGCCAGAGGTTTGCAGCAGTGACCCCTGGCAGCCTCGGCCACAGCCACTGGGGCCGCCCGGCCCTCCTTCTCCAGGGCTCTGCTCCCTCCACTCCCCCCCTTGCCTCTCTCTTGCCTGTCATCAATCTTACTAAAATGACAGCAGACAGATGTTAGCCTTTGCAAAGATCAAATGAAATCTATGGCTCTGGGGCTGTTCACCAAGGAAGCAGGCGGTCTCCATCCAGCATAGGTGCACACACACAGGCAGCATCTACCTAAGGTCAAGTTAGCAGCCCCGGTAAGGGTTTCTCCACAGGCAGTGACCATTTTGACGTGTATTCGGACAAAATTTAATTCTCTAGCCATTTCAGAGGGATTCATTGATGAACTATTGCTGCTCACCTACTGAGGTTACTCTGTGTGCGTGAGCGTGCGTGCGTTTGAGAACAATCACTGATACTCGACATAGAGGAGGCAGTGCTAGCTTTGACCCTGAGTTCATGGCTTTTAGCCCCTTCTTCCCAACACTGAACTGTACCAAAGACTCCCCTGCCACTTGCCCTGGGTTGTCATTTTCGTCCTACTGAGCAAACATTACTCCATCGCACAGCTATGCTGACCGTGTCCTTGTCTCACACAATTTCTTTACATCAATGTACAGGACTATTTATCCCCAGTAGAAATGTTTACCTGATCTGGAAAGTGTCAGGCCAGATGGCATACACTGTATGAAGTTAATTCGTCCTTTTTTAACTCCTTCCGAATGCGTTTCCCCCCTCCCCACTGCCTCTTTGTTGTGGACACACAGAAATGACTAAAGGGGGACTGGAAATTCAAAGACAGGGGCAGGATGGGCAGGAAGGAGGGGAAACACAGATGCCAGGGCTGGGGCAGCTGCTTTCTTTTGCTGGAGTCAACAACGTTTCCAGACTAAGAACCAAAGGAGTCTTAGGATCAAGGCCACCTTTGTGCAAAGTTGCACAAATTCAGAATTGAAAGCAAACCACATCAACAGTGGCCTGAAGACGAATATGGTGCATTATTAATAACTGCATCCCTGCAGGCCACTGAAATTCAGAAAGACCAAATCACCTTTAGGCTCTTCTTTCCCTCATCACTTCCTAGAAATAATGAAGTCTTAACTGCAGGAGGAAAAGAACAAGCCTCCGGTTCTTTGAGCCAGAGCACATGTCTCCGTAATGTACCTTTCTATGGTATCTCGGTAGAAGATAGATGGCTATTTAAAATAAGCGATATCAAGGAAGAATAAACTATTGTGTTTGTGCCAATGCTTATTCATGGTTTTATAACAAGACATATCTGTTTTCTTCATATAAATCTTGACTCTATATTTGGAGTTTGCAAACAATGAGTCTAGTTTTTGGCTGCCTGCCACTTCTGATAGAAAGCTGGGATAGCCGCACCACAGCACTGTAACGTTAAAACAAATTCCCCAAATTCCATGTGCACAACTTCCTGACAGGCAAGAGAAAACCAGAACGTGGTCACATGGTACAGGCGGGACAGGAGGGCAAAGGGTGTTAGTTTCAGGGAGGGGCCTGAGCTATATGATGACTTCCTTCTCCAGCTTTTCCAAGGGCAGGGTATCATCTAGTGTTACACAGACACCAATGAGAACAGCCACCGCAGACAGCCTTCGGGCTCCAACATACTTCTGATCAAGACTCCCAGCCTGTCTAAGTGCTCAGTCAAATCTTACGCAAAAGTGAAGCATTGACCAAAAGCCAGCATTTGTATGACTCCACCTTTGAGAGTGTTTGAACAGTGTCTAGCACCCAATATTTGCTTACAATTCAAACTCCCTAAAGAAAAAGTATTGTCTCCTATCTCGTTTTCATTACCAAATGTGCTGAAAATGTTTGGTGGATACCTAGAAACTTACAGTAGCTTAGGTTTTTATTTATTTATTTCTTTGATCTCGTGGAGAAACCAAAAACCAAACCCTGCTGTTAACTCTGTTCCCATCCATAGTGACCTTAAGAACAGAGCAGAACTGCCCCACAGAGTTCCCAAAGAGCAGCTCGGGGCGGGGCAGGGGGTGAACTTTCGGTTAGCTTTTGGTTAGCAGCTGAAGCTCTTAATCAGTATGCCACTATGGTTTCCTATGGAAAGAAAAATGGTAAATTCCAGAGTAGGTAATTCTACGGGGTCTACGATCTTTAGCAGTTTGGAGGAGTGCAGTTAGTGCAGGATAATTCATCTATAAAATCTATGTATACTCATTCATACATCCACGTAACAAAACCAAAAACAAACAAACAGAAGAGACTTCCTACCACTCACCCAGCACTCTGCTGAGTGCTGAGGATCCAAAACTCAGAAACAGAATTTCTGGCCCAAGCATCTTCAGTTTAAAGAGAAAAGCCAAGCAACAAGCCATCGTGCCCCGTGCGATAAGAAGTACAAAAGACAGGTGTGTGAGACAAGATGAGGAAGGACACCTACCTGTGTGTCTCGACATGTCAGGGAAGGAGAGTTATTGGCAGGTGACAGCTCCTGGGTTTTCTTTGAGAAAGCAAAGGAAAATTTGTGAAAATTCAGGACAAGCAGAGGGACTTTAGAGAATTTATGAGTACTCTGATGTGGTCACAGGATACAAAAGCTGGGGCAACAGTGACCTCAGAGGAAGTGAGAGAAATGGACAAATCTCAAAGAGTCTTGGGCATCTAGAATGCCAGAGTTAAGGTGGGAAGACTCCAACAGCCGTTGGGCTGCTGCTAAGACTCTGCAAGGAGAGTGTTAATGAAAATGCTAGAAGAGTCACCAAGTGATCTCTCCTAACCTCAGAAATACTTCTTTAGATCTAAGAATGAAATACGATGGCTGACACAGCACAGTTCCAAGACTTGAAACTAAGCCCATGTTATTGACACGCCAAACACATGAAAGATGCCCAGCAGCCCTTGGTCCTGAGACTGATTCAGGTTAACACCACTGGCCCACGAGCTAACAAAGTAACTCAAGCAAAATGGTCAAGTAGGCTTCAGGAAAAAAAATTAAAAAGAGGGAAGTGCAAATGTGATGTTCAAAGAGATTTTAGGAAAACCTGTCTATTAGTCCAGGTGAAATTCAGTATCTAAGTTGACTGTTTTTATCAGTAAATTGCTCCTAGTCTCAAAAGTAGAAAAAAGAAAACCAGAGCAGCTGATGTGTAAACTGACTGAGAGTTTGAATAACCAACCTCAATTACTGTAGGAACCAACAATTTTAAATCACACCTAGGGAACAAGAAAAAGAAAGACACAGAGAGAGAAAGACAGAGAGAAAGGGAGAGAGAGAGAGAGAGAGAAAGACAAAGGAAGGAAGGAAGAAAGAAAGATAGACTTTACTTCCATTTACAACTAATGTTGCTTGGTGTATCAACTAAAAACACAAAGTGCTTTTCCCAAGTTTCTCTCACCCAATTTCTGAATATTTATTGGTGCATTATACTAAACAGTTCATCACAATTAGTGTGGAAGTGATATAAGGCCCACAGAATATACCGAGCTTTTCATTACAAAAGAGGATTGGAAGGCACCAGCGTTGAATTGTCACTATCTTAAAAACCAGAGCATTAATTATTAAGCAGAAGTGGTAATACATGGAGTTATCTGGAAAAGAAGTGAACACACTATTTTCACTGCTTTTTTCTCTTTCTTTCTTTTCTTTTCTTTTCTTCCCATTAGCATACTTCTATTAATAACACTACTTGGTTATATAGATAGTGGAGAAATACATCCCCAGCTCAGATGTCGTAAATAAGAACACGAACAGCAGGCCTGCAAGAGTGGGAATCAGAGGCCCACTTGGGTTTTCTTAATTCTTTTTCTGAGTGGCTTAGGATGTGGCAAAATAGAAAATAAAGAATAATCAAAAGCATAGTTTGAAACGTAGGTTCATCCTCACAGCCAGGCAAAATCAGAAGGTGCCTAATTACTAAAACAAAAATAAGCGAAGGAGAACTCTCAGCTCATTTTTCCTCAAAAATGTCTGTTTAAGGAACCATTCAAAAGGACAGCAAAGCATTGTGTTTAAACAAAAATAATTCGCCTTTGTCTCTCAGGTGAATGTTTAAGAAGCGAATATTAATACGAACCAGAGAAAAACCATATTTCTGAAATGCTTCTCATCTTCCCAGCAACCCAGCAGGGTGCTCGGAAATCTCCCAGGAAAAATTACACAAGAACGTGAATTTTGTTCTTTCAGATTAATGTTTCCTTGTGATTTTTCCTTTCCACCCATCTGACAGCTGGCAATGTCCCTCATTTAGAACAAGAAGAGGAACTGAGAAAAAGAATCTCAGAAAGGAAATGGGGAGCAACTGACTTCAGATCTTGAACACATTGGAACTTTAAGTGTCGAGTTAGTTTTATGATGGAAAGAAATACACACTGAAATCATAAGCTCAAATATATCAAACCACTGTTCTTGCTGTCCAGTGCCAATTTTTTTTTTTTCCTAACTTAACTTCAGGCTCATTTTTCTAATCTGCTGTATATCAGAGTGATTGTCACTTGCTTGACTTCGAGTTTACCTCTACGTGCTATTGCCAAATTTGTTCCCTTTGAATTGAGGTGTTTTGAAACAAAGGGTTTCATTGTTATTTATTTATTTTTTTAATGTAATGTCCTTAGGATTTGGAAAAGTTTTCAAAAATCTGTCCTGCGTAATGGAGTAAGCATTGTCACTTTTGGGTGACACCAGGCTTTAGAAAAGTGGTAAGGAGGCAAACGCACATACCTCTGTAAAATGAGGGAAGTGTTTGCTTCGGCTCCTACCTACTTCTCTAGGTGTGAACAAAATAACTATAACGAATAAGTGGCAATAGTTACGTAGCACACTCACTGAATGCAGCACTCTGCAAGCATCGTCTCATTTCACTCTCACAGCTTTGTTAGGAGACAAATGTCACTCTCTCTGCTTTGTAAATAAGAAGGCTGTTGCGGTGTGCAGAGCTATGTAATAGCGCAGTTGCAATTTAGATTCAACCCACTGGAGTCTCGACTCCATGCTCTTAAATGCTCTATCATCCGGCCTCTTCAGATGAGCTGCTCTGACGTTAGCTGGTCTGACAGCTGCTGTCCAAACGATCCCCACACACGTGCCCTGCCTTGGCTGCAAGATCGGATGGAAACCTACTAACCAATCAACCCCGAATCTCAGCTTCTCAAGAGGGGCCTTCAGGGAACAGAGCTGCCCGCAGCTGTCCCTGCCCCCCGCCACCCGTTCTCCAGGACCAGCCCATCGCTGTGCGAACAACCCACCACTGCTCACGTCCTCCAGGGAAGAACAAGTGTCCCCTCACTGGCTCTGGGCGTGAGTCCCTCAAGGGGTTAACACATGCCATCCCAAAGTTCAGTGAAGGGACAGTCAGACCCAAACAGCAGGGATTTGAGAATGTTAATCGCTGGCTCTCCTCAGATTGGCCCAGAACGAATGCAGGGCACACTAAATTGTCCTTGTCAGCTCAGCTCACATGATGATATGCTTTATTTCTAGACATGCCTTGAATCTGTCCCCTGAATTTATGTTCAGAAAATAAACACTTCCAGACGGCAATAAAGCATTCAGCTGTGGCTGGCGATTCAGGGGCTCGGCCCAGCTGAAGCTCTTTGCCTGGGAGGCTTCAGAGGCTGGAGCAGCCCGTGTTCCCCAACCATATTTCCTCCTCTCGCTGTCTGGCACAGAGGGCACCGAGGGTCCAGTCACAACCAGAACCTGTCTCGGGCTTCTTGTCTCCTCTGCTCTCTCTTTGCCCGCAGCTCAGCCTTATTGTTTTTGCTATGTGTACTTTCACTTGGGGTTCTGTTCAGACTTTATGTTGAAAAACTTTCTTTTTACTAAGAGACCAAATGAAAAGGAAGTTTGTCAGTGTTATTCCATCAGCTGATTTTATCCCTGTCGTAAACCAAGATGCATTATGACCAGGGAATATTAGCAGGCTGCTCCAAGTTTGGGTTGTCACTGCATTCATAATTTTTTGTCCATGTCTGAGTATTATTTATATTAGTATTTACTTGTCTGTTAAATACACCTTAAATCAGCTCCTCTTACACTGCCTAATATTGTTCCAAGGAATAAATCAGGATTTCATGGCCATCCACATGTTTTCTGTTATACCTAAGACTAACTATGTCACTTTTTCTTATTTTGAGTTCATCAGTTACCTCCTAACACCACTGGACCAACTACCAGTACATACGCCACCCACTTTGAGAAACGCAGTTCTAGAATCCCATAAAGATGCCAAGGAAGACCAAATAATGAAGAGACAAGGAAGCAAATAAATACATGAGATAAATCACAGTAGTAATAAAGACATCCAAGACGCAGGATATGAGTTGGCTGGTATAAAAGCTAAATTAAACAGCTGTTTCATTCTCACCTGAAGTAGCCGGGGGGACCACTTGCATTTAGGTGATTTGCTGATCAGCAATGGCCGTCGGTGTTCCTGAGAGATACCCAGCCAGCCAGCGCTGTTTATTTCCACTTTGTAATTTTTCACTGCCCTCTGATACCCTCAGAGCGAACACCTGATGAGAGCTTGACAAAACTAAATGGAAGATGGGCAACCTTGGGAAGAGACGATGGGCAGAGGAGTGCCAGGAAGCAAACAGTGAGTTCTGGGTGAGAAAATACACAGATAACTGTAAAAGTCATCATTAGTAATTAAGACAGTGTGGCTGGACAGGTAAAAATGGCCTTGAGTATCAGCAGCTCAGCTACCTGCACGCGTCGCCAAGTAATGGTCTCTGGGTTCAAGAGTTGAAATCACAGTGTTATCAGGGTCATTCTTTTCTCCCATGTCACTAGAGGAAGAGCCATTTCTTATTTCTTTCAGTTTCTGGTAAACCAACCAAAAAGCCAAACTCATTGCTCTTGAGTCGATTCTGACTCACGGTGAGCCCACGGGACAGAGCAGAACTACCTCATAGAGTTTCCAAGGAGAGCCTGGTGGATCTGAACAGCTTCTGGCAGAGCCAGGCATTCCCTGGACTGCAGATGCATCTTCCCACGGCCATTCTTCTTCCTCTGTTTCTCTGGGTCTCAATCGACGTATTTTCTTGTTGGTCTTTAGGATGTCAACAAGCCATAGCATTGACCAATCGCAAGGAACCATGGTGCCACAGTATTTCTTTATCATTGGGTTGTCATTGTTGGGTACTGTGAAGTTGACTAAGACTTGTAGTGACTTCATGTGACAGAATAGAACTACCTCTATTCTGTAATCTTTACAGAAACAGAAGATCAGGTCTTTTTCCCAAGGAACCACTGGATGCGTTT
Source organism: Heterohyrax brucei (assembly GCA_028571685.1). Classification (NCBI taxonomy): domain Eukaryota; kingdom Metazoa; phylum Chordata; class Mammalia; order Hyracoidea; family Procaviidae; genus Heterohyrax; species Heterohyrax brucei. The sequence continues at coordinate 76,099,604 of CM053149.1, forward strand.
GAACTCAAGTCTTTCAATGAGAAGGCGAGCAAAAGTGTAACTGCTGGTATTACCACTGCTCCTTATTTTCTCATTGTAAGAACACTGGAGAACCCATCAGATACACTCATAGAATTTTTTCATATTCTGTGCCAAGATAACATGTAAACATTAGGGTAAGATCTCATTCTCCTTACAGAGGTAGCTGAGGATCACTTTCTTGCAATGGAATTTTCTCTTCACTGTCTCTCTACCTTTTGTTAATATTATTGGTCTAATGCCATCTTGCTTTAAGCTTCACCTACACGCCTCTGTTCGGAAAGATACAGCAGCTTTTGTTTTTTCTGTTTGACCTCAATCAATGATGTCCACAAGCAAAATCTCGCAATTAAGGTACAAAGATGAACTTGAAGTTAGAAAGGTTAAGAGGAATGCTACTGTAAGTCTCAAATTGCAGTATCTGTCCAAATGAATCAGTGGGAGAAATGTAAGAATTTTATTTTAATATTCTGTGGTGTTCATAGTAGTCAATATTTACTGAGAACCAGTTGTATATCATGTACCCGGTACATAATGACAAACGAAACCAAGTCCCTGCCCTCCTGGAGATTATTTTTCAATACAAGAGAAGAACAAAGTAGTAAGAAAAAAAATAATAAGTATGACATGAAATATGAAGCAGAAAGTAAAATAAATCTATTTTAAATAATATGATTACAAAATTGCTTATAAGCTATTTATTGGAATGTTATCATATTCCCACTTGTATTCTTACATAATGCTTCAAAGGTGCATATGATAAATCCCTGTGTCTTAGTTCCCCTAAGGCAAAACTAGTTAGTGATTCAGTGATAGTCTTCTCCATTCCGTGGAGAGACCAAGGTTCCATTCCTGGTCAATGCACTTCACGCACAGCCACCACTCATCTGGCAGCAGACACCGGAGTGTTGCTAGGGTGCTGAACAGGAGCTTCCAGACTGAGACAGACCAGGGAGAAAGATCTGCTGATGTACCTCCTAAAATCTCTCACTACAAATCCTGGGAATCACAGCAGTCTGATCCATGGCCTTTCATGGGGCTGGCTCAGGACCGGGCAGCATTTCTGTTCTGTTCTATGTAGGTTGCTGACTTAACAGCAGCTAAGAGAAACAAAGGAAGGAAGAAAGAAAATCTTAAATTCTCTGCCTTCCCCCCAGTACCTACTGCTGGGCATTCCAAACCTAAGTATTCTACAAATAGGCAGTTTGATAAGTTGGCAAATCTCAGTGTATTGTAAAATTGCATTTCAGATTAAGTAATATCCTATGCTGCTTTGCTCATTAACTTCTTAATATTTTTTAAGAATAATATCTGGGAAATAATTCACTTTGGCTTTTCCTAAGAAGTAGACACAGGCTGAGATTCAAAAGAAGCTACAGAAAGTTATTAAGTCATGGTAAAACATAGGCTGTGTTTTCATACCTGTTTTAACCATTTGTATTTTCACCAAACAGTAGAAGTTTAACTGGCTCTTTCAATAGTCTATTTAAAAAAATCGTTGAATTCTAGCAGCCCTGGGTTGAAAACTGGCTAGGGGAAAAGATGCTGAAAGCAAATACAAGTTATCAGTTCCGAGCTGAGTTGATGGCTCTGGATCAGAAGTGGTACCTGTGTTCTGTACATTGATTAACAACTTGAAAGATGGGGTGAGCAGCGGAGCAGAAAATTTATCAAAGCCACATAATTATTCAGATACTAAACACAGCTGTAGTCAAGAATAAAGGGCGAGAAGAACTTCAGAAAGACCAAAGCCAGCTAAGTAATCGAGCTCCACAATGGGGAATGGAATTCACTGTAGCAAGTTCAAGGTAAGACATACTAGAAGAAGCAATTCAAACGACTCTTCCACAGAACACTAATGGCTTTTGAATTACCCACAGCCTCTCAAGAACGAAATTGAGACACCACAGTTGACAGCTGAAAGAATATGTTGACTTGACATGCAGGAGAAGATTTAGAAAATAAATATAAGATCTTGGGTTGTATTACGAAGAAAATCAAAGATAATGTGAAAAATAGTACGTCTTTGTTATAAATGAAAAATGTTTTCACAGCCATTCAGGAAATACTCAATTAAAAATCACCTTAAATGTTCCTTCATTTAGGAAGATTTCATGTATACAAATTTTTTTTAAAGGATATAACAGAAACCAGAAAAGAATAGGAGATCAGAAAAAAAAAAAAGTGACAACTCCATTCTGAAAGCGTGGACCATTCCACATCATCAGCAGAGGAAACCAAATAATAAGTGAGACAAGATTGTGAATGAGAATAGGCAAGTGACTGTGGATTTTTAATTGTTTTCTACTTGTGTGTGGATTGGCAAGTATGCTGGTATGAAGCACTGTGAAATGGAGAGTGGATTTTGAACAACAGTCTTATTTAGACAGGCTAAAAGCCAGGCTGAGATCAGAACACACACCGAAGCCTTACGGCACATTCCCGCTCCAAGCTTTGTGCACTGTTGTGATGTCTTTGTTATGTGTTCTAAAAAGAAGGGACAGTTTTTAGATACAGAGTATTTATAACCATTAAGATTCTACTGGAGTGCTTGGCAGGAAATATTTTTTTTGCATCTAGAAATGATTAAAAATCCATGAGCCCAGTTGCAACAGGAATTAAGACCAGAGAGAGTCATAGGCTATTTTTATCAGTTGGGTCATTGCTGCACATGTCTGAACCCAAAGAGGAATACATAATGTGTACCTTTTCATGTTGATAGATGTCCACTGTGAATTTATTCTTACTTTCTAGTCTATCAGTTCCTTGAAGGTAAGAAACTTGGTCTATCAGTACGAGTCTTAGGAAGAAACAGAGGTCCTTCTCAAACTATTGGAATAGAGTTTAATAAAGAGACTACTTAAGATGTGTGTTAAGAAAGCCAAGAGGAATATTTATTTATTTTTAATAGTATTTATTACTTAGAATATTTATTAATAAATATTTAATAATATTCATTATTCTTATTTTTAAGAATATTTATTATTCTTTAGCCCATTGTATCAAGAGACCTGAGCAGTAATCAGAGCCTGAGCAGGTAGCTGTGTAGAGAGTATCTACTGACAGATCCATGATCTCGAGTAGCAAAATACGAGAAGCAAAAAGCATCCCAACCTTTCTTTCCTGCCAATGCATCCCATTGGAATGGAGATCAAGAGATCTAGTTCATAAAGTGCAAAGCAATTAGACTTCCAAGGCATGGAGCACTGAGGAGAGTAGAACACAAATCCGGAGGGGAGCAAAGACAACCAGTGCATGTTTTTCATTGGCAAGACCTATGCAACACACCATGGATGATCAATGTGAAACGGGTAAAGAAAGGAACAAATGAATCAAAACACAAACAAAAAACAATGGTTTTTAATGATGTAGAATACCCAGATAGTTAGAAATATGTGGATGCTGTGTTTATCACAGCAATAGGAAGAAGTCAACAGGGGTGACATAATTTTTTTTTTTTTTTTTTTAATATCTGTTCTAAGAATGTTATATGCAAAACTGGGATTTGGTATAGTTGAAATAACCAGTTAGTAGTTATCAAGAGACTAGACAGATGACTATAAAACAAACACAAAAGTAGGTGGATCAACCTCAAAGCCACTTGGTTTGATCATCTAAAACATGCATTTCTCAGCAGCTGAGCAGCAGCCTTGATCCATTTCGTTCCAGAGTTATAGGCGCAGCCATTGGCGGCAAATTACTGGCTTGTGTAGATTGCTGGGTAGAGGAACACCTTTTGGCTCTCGAGTGCTGATTGGTGAAGCTGGTGGTATGTTTTCAATGAAACATATCTAGGATGCACCATTCCTTTAGCAGAGGAATGTTTTTGCAGTTTTATTCACCAAGTGCAAGAACAGAAGTTTGCTTGTTAGAATTTCCAAAGCTTGAAACAACTTGAGCCATCACTGGGACTTCTTTCTATTCAGAAAACAAGCCTCTTCAAGTTGCACATCTCTATCATCTTCAGTCCCGATGTCTTTGAGTCCTTCCTTGCTGCTCAGTATGGAAGCTTTCTCTTTTCTAACAGTGGAGTCAGTACTCTTCACACTTTTGCTCTCTCTCAAATGTCTTATCTGAAAAACTGGAATGAAAATTATCTCAAGAACAGGGTGTCCTTCCAGTCATCAACAAATAAATGCTAAGAGACCCCTTACCATCCAGGACACTAAGACTCAGTTGCCCTATAAGGCAGAGTAGAACTGCCCCATAAGGTTTCCAAGGAGTGACTGGTAGATTTGAACTGCTGACCTTTTGGCAAGCAGCTGAGCTCTTAACCACTGAATTATCAAGGCTCTAAATACTAATGTAGAAATAGACAATTTGAAATACATATTTTTATAGCAAATGAAGAAACACATGGGCAACCTATGCTATCAGAAAGTTTGAGAAATTGATGTTTCATGGTGAGTTCAACTCTTTCCTCCTCTGGTGTGGTGACCCTTCCTGCTGATGATTTCAAGAGCAGGTGGCCTCTGGGTCCTCTGCTTTCCATTCAGTGTGTTTCTTCTTCCCCGGCACTTGGTGCACTTTCTAGATTTCCGTGATGGGATGCAATGTCTGCTAAGAATGACGATGGTGTCCTCCTTTCCATATCCGTTGTACTACCCAACGCTCGTACTTCCTTAGCGTTCTGAAATCAAAGCACTTCCACTGACCTGTCTTGGTGTCTCTTCTCTCCTTCACTCCCCTTTCTTATCTCTGCCTGAGTTTCTCAGACCACAGAATGCAAATGTTAGTAGCTGCCACAACCACGTACTTAGTCAATTCAGGAAAAAGACACAGTGATACTTGTTAAATACAAGCTGCTTATAGAGCTTTAATCGCTTGTTTGCCGCAAATCAGCTGCTAACTATAAATATTCCCAGGAAACATTTCACCAAACAAGCTCTGGCTTAGAATTACCAAAAAATGAGATCCATGGAGGATAAAAGGCTTGTGTCAGGGGTTCTGTAAGTTGAATTTCCTGAAGCTGAAATGTAATAAATGAGAGTTTACGAAGAAAGAACCCATCAGCTGAGCCTTTCTCTTGGGCTGGATCTGCATAAATGCAGAAAGAACAAGCACACCAACCACAGCAGTGGCAGCAGACATCCACTGATCAATTACTGTGTGCCAGACTTCACCCTGGGTACACTGTCTTACCAGCTCCTTTATGCCTCACATCACCACTATTTCTTTTTGTTATTTGCTCAGCATCGATCAAAAGACTCAATTTTTTTGTTGTTGTTGTTATTTTATAATCAGATACTTTGCTGAACTCTTCTACTAGGTCGAGTAGTTTACTTATGGAGTCTTTAGCGTTCTCTGCATACACAATCGTATCATCTTCACATAGGAAGATTTTGACTTCTTTGACGATGCGGATGCCCTTTATTTCTTTGTCTTGTCTAATTGCTCTGGCTCATACTTCTAGCACAATGTTGAATAGACGGGTGAGAGTGGGCATCCTCATCTAGTTCCTATTCTCAAGGGGAATTCTTTCAGTTTCTCACCACTTAGGGTGATGTAGGCAGTTGGTTTTGTGTGGATGCCCCTAATTACTCTGAGGAATTTTCCTTCTATTCCTAATTTGCTGAGAGTTTTTAGCATGAATGGGTGTTGGGCTTTATCAAATACCTTTTCTGCATCAATTGACAAAATTAGATGATTCTTGTCTTCTGTGTTATTTATGTGGTTGATCACACTAATTGTTTTTCTGATGTTGAGCCAGCCTTGCATCCCAGGTATGAATCCAACTTGGTCATGATTAATTATTTTTTTGATATGTTGTTAAATTCTATTGGCTAATATTTTGTTGAAGATTTTTGCATCTAGGTTCAAGAGTGTTTTGGTCTCTAGTTTTGTTTTGGGGGGATCTTTCTCTGGCTTTGCTATTAGAGTTATACTGGCTTTATAGAACTAGTCTGGGAGGATTCCATCCCTTTCCATGTTGTGAAATAGACTCAATAGTATTGGCGTTAACTCTTCTCTAAAAGCTTGGTAGGATTCTATGGTGAAGCCACCTGGGCCAGGGCTTTTTTCAGCTGGTAGGTTTTTGATGACTTTCTCAATCTCTTGCACGGTGATGGGTTTATTAAGTTGTTCTGCTTTTCCTTGTGATAAAAAGCACTTTTTAAAAAAAACTAGATTTATGGTTTTCTATATATATCAGAAACACTGGTGGCATAGTGATTAAGTACCACGCCTGCTAACTGTGAGCTGACAGTTCACATCTGTCAGGCACTCCTTGGAAATTCTCTGGAGCAGTTGCACTCTGATATATACTGTTGCTGTGAGTAGGATTGGACTTTACGGCACTGGGTTTGGTTTGGTTTTTCTATGAACGTATTATTGCTAAATATATAACCATGGAAATAGCTTGTTTAAGTATGCTGAATTAATTGATCAGAGGCTGATCAATTCCATTAAACCATAAACTTCTTGGTTTTGTACTGGTTCTCAATTTCGGAGTACATTCCTCTAAGGAAGTATCCTTTAGAGTCTTGGTGAAAGCTGGAATAATTTTAAAAACCTCTGTGCTTCCAGTTTCTGATTTGGTTGTACCCAAATTTAGAATCACAAGTTACCTGTGATTTTATCCCGGTCACTTTGCCTATTTATACTTCAAGTTTGTCTCCTATCGAATAACGACATTGTGTGTACTCAGGATGTGTTGTAGTTCATTACACAGGGTGATTGTTAATTGATCAAGACTACTTGTCTAAAAAGTCCTTAACTTACGAATCCATTAAACATTTCCAGGATTGGTTTGCACCTATAAAGATAACATTCTTCTATCCAAAATCATTTATTTCCCATATATTGAGGTTTGCTTGTGATCCAGAGAACTATTAGTCAAATTGTCCTCATGTTTCATCTTCACAGGATGGATTCAGAGCTCTGGCCTATCACCTCTGTGCATTCTGAAAGACTAGAGCTGACTCATTACTTCTTTCCTGGAGAAATCCTGGTTCTATCCACAAATAGTCCTTGAACTACTTCCACACACTAGTAACTGGCTTTGTGTCCATGAGAAAAAGCAAGTCAGCCAGAGCTCAGAATTTCACCCCACCATGGCAGTCTGCCTCTGGACTGCCTGCCCAGTCGCCAAAGTGCAGGGATCCTTTTGCAACTCAACACACAGGACAGCAACCTTTCAAACAGTCATAAGATAATCCGACCATGGATTGACTGAACTGTTGCTGATATAAAGCTGGTGTGAGACTCCTAACAGATTGAGAAGCGCTGTCAGATGGCAGTCTCAACAATCCATTCTTCCCAAGTGTCTCAGCTCTATCCCTTTAATCCCTGATGGCACAACAATGAGACCTTAGCTGCTAACCCAACAGATGTCAGTTCAAGGCCACTCAGCTGCTTCATGAGAAAAGCCTGGCTGTCTGCTTCTATAAAGATCACAGCCTAGAAAACCCTCTAGGTCAGTTCTACTCCAGCACATGGGGTCAGTATGAGAGAAAACTGACTTGAGAGCATCTCTGTGCTGTAATCGTTCTAGAACAGCAGAGATCTGTGCCTGAGACATGTGCCAAGGCCTCTTTCCTTTCCACCCCTGAGTCAATATTGCATATTCATTCCTCAGTGATAATAATGGAATGAAATAAGATCTAGTAGGATAACTTTTTTTTTTCATTTTGGCAAGCTATAGCAGAACCTCATCGACCCCATTACCAAACATATTTTAAGGACAAACATGGAGACATCAGCAATTGAAGGGATTTGGAGGACATCTAGTCATGTGTCAGGCAGGTGGAAGAACATTGTGTAGAACTCAGTCTCTAGGTTGTGGATCACTGCTTCTGAGAGAAATTATCATCTAGTACTTATGGCAGAAGCTAACTAGTTGTTCTTCCAACCTAGGTCATTTTCCTCCTAGGAACCAGCTAGATGACTTTTTCCAGCATCCCTTGTGGTTAGATGTGGTCATGTGACTGGCTTCTCTCCAGTGTGCCTCTTCGGGTCATCCAGGATCCTTGATTTCCCTTCCTCTGACTGTGGTTGGAGGCAGATGATCCTGCAGGCAATCTTGCTCCAGTAACACTGTTATTTGGGAAATTGATTCTATGGTTAAATAACTTTAGACAATACTAAGTCCATTAAAGTTTAAGAGCTTTCTTCCTTTAAATAATTTTAAAAATTCATCATAATAGTTGTCACTGGGAGGTTCTAAAATGGCACTAAACAATTCAGAAGTCCCCCAAATTACTTTTTCTTTGAAAAAATTGGCACTGGCCTTTCAAGGAAGTAAAGCTCTAAGGTGTGCACACAGTGTGGGAAACGTTGGTAGAGCATTGAAACAACAGAACAGCAGAACTATTAGGAAGGGCAAAGGGAAATTAATGGAGGCCTGGGCATTGCTAAAAGACAGTCTGCGTCTAGCACCCTTTAGCTAAATCACAGGCCACCTCCATCCGAAGTATTTGAATAGCAAGAACAAATGCAAGTACCGCAAATACAGAAAAGCATAGTAAGCAGAATCCTGACACTAGCTTTTTTTTTACCTTTTTTTGGTGATTGAGTGAAAGTTTACAATTTAAATTTGCATGCCCGCCTATATACAGGTCCCTTTGCTCTCCTTGCCCAGTAACAGCACACTCCACCTTTCCATTATACACGTCATACCCTTTTAACATTCTCCTGTCCCCTCCTCTCTACCCACTCCATTCCTCTTTAGTAGGAGGCCAGTAGGACAAGATCCTGTAGATGCGTAGAACCATAAAGTACACACGCGATAAGTCGCTCTGTATCTCTGAGTCCACTCCATTGCTATCTGTGGAGGTGACCTCTACAGATCATGCCCGATCTATGATCAGGGGCAGCATCAGATCTAGAGGCCATGCTCCTGGGGAAACTCCCAGGCCTTTGATAACCAATTGTGGCCTTTCAAAGGAGTTCTTAGGGTGCACCCTTTTTTTCCTCATGTAGCCACTGGGACTCAACATTGTGAGCCCCATCACGGCTGTCGTTGGTGGTGGTGGGGACCATCTGGTTCTTCTGGTCACATGTTGATACAGTCACCCATTCATGCGGGTCTTTCTGTCTTCTGCATTCTTTTTCCCTCATGTCATTGTTGTCCTTGGTAATCATCAGTTCCAGCTGAGTTGGGACTATTTGGTGTTCCTCAGATGGCAGCTTGCTAGATTTTAAGACCCCAGATGCCACTCCCCTATCTGGAGTACAGAAGACTTTCTTAGCAATAGGCTAGTTATGCCAATTGGGCTTGATGGCCCTGGAGAGCATGCGTGGTCTCCAGGCCCTGGCTCCTGCTACTTTACCCTTGTAACACTGGCTTAAGATTGGAAGTTTTCAATTATGATGAAGTCCAGTTAAATTGATCTACTTTCTAATGTGTGCTGTCACTGATTTCACCCAACTAAATTTCTATCAACTATCTAATCTATGTCCCCCCTCCCTTCCCACCCTTGCAGCCATCAAAGATTCTTTTCTTCTACACGTGAATCTGTTTTTCAGTTCTTACTGTAGGGGATCTCATATAATATTTGTCCTTCTGTTGCTGACTGCTTTCACTCAGCATAATGTCCCTCCAGTGGAAACCAGGTTATGACATGTTTCCTAAAATCATCTTTGTTCTTTATCATTGCATAGTGTTCCATTGAGTATGTATACCATAGTTTATCTATCCCTTCCTCTGTTGTTGGGCATCTGGGTTGATTCCATCTTTTTGCTATTGTGGACTGTGCTATGATAACCACTCGTGTGCATGTATCTGTTCATGTTACTGTCCATGTTTCTGTAGGATATATTCCAAGAAGTGAGATTACTGGAATATTCAAATGGAATATCTATTTCAAGCTTTTTAAGAAAGTGCCAGATTGCTCTCCAAAGAGGTTGTACCATTTTGCAATCCCACCAGCAGTGTAGGAGAGTTCCAATTTCTCCACAGCATGTCCAGCATTTGTTGTTTTCTGTTTTTTGGATTATGGCCAACCTTGTTGGGGTGAGATGGTATCTCATTGTAGTTTTCATGTGAATTTCTTTAATAGCTAATGATCATGAGCATTTCTGCATGTGTCTTTTGGCTGTCTGGATCTCCTTCTTAGAGAAGTGACTGTCCATCTCCTTTGCCCATCGCTTAATTGGATTGCTTGTCTTTTTCTTGTTGATATTTTTCAGTACCTCGTAGATTACAGAGATCTGATCTCAGTCTGACATATAGTTGCCAAATATTTTTTCCTGTTCTGTAGGTGGTCTTTTAACTTTCTTGATAAAGTCTTTGGATGAGCAGAAGTATTTGATTCTTAATAGTTCCCATTTATCTGTGTTCTCATCTGTAGATCATTCTGTCAGATTTTGAGATCTGTGTACGTTATACAATGTTACACTACTTCCATTATCAATCCTGTTTTTTCTTGGATGAGCTTTACTGTTTCAGGTTTGATATTTAGGTCTTTTATCCAATTTGAGTTGGTTTTTGTATAAAGTGTGAGATATGGGTCTTGTTTCAATTTTTTGCAGAATGGATATCCAATTTTGCCAGCACCATTTGTAAAAGAGACTGTCTTTACCCCAGTTTACAATCTTAATGTTTGTAGGATGATGGTGGCATCTCTGTGGTTTCAACTCTGTTCTATTGGTCTATATGTCTCTTTTTGTATCAGTGCCAGGCTGTTCTGAAAAGTGGCAGTGTAATAGGTTCTAAAGTCAGGTAGTGAGAGGCCTCCCAGTGTGTTCCTCTTCAATAGTGCTTTGCTTCTCAAGGGTTTATTCCCTTTCCAAATGAAGTTGGTGATTTGTTTCTCCATCTCATTAAAAAAAAAAAAAAATGTCACTGGAGTTTGTATTGGGATTGCATTATATATCTAGACTTCTTTGGGTATAATAGAAATTTTCACAATGTTAAGTCTTCCTATCCATGAGCAGAGTAGGCTTCTCCATTTATGTAAGTCTCTCCCAGTTTCTTGTAGTAAGGTCTTGTAGTTCTCTTTGTAAAGGCCTGTTATTTTTCCAGTTAGATTTATTACTAAGTATTTTATCTTCTTGGAGACTGTAGTAAGTGGTACTGATTTGGTGATTTCTTCTTTAATAATCTCTTTGTTAGTATAAAGGAATCCTACTGATTTACTTATGTTGCTCTTGTATCCTGATACTTTGCGTATCCTGATACTTTGCTGAACCCTTCTATCGGTTTGAGTAGTTATGGATTCTTTAGGATTTTCTGTGTATACAACCATATCATCTACAAAAAAGGAGATTTTTACTTCTTTGATAATGTGGATGCCCTTTATTTCTATGTCTTATCTAATTACTCGGGCCAGAACTTCTGTACAATGTTAAGTAGGAGAGGTGAGAGTGGGCATCCTTGTCTAGTTTCTGTTCTCAAAGGGAATTCTTTCAGTCTCTCTCTATTCAGGATGATGTAGATGCTTGGCTTTGTACAGTTGGCCCTTGTTGCATTGAAGAATTTGTCTTCTATTCCTATTTTGCTGAGAGTTTTTAGCATGAATGGGTGTTGGACTTTGTCAAATGCCTTTTCTGCATCAAGTCACAAAATCAAGTGATTATTGTCTTTTGTACTATTTATGTGGTTGATCACATTGTTTTTCTGATGTTGAACCAGCCTTGCATCCCTAGTATGAATCCAACTTGGTGGTGACGAATTTTATTTTTTTGATGTGTTTCTGAATTGTATTGGCAAGGATTTTGTTGAAGATTTTTGCATCTAGGTTCATCAGTGATATTGGTCTGTAGTTTTCCTTTTTCCCTGGGTTTGGTTTCAGCATTATGCTGGCTTCATAGAATGAATTTGGAAGTATTTCATCACTTTCTAGGCTGTGAGATAGTCTCAGTAGTACTGGAGATAACTCTTCTCTAAAAGTTTGGTAGAATTCTGTGGTGAAGCCACCTGGGCCAGAGCTTCTTTTGCTTGGTAGCTTTTTGATGACTTTTTCAATCTATTCCTTTGTGATGGGTTGATTAAGTTGTTCTACTTCTCCTTGTGATAATTTTGGTAGGTAATATGAATCTAGGAAGTTGTCCATTTCCTCCAGGTTTTCAAATCTGTTACAGTACAGGACTTTGTAGTATTCTGTTAGGATATTTTTTATTTCTGTTGGATCTGTTGTGATTTCTCCCATTTCATTTCATATTTGGGTTATTTGTTTCCTTTCTTGTTTTTCTTTAGTAAGTGTAGCCAATAGTTCGACAATTTTGTTGATCTATTCAAAATACCAGCTTTTGGTCTTGTCAATTTTTTCAATTGTTCTCCTATTCTCTAATTCATTTAGTTCTGCTCTAATCTTTGTGATCTGTTTTCTTCTGGTGCCTGAGGCGTTCCTCTGTTGCTCTCTTTCTGCTTGTTCAACTGTAGGGTTCATTCTTTGGTTTGGGTTCTTTCTTCCTTCTCGATGTATGCATTTATACAGATACACTGAACCCTGAGCACTGCTTTGCCTGTGTCCCCCAGGTTCTGGTAAGATGTGTTTTTATTATCATTTGAATCCACAAATTTCTTTCTTTTTTTTTTATAATTGAGTGAAAACGTACATTCCCATATAAATTTGCATGCCCACCTATATGCAGCTCCCACTGTTCTCCCTGTCTGGTGACAGCACACTCTTCCTCTCTGCTCCATACATGTCTCATCCTCCCAACAACCTCCTATCTCCTCCTCTCCACCCATCCCCCACCTCCAGTAAGAGGTCAGCAGGATGACATCCTACAGCTGCGCAGAAGCATAAAGTGCACTCATGAATGGTCACTCTGTGCTGCCAAGTCCAATCCATTCCTGTCTGAAGAGTTGACCTCCATTATGATTTATGGACAAGGGCAGCATCATGGCTGGGGGCCATGCTCCCAGGGGAACTCCAAAGCCCCTGGACCATCAGTGGCAGCCTTTTAGTGGAGATCCAGGGTGTACCCCTTTTTATTCTTGTGTTGCCAGTGAGACTCAACTTTGTGAGCTCCATCATTGCTCTGGTAACAAGTCAATGTAGTCACCCACTCACGTGGGTCTCTCTGTCTTCTGGGTCATCTTTCCCCCAGGTCATTTTGGTCCTTGGTGACCCTCCCTTCCTGCTGAGTTGGGACCATTTGCTGTACCCTCAGATGGCAGTTTGGCAGCTTTTAAGACCCCAGACACCACTCACCAATGTGGGGTACAGAGGGCTCTCTTCACAAAATACTAGTTGTGTCAATTGGCCTCAATTTCCCCTGAGACCATGGTCCCCAGACCCCTACCCCAGCTATTCTGTCCTTGCAATATTGGGTTAAGATGGGAGGAGTAATCATGTTATGTTGAAATCCAGTTAATACTGATCTTCTTTCTACTGCATGCCGTCACAGATTTCACTCAACCAAATTTCCATCAACTATCTGATTTAAACCCTGCACCCCACCCTCCCTCCTTTCCCACCCTTGCAGCCATCAAAGAGTCTTTTCCTCTATGCATGAGTCTGTTTTTAAGTTCTTCTCGTAGGGGTCTCATATAATATTTGTCCTTTTGTCACTGACTGCTTTCACTCAGCATAATGTCCTCCAGTTGGAACCAGGTTGTGAGATGTTTCCTAAAATTATCATTGTTCTTTATTTTGCATAGTGTTCCACTGAGTGTATATAGCATAGTTGACCTATTCATTTCTCTGTTGTTGGGCATCTGGGTTGATGTCATCTTTTTTCTATTGTGGACTGTGCTGCAATAACCATTTGTGTGCATGTATCTGTTCATGTGACTGCCCTTGATTTTGTAGGATATGTTCTGAGCAGTGGAATTACTAGGTCAAATGGTGTATCTATATCCAGCTTTTTAAGTTAGTGCCACATTGCTTTCCAAAGAGTTTGCACCATTTTGAAATCCCACCAACAGTGTAGGAGAATTCCAATTTCTCCACAGCCTCTCCAGCATTTGTTGCTTTGTGCTTTTGGGATCATGGCCAACCGTGTTGGGGTGAGATGGTATCTCATTGTAGTTTTGATGTGAATTTCTTTAATAGCTAATGATCGTGAGCAAGTCTGCATGTGTTTTTGGCTGCCTGGATCCCCTCTTTACAGAAGTGTCTGTCCATCTCCTTTGCCCATCACTTAATTGTATTATTAATTTTTTCTTATTGATATTTTGTAGTATCTTATAGATTATGGAGACCAGATGTTGGTCTGACATACAGTTGTCAAATATTTTTTCCCATTCTGTAGGTGGCCTTTTAATTCTATTAGTAAAGCCTTTCAATGAGCAAAAGTGTTTGATTTTTAGTAGTTCCCATTTATCTGTTTTCTCTTCTGCTGTTTGTCATTTGTTTGACAAATTTTGAAGTCTGTCTACATTGTGTATTAAAACTTCCATTGCTGTTCCTACTTTTTCTTGAATGAGCTTTATTATTTTAGATTTGATATTTAGGTCTTTTATCCAGTTTGAGTTGGTTTTTGTATAAGGTGTAAGATATGGGTCTTATTTCGATTTACTGCAGATGATATCCAATTTTGCCAGCACCATTTGCTGAAGAGATTGTTTTTACTGCAGCTTAATGTATTAGGGCCTTTGCTGAATATGAACTGTTCATAGGAAGATGGTGTCATCTCTGGGGTCTCACTTCTGTTGCACTGATCTATTTATCTCTTTTTGAACCAGTACCAGGCTGTATTGACTACTGTGGCAGTGTAATAGGTTCTGAAGTCAGGTATGAGAGGTCTACCCATGTGTTGTTATTCTTCACTAGTGCTTTACTTATCCGGGGCTTCCTCCCTTTCCAAACAAAGTTGGTGATTTGTTTCTCCATCTCATTAAAAAATGCCACTGAAACTTGTATTGGGATTGCGTTATATAAGTAGATTGCTTTGTATCCACAGATTTCTTTATTTCATCCTTGATTTCTTCTATAACCCATGGCTTTATGGTCTGAGAAGATGTGTTGCAAATTGTTCAGTGGTTTGGATTTTGCTGAGATTTGTTTCATGTCCTAATACATGATCTATTCTGGAAAATGTTCCATGAGCAGTGGCAAACAAGGTGTAGTTATCTACTGATGGATAGAAAGTTCTGTATTTGTTGATGAGGTTGATTGATTGTCACAATAAGATCTTCTGTGTCTTTGCTGAGCTTTTCTCTAGAAGATCTGTCTCATACTGAAAGTGGAGAAACACTGACATTTTTTAAAAGAAGTTGTCCCTAATAGTTTCAATGTTGAAATCAGAATTTCAGGATTTCTCATCTAGCTTTTCTACATAATACCACAAAACCAAAACCCACTGCTGTCAGTCAATTCTGACTCATAGGGACCCTATGGGACAGAGTAGAGCCACCACATAGAGTTTCTAAGGAGCACCTGGTAGATATGAATTGCGATCTTTGGATCAGCAGCTGTACACTTAACCAGTACTCCACCAGGTTTCCTTCTACAGAAAAGTAACCCATATTTGTTTTCTCTTCATCCTACAACACTCATCTTGATATTGTGATCATTACAGAGCATACCTACCACTTTCTCAGTTCTGCAGATTGTCAGAAAATGCACAGGTGATAAGTTGGGGTGCTAGGGAAAAGACTCAACCAGGAAGTGGGGAGCTGAGCTCTACCTTTGGCACATATGGGACACTATTCAGTGTCCCCACCTGTGTGATGCTATCTAGATCCCACTTCCCATTACTCTGTGTGTAGCAATATCCTCTAAATAATAGATATTAAGGACTTTATGGACAAGATATAATTCCAGTGTATCTTGTTCATGAGACAAAGTTTACGCAACTGTCTTTGTCTCAGAACTACTCAGTGGAACTCACAGAGTAGATGCCCAGGTCTTCTCAGCTGTTTGGTAAGCCAACGATGAATGTGAAGAAGTCAGCCTGGCACAGCCTCCCAGCACTCTGCCTGTGGTGTGAGCTCCTCATCCAGGTTAGTCACTGGCATTTATTTGAGTGAAATTCCAAATGCTTTGCAAGTCAGTGTTCTTCTTTCCGTGTTTGAGTCTTTCCTTCTCTTTACATCTGTCAGTTGCAAAGCATTTTGTTCTGTTCCCGCCCTTCTCTAGGCTCTCCTCCCACCCCAGCTTCTTCAGTCTGTTGATCCCTTTACCTCCGCACCGGACATGAGCCATCAGGAAGGCAGGGTGATGGCAGTGACAACTGTTACCACCACCACGATCACTACAGTAGCAACAATCAGAACATCTAGAGCACTCTGAGAACATGTCAGGCACAGTATCAGGCACTTTGCATAGGCAGCATCAACTCACTGAATCCTCACAGCAACTCTTAGAAGTTTGTTCTCCCCGTTTTACAGATCAGGAGCCTGTGACACAGAGCAATTAAGGGGTTAGGTCAAGATCCCAAGGCTAAGAGGGATCAGAGCTGAGACATTTTGTTGTGGCATCAAAATGTATTGAAATTTTGGTTCTACCTTCAGTTATTTGATCTCAGGTAAGATAATTGATTGCTTGTCTCTCATTCCTCATCTGGATTGTGAGGAGAGAGATCTGAGCTGTATGAGCATGTTTGTGTGCCTGTCTGTCCTGTGTAAGGTCACCGTGAGTAGGCATTGACTTGATGGCAACTTCCAACAGCAAAAACAGAACACTTGACACCAATAAATAGCCAATAAGTGACAGCCCCTATGATTCAGTGTGGATCCCTCATGGACCAGGTGCTTCTTGGAAACCCCATGAGGCAGTTCTACTCAGTCCCATAGGGTTGCTATGAGTCAGAATCAACAACAGCCAGTTTGGTTTGGGTTTTATTATTAAATACAGTTTCCCGGGAATTGGAAACAACCCTGTCGAAATTGAAAAATGTGAAGAGAACAGCAGGGAAAGGGGAGTGGGCAGAAGGAAGCTGTGGAGCAGAGTGCTCTCACGTCCACGGAAGGAGTCCGTTTGCTCTGGAGTTTGATTTGCTCATGTCCAGCCTCAGGATGCATGATACCTCCTGGTGGACTGGGGGCTCTCTGTCCCTGCGGACTGGGACACAAGGGAGCAGCTCTGTGCCATAGCAAGTGTGGGGCTCTCAAGTTGCTTAGAGGAAAGGGCTACAAATGATGCAGCTTCTCAGCGGACAGCATCCTGAGCGCTCTGTCGCTGTTCGTTGCTGACTTTATTAAGATATCAGCGCTAGAGCAGGCAGGTGCTGTAGGGGAAACTCTAAGTGGGCAAAGGCGGGGGGAGGCAAGCACTTAATAAAAGATATTTCTTTCCTTTTTTTAATCTAAGTCTTGCAGGAATGCCATTCAAAGGTGATTGAGAGGGTTTGTGTGTGTGTGTGTGTGTTTTAAAGAAACACTTTCTCCATCTACACGGAAGGAAAGATGCCCGTTTTCCTCTAAGAATTCATCCAATTAACTGGTCAGACAGCTGGAATCTGATACAGGGGAATAAACAATTATTCAAAGGGAAGACACTTGGTGCTTTTCTTTAGAGAACTCTCACCCCTCAAATATGGACCCCTCTTGCTCCCGCTTTCCTTTCTTCCCCTTGTACCCTATAATCCTAGAGCTGGCCTGGATGTCACAGCTTCAGAACTGAGAACTGTCATCTGTGGTCTGTGATTCTCTAGCCCTGTCATGAATGACACTTTAGCTCTGTGTTAATTACCCTGCTACAGCCCAGGCCATCAGCTAGGGCCTGTCTCCGATTTACTGATCGCAGACACGAGCAGAGTGAGCAAGCAAGCTTGCAAGGGTCAGGTCTCAGAGAGACCAAGTTCAAGGGCACAGCATGGTACAGATACATAAACAAGGGAATGGTATGTAAGCAGTGAAGACGTAAAGGTTAAGGTCTTGGCTTGCAGTACAATAAACAGCTGTGATAACCTGGTTTGTTTATAGATAAAGAATTTACAGTGAACCCCTCAACTTGCAGCCTGCCTTGGTTTAACACTGGAAGAGATGTAAAATTTCTTGATGTCTTTGAGTGCTCCATCTTCTGTGTTCTCTGCAACCATCTGTGGCCGTCCCCAGGATTTGTCTTCTTTTTCTCTCCTGCATGAAAAGTGTGCAGTCATCACAACAGCTAGAAAGAGAGACGCCCACCCCAAATCAGTGCTGGGTAGTGGTTGAAATATCACAGAGGCAACAAACTCCCAAAGACTGCTACTTCTAGCCGCCACATATCTAACATCATTAAAAAACTTCCTTTTTTAAGTTGGAAAAGGTTCTTCTTCACTCTGTTTTCCTAGTTCACTTTATTATACACACCTAGAGGACACACAATTTCAGTAGCAGTAGAATGTCTGTAAATTATCCTCCGTGTATGTTGTGCTCACCCTATTTAAAAAAATAGTAAAAGAGAAAGAAAACTGATTTTAGGGGATAAGCAAGCATTTGGTGAAATCACCAAGATACTTCTAAAGTGTCTTGGGAGGCTTCCTATCAGAAGCACAATATATTGTACTGTAACTATTGATCCAAACTGCTACATTTCTAAAGCAGAAAATGACTGTGAAGCAGAGCAGTGCGCAGGGGTAGTGAAGTGCCCTCCAGTATATAAAGACATCAAGCTTAAAGTCACCCTGTAGGTTCCCTTTAACCCCGCCACGTCTGCTGTGTAATAGGGTCTTTTCGGATAAGTCAGAAACGTGCCAAAAAATGGCACGACAAGGTGTTGGTAAATATACAGGCTACACAACTTTGTCTGGATCCCAGTAAGTTTGTTGGCTTTAAATACACTGGAAGGATGTTAATTAAAACCCCAGATGTCAAAAGAGAAAGAGAAAGAGAGAGAGAGAGAAAGGAACGTCTGAGTATCTGGGAAGCAAAGTTAACACTCCCTCAGTTCGTCAGACAGAGCCCAGATCCCGGCTGAGGAACCGAGTTGTCGGCATGCGAGATGCCCTGGAGGGCCAGTAACAATGGTTGCTGTGCTGCCATTAGTCTGTAATTTTGACCAAGCTAGACCATTTTCCAAAGGACAGGTGGAATCGGGTGAAGGAGGCTTTAAATTCGGCTTTGCTGACGCATACCGGTTTATTTCCTGGATCTGCCTTCTGTCCTACCAAGTTGCTACTAGACGATGTTCTTGAAGAAATCGTATTTAAATCTCACTTCGTGGAGTTCCGCCTAGCAGGGCTCCTACCAAGTGAATATTTAAGTTGCTTTGTGGTAGGCAAGAGTCTGTCTGGCTTTGATTTGGTTTCACGCTAGAAAGAACACAGAGGCGCTCCACAGTTTAAAAAAGCCTCAGAACTCAGATGGCTGAGCCAGGAGGTGGACCCAATATATTGAAGTTTAGAAGAATTATTTACTATCACTTTAATTAATAAACCAGCTTGTTTTCACCCCTGTTCCCCAGGGGGTTGAAATGTCTTTTGTGTGAAAAACCATCCACACGTTGACTGCGCGTGCAAAGATCTTACTGAGGAATTTAGATGACTCTGGGGTGCTGGCGTCATTGGTACCAGTCTTGGCCTTAAAAGGAACAAATAGAATTCATATTTCTATTTCAAAAGATCCGGGGGTCTATGATCTGCAGAGGAAAGCATGTTACATAGCCCTGTGGGGCAGGGTAGGGAGGAGGGGATGTCCTCCTGCCTTGGTCGCCCCCCTCCAGGCACATGCTCAGAGTGACCCCAGCAAGCTGTGAGGCCTGCAGAACTCACTACCACCCCATCTGTTGCAGAAAAAACTGCTGGAAGTGGTGTCCCAGGTCACCAGATGATCCTGACTGCCTAAAGGTGGCCCTGAAACTATTATGGCACTTAGAAGAAACGACAAGCTCTTGGAACAAATAAAAGGAAGAGAGTGGTGAGAGCCAGACAGAAGAAACAAAGAAGGAAAGCGAGACAAAAGCAAGGAGAGAGAAAGGGAGGCAGATTTCTTGTCCCTCAGCAGTGTTGCACATAAGAGCAAACACAGTCCTATTTTGAAATGGAGGGTGTCACCTCCTTGTGTGACCATCCAGAAGGTCCCTTAGTTTCTCTAACCAACAACAGAAATAATGAAAGACATGCCAACAAAGCAGGCATTTAACAGTAGACGCATTCTTTCTGGAAAAGCCCTTTTGGGCTTCCAGGGAAAGAGATATCTCCTGGGAGGTCCTGAGTGAGCCCAGCTGCCACAATGGCCTAGCTGGCTACGGCTCACCAAGAGGGCAGCAGTTCAAACCTACCGTGGCCCTGTGAGAGAAACAACCTGGAAGTCTGCATCTGTAAGGGTGTTGGCTCAGAAAACCCAGAAGGCAGCTCTACTCTGTGCTGTAGGGTTGCCATGAGTTGGAATCAACTTCACAGCACACAACAATAACACAGTGTCTGTCATTGAGTGCTATCATAACAGAGACACCAAAAGTGAATGGCTTCAGAAAGAGAAACTGCATGTGTCACAGTCCAGTAGGCTGAAAGTCCAAATTCAGCGTGTCAGCCCCAGGAGAAGGCTTTATCTGCTGGCTCCGGAGGAAGGTCCTTGTCATCAGTCTTCCCTTGGACTGGGAGCTTCTGAGGCACAGGGATCCCTTCCTTTCCAAAGGACATGCTCAGCTCCTGGCCCAGCTTTCTTGATGACATGAAGTCCCCAAATCTCTCTGCTAACTCCTTTCTTTATATCTCAAGAGACTGCTGCAAGGCAAAAAACTGTCTTCCATACTGAGCCCTGCCTCACTAACACAACCGCGGCCCATTCTCCCTCACTAACGTCCCAGAGGCAGGATTTACAACATTGAGGAACATTACACAACACCAGGAATCAGAACTTAGCCGAACGGCCACACACATTTTGGGGGGAACACAATTCAATCCTCAACATAGGGCTTCCTGGGTGGTGACAAAGGTGAAAGGCTGGACTACAATCTGAAAGGCTGACAGCTAAAACCTAGCCAGAGGGGGGTTGGCAGAGACTCGTTGGCTTGGGTATCTGTTTCCACAAGTTCAGCCTTGAAAACCCCAGGGAACAGAGCTCTGCTCTGCATGCATGAGTTTGAACCGACTCCACAGCAACTAACAACCCTTACGTCGCACTGACATTCTCTTCCTTTGTTTCTTTCAGCCATCCCAGCCATGTGAAAGGGCCTGGACCTGAGACCCACACAGCTGAGCTTTGGCGGTCACAGTTCCCTGACCCAGGGAGCAGCGTCTAGCTACAGAAGTTTGTATTCTATTAAGAGTTAATAATGACCAAGAGCTGGACTAATCCCCTGCCAGGGTTCATTTTCATTACAGATTCCAGCTCTTTTTCCAGTGCCTCTTGCCTGCCCTTCCTGCTACATATGGAAAACCTATATCAAGATGGTTGTCATGGCAATGAAAAGATTTGCATGTGTCTTATCTATCTATTTAAATACCTTCTTATGGTTTATAACTACTGTAACACATCCCTCCAGCCTGGCTCATCACTAATTTAGAGCTAGCCTGGTGTGTCTGAGGTCATCGATACCACCCCAAGCATGTTGTCTAGACAACTAGGAAGCCACTGACCACGGGGGTAATTGCTTTATGCAAATAAAAAAGGTACAGTGGTGACATGTGCCAGGGCCAGCCTTGAAATCTGAATGAATAGCCACGATCACGGGCCTTGAAATGCAGGCGTTTGCTTCCCAATCAGCACAAGACAAAGATACTGTGTGTTTCTTTCCCCTGGCCCACTCCTTCCTCCTTTCCATCCTGCCTTCCATACTCAGCTAATTTGGGGAGCTGAAGCATCATTTGAGGGATGTGGACTGCAAGTACATTCAACGTACAATTCTGTGGAGAGCTGATCTTGAAGGAAACTTTGCAGGGAGAGCGGAACTTCAATGGATTCAGCCAGAATTCTCAGGGCTCTTTGGTCTTCCCACATTCGTTGTCCCGTTCTTTTCATTTAACACAATTTCTTGTCATTTGGTATACTAAGTTAACACAATCTTGATTCTAGAAAAGCTCATATTCATAGGAAAATAGCAGCAGAAGGTCATTTTCCAAAGAGGCAATGAATGCAATGGGGACGCATACCTCCCTGGAGATGCTGGTGGCAAAGAGGTTAGTTGCTACTTCTGCTCACCCAATGGTCAGCAGTGTGCATCTACCAGGTACTCCTTGGAAATGAGGGAGCAGCCCTCCTCTGTCCTCTAAGGTTGCTGTGTGTCAGAATGAGGCAGTCCTCCTCTGTCTTCTAAGGTTGCTGTGAGTCGGAATCGATTCAGCAACAGTGGGTTTGGTTTGCTCTTGGTGTTTTGGTTTTACACGCCTTCTCCCCTCTGTAGATGGCAGAACATCTGCACTGAAAGTAACACTCCCCTGTTCACCCTGGATTGTAGTTTTCCAAGTATGGGCTTTTTTAGGTCTCTTTGGATAAAAAGCTACTTTTAAAAGATCTCTGACAACTGCTCAAAGCCCTGTGGGCACAGTGGCTGAGCACTTGACCGCTAACCAAAAAGTCAGCGGATGGAACCGATGAGTGCACCCTTGGGAGAAAGATGAGACAGTTGGCTTCTGTACAGAGCACAGCCTGGGGAAACCCAGTGGGACAGTGCTCCTCTGTCCTACATGGCCGCTAGGAGGTGGAATGCACTCATTGGCAATGGATTTGGGTTTTCGGTTTTGTTTTGGCTTAAAAACCACTCAGCATTATTTTTCTGGTAAAATATGGCTTGGTGCTTATAAAGACTTAAAAAAAAAGCTTGTCAAGAAATTCTGATGGTTCGCCATGCGATGATTTTCTTTTTGCTTTTGAATTCTGTGGCCATACTCACAAGCAGAGAATTCTTAGAGATAATTTATATCATTATTCGGAGGCTTAGGTAATTCTAACCTGCTCTTGTCGCTGAACATTAAGGGCCATTTTATCCTGACAATACGCCGAGGCTGTGTTTACATACTGGACTACAATCACCGCTGGACTAATCTGTGAAGGCTAGGGTTTTCCACTGCATTTCAATAGCTCATCTACTGCAAACCGTCGTGAACTTTCTAAAGACGTGTTTTCATTTATAATAGCAGATCTTACCGTGTGGTAATCTGCAATTGAAGTTTCAGTGACAGGTTCATTCAACTAGCACTTTGCATGAAGCATTACTGCAAACAGTATTTTTTTTATCAAAAATATATATATATACATATATATATATATAAATGACAAAACCTTCTGAAGATAATTTCTGCAATTTAGTAAACTAAGGATTTCAAGTCAGGCATCGGTTTCCGGGTGTTTTTCATAATGGATTTCACAGTGGACGACCTGACAGCCAGCCCGGAATCCAAGCTGAGCTTTGCAGCCTCCGTGCAAACTGCTGGCAAAAGCGCCAGGAGTTCACTTCCTTTCCCAAGCTGGCCTGCAAGCTCAGCACCACCAATGTCCAGAGGTCCGAACTGACCGCCTCTCCTCCCATACAGGAAACAGTCCTGCCCCAGGTCTGTTTTCTTGACCAGGGCTGTACTGTGGGGCTGGTTTTCCAGGGCAGGAGGAATGGCAATGAACTGGAGCTTATCAGGTCCAACAACCAGCGGCAGTAGCCGCTGACAGCGCTGCAGGGAACTCGAGTACTCAGTTTCTCAGCCAGGGGAAATCAATTCTTTCTTAGTGCTCCATTATGTCTTAACATACAAGGTCCGGCAGTTAAGTCCACAAACTGAATTTTCCTAAGTGCTACATACCTCATGACTGAATGTCACTATGGTCACCTTCAAAATATTCCCTTTTGGAAGCTATGCACTGATGCCAGTGCCTAGTCTACCCTTCAAAGCAATTTTGGAACTCTTTCTGGAATGGCCGGTACTCATGGTGGCACACTGGCAAGTTCACGAACTTCACAGTATAGTTGCCTGTGATAGGTTTTTAGCCTGTAAACAAATAACTGTATTGGAAGGGAGGGCCTTATTCAGCAGATCTGGCCCCCAGTGACATTTTTCTTTACTTAGATGTAAAGGAACATTGAAACGAAGACATTTCGATGACATTCAGGACATCAAGAATCATACGACAACAGCTCTGGTGGCCATTCCAGGGAAAGAGCTCCAAAGTTGCTTTAAAGGATAGGCTAGGCACTGGCAAGGGTGCACAGCTTCCCAAGAGGAGGACTTCAAAGGTGACTGCAGTGGTATTCAGCAATGAGGTAGACAACACTTTTTCTAGGATGAGTTCATGAACTGACTTGGCAGTCCTCGTATATCACCCTGTAACACAACTTGGAGGTTTTAATTCCTGTAACTCCTGCCAACCAGGGGCAGGCACATCCAGCACCTCCTAAAGATTGGACACAGTTGTTTTTCCTGTTAGGTGCCACGGACTCTGTGCACAAAGGAACAAAACGCCGGTCCTATGCCGTCTCCATGATAGGACTGTTAGGGTCTATAGGGTTTTCCTTGACTGAGTTTTGAAAGTAAATGACCAGGACTTTCTTCCTAGTCTGTCTTAGTCTGGAAGTTCCTCTGGGATTTACCCAGCTCCATAGCAACACATCAGCCTCTGCCGACAGCTGGGTGAGGGCTACGCACAAGGCGCGTTAACCAGGAATCAGACCTGGGTTTTCTGCGTGGAAGCTGAGAGTCCTACCTCTAAACCTCCACTGCCCCCTCCTAAAGTAGAGTTGTCTGTATCTGTCTGCTGTTGAACGGATGAATGTTGTCCTGTGTCGTGGGTAGACACAGGTCACATTTGCCCACGCCAAGGGAAATGAAAAATTGCTTAAGCCAAAAAATATACTTTTACATAAAGGTGGTACAAAGGGTTAAGTACATGACCGCTGACCAAAAGGTTGGCTGTTTAGACCCACCCTGAAATGTCTGCCTGGGGAGACAGATCTGGTGACTGCTTTTGAATGGTCACAGCCTTGAAGACTTAATGGAGCAACTCAACTCCGCACACGTGGAGTTGCCGTGAGTTGAAACTTATTTGATAGGGCAACCACCAGTGATATCTTTTTCCTCCAAGACCACTTTGCTATCAGATCTTTGTTGTTCTTAACTGCCATCAAGCTGACTCTGACATAGTGAACTCTTTATCTTTATGCAGTGGATTTAAATTTGTCAATTAGAACCAGACAACAGGATGCTCATCAGTATCAGTCGACTAGCCTAGAATGTCAGACTACATGTGAAGGAGTCATTCTGGTCTTGGTCACTCTGATCTTTCACTTTCTGCCAAATAGAAACAGCTGCTTTGTGGCTGGGCAAGTTACTGGAATCCTCTTGACCTTGGTTGCTTCACTTGTATGTGGAAGTGCTTTGAAAACATTCAAGTTCCACCTCAAATGCATAGTAATCTCCTCAGAACCACTAATCATCATTGCCACCCCTTTGGACCAATCAGATGCCAGGTTAGCTGAGATTACAGGGTGCAAAATTAAAGGAATAAAAAAGAAACATGCTATTTGATTGTAGGATGTCAATCATTTAAGTGGGGGATATATTAGCTTAACATTAATTGTCTGAGAAATATACAAATAAATATGTTACTATCTCAGGACAAAACAATAAAAAAGAATAAGAAGCATTACATTGAAAATCAGAGTAAGTTAATATTAATAATTTTTTAAACAATATCCAAAATTGAGAAGATGGAGTCAACAGGCTCAATTTCATCTTTTACAAAATTGTTAAAAATTAGTATTATCCTTAGTTTTGGTCACATTGTAAGTTTTCTTCTGAACAACAGAACAAACAACCCATCAGAGCACCAGCTGTATATTCCATTGCATCATTTTATACTACTTAAAAGTTTAAGTCATTTGAGTATTTCCTATCTCGGGTGAGACCCAGGCCAAAAGCTTTGTTTTACAACTGTCTACTTGTTCAATTGATAAACTTTTTTTTTTCTGACACCTGTGCATATTAAGCTGTTTCCAAAGACTTTGGGGACAGAGTAGCAAACAAACAATCCAAATTGCTGCCTACACATAGAAACTTAGTTAACACGTATCTTTAAATTTAACCAAAATTTTCCTTGAAATGGAAGTGTCAAAAACTGTTTATTCTCATAAATATAATTTTGGAGATAGCAAAATATTAAGGCAATTATCTAGATAAATGCAATAGTTCTTAAACTATATATTAATGTCATAATTACATGTATATCAGAAAAAATATTAAGTGGAATTACATTGCCTGCATAATGGGGTCAATTTTCTATTTCATAAGCTATCAGAGAAGAAATTGGGACCCTCAAGACACCTATGGCCCCTAATATTTTTATGGTACACAATTCAATTCATGAGACAGAGAGAGAGAGAGATGACATTCAAAAACAGATAAACAATATTTAGGGATATAAGCAAGCATGGAAACACTAGAAAAAAAGCAAAACAATAATCACACAAAATTCTTGATGGGGCAGGGACTCATTGACAAAAAGGAAACTGGTGAGTGTAATGGAATGATAGAACAAACCGCAGAAAGCACATGCAGAATATGAACTCTGAGTACAAGAAAAGATAAAGGAGGGTGTTGAGAAGACTCAGGAAAACCTGGAAAGCGTGTTGCCATTGGGAGTCAAAAGAGAGATGCTTAAGAACTCTGAAGGAAGGTATCGATGGTGACAAAACTTGAGAGTGAAAGCCAATCGTTTATCAAGCAATGAGGAACTCATGGGAGAAAATGTTAGAGGCACTGCAGTTAATCGGTCAGGATGTAGCCGGGTCAGCACAAAGGCAAGGAGAGGCACGAAGTAAGAGACGAAGTTGCGCAGCCTCTTTGGAGAACCGGACCGTGAACGTAGGCTATGAAACAGGGTAGCAGCCAGCTGGATTGTCTGTTTTAGAATAAGACAAACTTGATCTTCTACATAACAAGAGGAAAAAAAATATTAGAGAAGAGGAAAAAGCCTAAGAGAGAGAAAACCTGATAAAAACGTAAGAGTGAATTCCTTCTCTGGCTGAACACAGTTAAGATTTTTGAGGAACTAATTCTCTCAGAAATTGGAATGATACACACTTGCCTTTCAAACAAACGCCAGACATCACACGCTGTTACATAACAGTCTTGAAAAGCCAGAGATTGTGTAACGAGGCAACAGTCTACGTTAGTGTTTTGTACTCATTATCACACTCCGGAAAACAATTTTGGCAGCTATCTCCTACCACTTTTAGCCTAGTTGAAAAAGACTCTTCTTCTTCTGTCAGTAAAACTAAGAGTAAGTTATTTTGCTCAAGCTACGTGTGCCTGTACACAGCTGATAACCTCCTGCCAACATCTCTACTCCAGTAGAGAAAGTACGGGCTCTCTGTAAGGACGGGAGGCTGTCCCACTCCCGGTCTCATGCTGAAGTCCGCCATCAGGCTGCAGATGACCTGTGTGGGGGCCCTTCCTCAGCATTAAGTGGGGGATATATTATCTTAACATTAATTGTCTGAGAAATATACGAATACATATGTTACTATCCCAGGGCAAAAAATTAAAAAAGGAATAAGGACAGCAATTTCATGAGCAGGTTCCATATATGAAACTGCTACTGCAGGCAGTAAATTCTGACAGGCTGTTCAAGGGCCGGGACTCACCTATATAAGCAAACATGGAAACACTAGAAAAAAAGCAAAACAATAATCACACAAAATTCTTGATGGGGCAGGGACTCATTGACAAAAAGGAAATTGGTGAGTGTAATGGAATGATAGAACAAACCGCAGAAAGCACATGCATCTTAACTGGGTAGAGTGAGGCCTTTTGTTCAGAATAGCCAGGAAATTGCAGGCTAAGTTCCCTGTGTCCAAATAACCCACCAGTTCTCTCAAATTATTAACCTAAGAGTCAACTTGTTGCCGTTAGTTACTGCAGAATTGGTTCTGACTCACTGTAGCCTTATGTAAGAGAAAGGAGAGTTGACCGTTCGCTCATCCTCTCCCTGGGCTGTGATATGTCTGAGTCCATTGTTACGGGCTACTGTGCGAAAGCCTCCCATTGACAGGTCTCTTTGTCTAGAGACTCAATCGCTGTCTTGTCTAGTCAAACTATAGACCTTGAACAAGATCATATCATTTTTATAACCATGGGACTAACAGAGTGATCTCACTCGCGGACAGTGTGTTAACTCAAGACAGACCTATTTCCTTCAGGCGATCACTTTCTGGAGGTCCCACTGCCACCTGGAGGATTTTATCAGGAGCCGTTTTCTCTGCAGTTCCAATTTTAAAATTCTCCATACAGGAACACGTGTGTGTAAACACAACTGAAAGAGGCCTGGAGGCACAGTGGTTCTAGCCCTCAGCTGCTAACTGAAGAGTTAGTGGTTGGAACTCACCAACCGCTGTATAGGAGAAAGACAAGACAGTCAGCATATGTCAAGAGTTAAAGCCTTGGAAACTTGATGCGGCAGTTCTGCTCTGCACTGTAGAGTCCCCATGAGTCAGAATCAACTCCATGGCAGTGGGGGTGGGAACACAGTGTGGGTGGCCAAATTCTAAAAGGATCTCTAATGACCCATATCCTTGTGTCATCTCCTTCTCTTGAGAACAGGCAGGACCTGTGACTTGCTTATAATCAATAGGCTATTGCAAATGTGATTGGGCATCATTCATGTGATTAGGCTACCTTACATGGCAAAGGTAGGAGAACTATGCCAATGCTATTAAAGTTGCTTTTAAGTTAATCAAGAGGAGAATTTTCTTGGATGTGTTTGACCAGATCAGTTGAACCACTAAAAAGAAACTCTAGATGTTAAAGACCCTCTTGCTGGCCTTGATGACGCAAGCCTCCACGAGTTCTAGAGCCTCCAGGAAAGAGCTCATGCGGGCGTTCAGGAGTGGATCTCTTCTTAATCCAGGCTCTGGTGAGAACACTACAAAGCCAACACCTGGACTGCAGCCTTTGGAGACCCTAAGAAAAGGACCTAGCTAAAGTTGCCCAGATTCCTTGCTGAGGAAAATGTGAAATGATCAATGCATGTTGTTTAGGTTGCTAAGTTTGTAATAATTTGTCAGACAGCAGTAGAAGATAAAGGCAACAGTCATATCACTCCTGGGCCCGTCTTAGACTCTGCATCACTCAAAGGCTTAATTATAAGGAAGAGAAGTCAATTTAGGCCAGTTTAAGCAGAAAAGGGCTTTTTTGGAAGTTGTGACGTAACTCACAGAAAATCTAGAATGTTTGGAGAAGCCAGGTTGGAGACTATGCAGCTAAGAACAAGTCTCCAGATTGTGCAATGAGTGTAACCCAGTGAAGAGAGATCATGGCTGAAGCCACTTGGCAGTGACCTCAGTGGACACCGCCATCACCCAGCTGGACACAGACATCTGCCACTAGGGTATCACTGCCTCTGGCAACCACGCATAGCCACCAGCTGCTGCTAGCTACACAAGAATGATGTGGCCAGCCTGTGTGAGCTTCAGTGTTCTGGCACATGCCTAAAACAGACGCCCTTTAAGTTGCAAAGACACCTAGGAAAGTGAGTATCTGAAATGTTCAGTTTGCATATTAGGAGGTGGGCTCTGTTAAATAAGGCGGGTTTTCCCAAGTACAAAGCTTTTAGATGCTAACCTGTTACTATGAAGTTAACTCATTGCCATAGAACCACCAATTTGGACTGACAGTGACCCTATGGAACACACAGTGCCCCAAGGAGTCTCAAAGGAGCAGCTGGTGGGTTCAGATGAGTGCTTAATCACCATGCCACCAGGGCTCCTTGCAATGCTCACTAATTAGGTTTCCCCTCTTGCCTTCTCGTTTCCCGAAGTTCTCAGCCCACCTCCTATCATTGGGAAACACAAGCTCGACATTTTGCATAGTTTACCCACATTGGTTTCAAAAATAGCTGCCCACCCAAGTTCCATCTCCAAACTAAATAATTCTAAAAATATTCAAATGAATAAAACAATTATGACACAGGACAGGGGAAACGTCTCTTTCCATGGGTCAAATTATTGTTTACTTTGGTTTTGATCCAATTTGAAGGCACTTGGCTGGCTTTTTGGTTTCCTGAAAGTGCTGAATTTCTGCATGAAATCTGTGGTAGCGCTCATGGAATACATTTTAATAATCTGGTAATCATATTGAATATTTGTTGTAGGGAGTACAGTTGCCAGGATTCTAGGCTGAAGATACTAGTCCATGACTATTATTCCATCAGTAATCATCGTTGCTAAACACTGAAAATGTGAATCAGTTTCCATCTGATCAGAATCCCCCACTTAACTACAGCAAAATCTCTGTTGTTTATGTACCAGCTCCTTCCTGCCTTCTTCACTTTGCTCATTTAAAGCCTCTCTTCCTGGCCTCTTCATTTGAAACAAATCCTGACAAATGGTGAAAGGCAGGGATACATCCTATGACTCAAACTGCACTACACTGAATCAGACACAACAGAGAGGAGTGGAAATACACTAGAGGGAAATGCCAACCCAATCCCATTTGTAAAACATCATAGGGAAATGTGTGTGTACTCCCTTCTACTCCAAGCAGAGGTTAAGAGGCCAACAAGTCAATCCCACAGTGCAGCTGAAGGGTTCACAAGAACTTCTTATTGAAGTGGGTGGTGCTGCTAGATTAGGTTTTAGGACACTTTCTGGGGACTACAAACTCTGTCTTCCAGCAGGAAAGCAAGAATGAAGGGAGAGACAAGGAACAAGGAGGAGAAGGGTAAGTGAAAGTCGAGAAATGGCACATGGGATAGGAAATACTCTTGAAGACTATACTAGGACACACAGTCCACAAAAAGAAAGTGTAGGATATTAAGATGATTACTATGGCATTTGGCTGCTTCTAGATACAAGAAATACACCCAAATGAGAGATACATGAGGTCTGACAACTGAGTTTACAAACCAAATTGTCCTCAGTGCCACATACCTCATTGCTGAGTATCACCACTGTCACCTTTGAAGTCCTCCCCTTGGGAAGCTGTGCGCCAATGCCAGGGCCCAGTCTACCCTTCAAGGTAATTTTGGAATTCTTTCTGGAATGGTCACGGTGGTATGGTAGCAAGGTCACAAACTTAATTGTATAGTTGTGATGGAGTTTTTAGCAGTAAACAAATAATTGTATTGGAACACCCTTCCTACTCACCTGCTCTGCCCTGCAATGACTTTTTTCTTTACCTGAAGATTCAGAAAATACTGAAAGAAAGACCTTTAGGTGACATTTAGGACATCAAGGGTAATACCATGACAGTTTACATGGCCATTCCAGAAAAAGAGTTCCAGAACTGCTTTGAAGGGTAGTCTAGGCTCTGGCACAGGTGCATAGCTACCCAAGAGGAATACTTCAAAGTGATATTCAACAAATAAGTATGTAGCATTTTTTCTAGGATAAGTTCATGAACTTAATACAAAGTCCTTGTGTTAAACAGAATTCGGTTCTTAACCACCTCCAGGTTCCCTGGCTTTCCCACACAACTGACCTCTAGACAGTACCAGATGGATGTGGACACAATAGCAAGAGGCTCAGAGAAGTGCAGCCTTCCCCAGCAATTACCCTCTGCAGCTGGGTGCAGCCAGACGTCCTACCATCAGCGCATCCAGAGGCCTCGGGTTCTGTTCTTCACCTGCTCTCGTAGTGGGTGGTGAGTGATGAATGTAGCAGGGAGAGTGGTTGAGGCAGGAGCAGAGAGAAGCTGTCACATGCTATAGATGAGGTATCGTTGTTTGCTCCTGACTCAGCTGAGTGTACAGCCCTCAATTGTTTGTAGCTCTCCATAGCACAAGTTGATCCATGCCTACTGGGAAATGGGCTGTGCTAGAATTCCAGAGGGAAAACACAATGGAGCATAATTTCAGAAGAAAAGGCCATTCTTTGGGTTCTTAGGTTGAGCCATTTGAACTGTCCTTTTGTTAAACACAGCTCAGCCACTAACCAAAAGATCAGTAGTTTGAATCCAGCAGCCACTCCTAGGAAACTCTATGGGGGAGTTTTACTCTGTCCTACAGGATTGCTATGAGTTGCAATTGACTCAACAGCACCAGGCTTTGTGGTTAATGCCATTGTCGCATGTTTCCACCCGATGTTGTATGCTTGGCACCGGACGAGATACCGGGGACAGGGAGACAGGCAAATGGGCCCTGAGCAGGACCACAGGGAGTGTGCACAGTAGTTAGAGAGGCAGGTATCACTCAACCAGCAACATAAGTTATTATATAATTACAAACCCTGATAAGTGTGGGTAACAGAGGCCTCGAACATGAGGTGGTGGTCAGGAGCACCGTACAGAGGAAGAGCAAAGAGCAAGAGGCAGGCTGTTTGGGGTGCTCAGGGGACAGAGCAGGACGTAGTGGCCAATTTCTCTCCAGATGGCACCAGACTCTGCACCAGGTGTCATATATCGGAATTAAACAATGTCCTCCCTGCCAGCCTTCACAGAGCTGCTTTCTAGTGGACAAGATGGTAATAAACAGGCAAAAAGATCTGCAGGCATGAGAGCTTCAAGCCAAAATATTTGCCCCGAAGGGGTGTAAGCCAGTGCTGGAGGTGGAGATTAACAAAGAGGAATGACTAGAAGGATCAGAGAAAGTCCTCTGAGGAAGAGACGTTTATGCTGAGACTTAAGGATGGAAACGAACCTCATATGTGAGGAAGAATATTCTGGAAAGGGGAAGCAGAACGAACAAAGACCACAGAGAGAAAACACTTGCTCAGCAGCTCTGAAGAGTGAGGAAGAGAGGAACAGGAGGTGAGACCAGAGATGACCAAGCTAGAAGGACTACATCTCCTGGGCCAGGCAGAGTATTGTTTGCTTTGGTTGTTTTTTGTAAGTGCCAGGGAAATTCCAAAGTCTGCCATATAGTGCTTATTATCTGGGTAGTACAGCTTGTCTTCTTTTCTCCGGATATTTATTGAATTATCTACCAAACTGAAATGCTTGTTTGCAGGGCAGGGGCAATGTTTCTGAAGGGTATGCTCCCTTTAAAATAGGTGATAATACTATTAACACCAAAGAGTAAGCTTGGAGAAGCAGTAGCAGCTAGCGTAAGTATTTACTGGGCTCTTGCCAAAGACTGTGCCACGAAGGGCGTGATTTATATGTGTTCTCTCACTTAACACTCACACTGGAGCTGTGACGATACTAGCATTACCCCCATTTAAAGAGGAAAACGAAACGTGGAAATGTCATCGTTGAAAATGTCACCACTGATAAACCTACATTTTGAACTGACCACATTGCTGTGTCTCCAAATGGAAAAACATCACTGAACGTGATTGAAGAAGGAAGTTGGAAAGCCTCGTGGTGTACTAGGTAAGTGCTACGGCTGCTAACCTGAAAAGGTCAGTTCAAATTCACCAGGAACTCCTCAGAAACTACAGGGCAGTTCTACTCTGTCCTAGAGGTCGCTACAAGTCAGAATTGACTTCATGGCAATGGTCTTGGTTTGATTTCATGCCGGCCAAAATTGACCATTGATTTTACCAGCCCCAAACATTAAACTGCAGATGAGGAAATCAGGACGGTAATGGTAGCATTTTTATTAGTTACTCCAAAAAAACCAAAGCCACTACCACAGAGTCGATTCTGACTCCTAGTGATCCAATAGGAGAGGGTGGAACTGCTCCATAGAGTTTCCAAGGAGCATCTGGTGGATTTGAACCGCTGACCTTTTGGTTAGCAGACATAGCAGTCAACCACCACACCACAAGAAAAACTGTCAACATTTTCTGAGCTTCTGCTTTTTCTACCTATCAAAAGAGGAGCTTGGTGCTGGATGAAGTACAGGACTCCCAGTTACATTTGAATTTCAGATACACAACAAGTAACTTTTTAGCATGAGTATATCCCATCCAATATGTGGCAATAATTATGCCATACAAACACAGTGTCCTCTGTTTTTATTTGCAAAATCTGGTGATCCTATTTTGACCAGTTTAAATGGTCAGAGCTGCCCAGTAAATCATACAATCCATGATAACTTTTTCAAGTCATGTGTGTAATGAGAAAAAAGAGAAGCAGAGCTTCTGAGGCACAGGGACCCCAGTCCTTCCAAAGGACACATCCACATTGCTACATGGCTCCTTTGAGAGGATGATTTTCTTTCTAAGATACCCAATTTTTCTTTTAGATAATTAAAATGTTTACTTTTCATGAAACGATGAAAATCAGAGAGGCTTCTCATTGCTCTTCTCATTTTTAAATTTACTTAACAAAATGAAAAGACAGTAGCCTGACACACGAATGTATGCTATTTTTTCATTTGTTTTTATCAAGATCTAATTTGTACACAGTGAGATGAACAAAAGTTTTACAGCTCAGAGGCCAGAGAAGAAGTGATGTCTTTGAGTGGTGGTGTTAGCGAAGAATACTGAACGCAAGAAGAAAGAACACATTTGTTTTGGAAGAAATACAACCAGCATGTCTCTTAGAAGCAAAGAAAGTGAGACTATGGTGCTCATACTTTGGACATGGTATCAGGAGGGATCAGTCACCAGAGAAAGAAAAGCAGAGGGTCAGAGAAAAAAAGGGAGATCTTTAACAAGATGGACTGACTCAGTGGCTGCAACAGTGGGCTCAAGTGTAGCACGGATTATGGGCATGGCCCAGGGTCAGGCAGTGTTGGATTCTGTTGTATGTAAGGTTGTCACGAGTCAGAACTGATTGAGGGCAGCTAGCAATGTTGACAAGATGGCAAGGAGGTAAGACCCAATCTACAGTATTGGTTTGTATCTTGAGTCAATCTCTTTTGAGATACCAAAGATAGAAAAGAGAGAATTGAGCAGAGAGGAGAGGGACCTAAGGACAACATCTGTCCTTTGGTCTTTTCATTCCTCCTTTTCTGCTTTCTTTTGAATTGTATATTTTGTTTTGAAGAGTATTTTTATTTGTATTTAGAATTCTGGGTCAACAAATTTTGTTCATATGTTTGTTTCATATTTTAAAAAAAGCCATTACCTTTGAGTCCACTATCACTCATAGTGACCCTAGTACCTTAAATATGTTCTTTCATCATTTCATGGCTTGCATTGTTTCTAAAAAGAAGCTGAAATTAATCTCTTGTTTCTCTGTATATAATACACCCTTCATCTTTGTTGTTTTAGACAGCTAGTGCTACCCTAACAGGGATATTGTTGAGCAGATGGCTTTAAAAGGAGAAAGTTTATTTTGTCACAGTCCAGTAATCTAAAAGTCCACATTCAGGGTGTCAGCTCCAGGGGAAGACTTCCTTTGCTATTTCTGGAGGAAGGTCTTTGTTGTTACTCTTCCTCATGACTGGGAGCTTCTGAGGCACAGGGACCCCGGTCCTTTCCATAGGACACACTCAGCCCCAGGCACTGATGCTTGATGATATAAGGTCCCCAAATCTCAGCTTTCCTTCCTTTCATTTATATCCTCAAAAGCCACCCCAAGCCCCCCTACAATCCCACACATTAAGCCCTGCCCCACCAACTCAACTGCAGCCCATTAACCCTCGTTAACATCACAGAGGTGGGAGTCACAACAGGAAGAACACCACACAATACCAAGAATTAGGGCCTAGCCAAACTGCTACAGATTTGGGGGGAACACAATTCAATCCACAACATTCCACTCTTCGTGACCTTGTTACACGTAAAACATACTCAAGCCATCATAGCAAAAGTCTTAAGTCCCGGTCTAAATTCCAGAAAATTCCTCTTGAGCTATCAAATCTAGAATACAAGTTATCTGCTTCTAAAATACAATGGCAGAACAGATAGACACAAGTTAGACATTTCCATTACAAATGGGAGAAAGAAGGCAAAATAGGCAACTGCAGTTGCTAACCAAAAAAGTCACCAGTTGAAACCCACCAGCCACTCTCTAGAAGCCTACGAGGCAACTAATTCTACTTTGTTCTGAGTCAGAATTCACTGGATTGCAATTATTTTTGGTATTGTGCCTATAAAATACAAGTGTTTATATATGTATAGACTACACATAACAAATACATATTTATTTATGTACATGATATATATTTAACCTATGTATGTATATGTGTATAGATTTATGTTTTATAAACATAGTTATAGATACAGTTATATAGGTAGATATAGTATATATGTTTCATCTATAACTATTGATCCGACTCTGTATCGATGGCACTTGGCTTGGCATAACTATTGATAGATAAAATGTAAATATACAATTGTATATTTTTTGTATAGACATACATTTATATATATTTATGTTTTATTTATCAATAGTTGTAAATAATTATATATGTATTTTTATATGTATATCTATCAATAGTTATATAGAAATACATAGAGACAGTTATAGTTAAAATAAAAACATATATATAAATATAAACCAAAAAACAGACTCAAGCTGTTAAGTCAGGTCCAGCTCATAGTAGCCACAGAGGCCAGAGTAGAACTGCCCCACAGTGTTTCCAAGAAGCACCTGGCAGATTTGAACTGCTGACCTTTTGGTTAGCAGATGTAGCATTTAACCCACCATGCCACCAGGCTTTCCACATAAATCTATATAACATATATAAATAGACATTTATGTAGATAGATAAATAAAACTGTTTATAGATAAAACATAATATATGTCCATATTTATATCTGTTTTATCTAAATATAATTATAGAAATAGGTATAGATGTAGATATAGATAAAACAAATATACAAATACATGTTATATATAGATAAATATACATACATTTATCTATATATAACTCTAGCTAAAACATAAACGTATTTATAAACCAAACCCACTGCTATTGAATCGATTCTGACTCATAGTGACCCTATAAGACACAGTAGAACTGTCCCCCCCATAGAGTTCCCAAGGAGCACCTGGTGGATTTGAACTGCTGACCTTTTGGTTAACAGCCGTAGCACTTAACCACTACACCACCAGGGTTTCCAAACATATTTATAGATAAAATCTATTTATTTATTTATTTTATCTGTAAATATATTTATGTTTTATTTACAAATACCTATAAAATAAATATATATAGATAAAACAAATATATTACAAAAAGTTTGTTACCTACACTTTCTTTATAACTCGGTCATTTGGAATAGAGAAGGCAGTTTTTGGAGAAAATCCTAAGTAACTCATGATACTGAAATGTCATGATACTGAAATGTACGAATCTTGCAGAAACATAGCCATGATATAATGTTAGTTGCAGTACTGTGAAA
Source organism: Heterohyrax brucei (assembly GCA_028571685.1). Classification (NCBI taxonomy): domain Eukaryota; kingdom Metazoa; phylum Chordata; class Mammalia; order Hyracoidea; family Procaviidae; genus Heterohyrax; species Heterohyrax brucei. The sequence goes on from CM053149.1 coordinate 76,136,479, forward strand.
TATCACTCTCCACTATGCTTGAGTATGTTAACAGAACTTTTCCTGGCACAGGCGCCACCTCCTTCTCCGGAAGCACATTCCTTACGAGGATTTCCTATGTCCTTCCCCTCACCACGCATCTGTTGGCAGGTGGAAGCTCCAAGGCCCTGGTCACAGTCCCACAGATTGGAAAAATTGATAACAAGTCCAATCTAGAGACACAGGAGTTTGGTAGAGGCCAAGGAGATTTCCGAGTCGCAGTCAGTGCGCCAACCCGACTAACTTAAAACTGGGAAAACTGCTCTAAGGAATCCTGTGTTTGGAATTCAGCAAAGTGGGGTCAACGTTGACGGGACATGCCTGCTTCTTTCCCTCCTCTAGGTGGCTGTTCTTGGCCCAGAATTGAAGTCCAGTGCCCAGCAGGGCCTGGGGATGAGTGTGAAGAGGACAGCACCGAGAGTTGAGGGAAGGGAAAGGCGACGGCGACTCTGGCACAGGGGAGGCACACCAAGCTAATGTGGCCGCACATTGTGGTTGGTCTTCCCTGGGGGTGCGGGACAACCTTTGTGTACAAGATCCGACTGGGTGTGGCTGAGTGCTCCCACACCGGAAGTGAGATCACGGGCACTGCGAACTTGACCTTTCAGCTGTGCATTCCTGATGTGCTGCATCAACAAGGACAGACATGCCAGTAATGACGCCGAATTTTGAAAATGACAATCTTGAGAAGAAAGGAAAACAAAGCACATATTACACGCTTCATGACACTGTTACTCAAGCACAGATAACACGGGCACCTGGGGGCACCATTTCCTGCACCCCGATACCTGGTCTGGTTGGCGGGAGACTACAGCCCATTGTGCCCTTGGCCTTCCCTCACTGAGCTTTTACATGCTCTGTGTACACACTTGACCCAAGATTCGCCTTGTTTTCGAAAAGGTCGTGGCGTATGGCAAGTCCTCAGATATGGCTTTATGTGTTAAAAAAAAAAGTTACAACATTCGGGATAGAGAAGAGAGGAGGACCTGAAAAGAAATAAACCGATGAAATGTTATCCCTTTCCGCACTCATAGATGACCTCTCAGCTGTGAAGACTGTAAAGGACGTCCTTATGAAAATCGAACTCCCACTGGGGACTTAAACACAATTAAAACAACATTAGTGATTCTCATAACTTGACAATGTCTTTACGCACGTGATAAAAACCTCACTCATTACTGCAAAGATATTTCTATTAAGGTCTCAGAACAGAGAGATAATCTGGATAATTCAGAATCCGAAGCCATCAGCAGGGAATCGGCTGTTGGAACCGGAACTCTCTTGCAGCATCCCAGTTGACTTGCTGAAGCTGAGACAGAACCCTTCTCTGCTACGTATTAGCTTATTGTGGTTTAGAAATAAATACCTGTAGCAGGGTACAGTGACACCACAAATTAGTTCCCACAAGTTGACTAAATACAGTTATCTGTTGGGAAAAGACATATAAACCCAAGTGTCTGGGGAGGGAGGGGCGAAGGGTTCTACAAGAAAGAAAGCGGACTGAACATTCCAGGCTACTGTAAAACAAGATCAATGCTTGCCAGGCAATTTGCCCAAATCAGATTCCTTAATGATTTAGTGAGGGAAGGGCAGAACCCCCTGGAATCAGCTTTGCACATGCTAGTCACCCTCTCCTCCATACTTTAAAAAAAAAAACCAGTAACCAGTTGTTACTAAGTTAGTTTCTACTCATGGCAACCCCAGGTGGGTCAGGGTAGAACTGTGTCCCATAGTGTGCTCGGTGGCTGATAGTTGGTAAGATTGCCCATAGATCATCAAACCTTTGTCCCACTGGGACTCGGGGTGAACGTACATCTCGATGTTTTGGTTAAAGCTAGCACTGTTGAATGTTTACACTGCCAAGCACCCCAAATGTGGGGCTGATTCCTTAACCCCGCTACTGTGATGCAGCCACTGGATGAAACTATGATGTAGAGCAGGGGACAGGATGGCTACGGAGATTTCCAGAGTGTAATACGGGAATTATGCAGGGGCGTTAGGTCATCCACATACAATTTTGTCACAGTAACGATAAAGAAGTGAAGAACTCTGCTGGAAGCTGGACATGAGGAGCAGGAAAGAGGATGGTGCTGTCCCGGAGCGGGGTACAGCTGACAGAGCTGCGCAGGGATGGGGGCTTGGGGTTTTACGTGGCAAATCTACTTGGATTGTAAACTGCCACTTAATCACAGTAAGAGTAAATAAATAAATAGGTAAAAAATAACAAGAAATTAAAAACTCTGAGCAGGTGAAGAATCTGCTCAATACCATGCATCCAGTGAGTGCCAGAACTCAGCGCAAAAAAAAAAATCTTAGCCTTGGGAGAAACACTCCCCTGACACAGGGAACGTAGAGATACATGGCAGAAGGACACTAGCAAGCAGGCAGGTAAGCAAGTCTTCCGTTACTGCTTTGAACACCCCGAGGACGGCCGAGGTGGGGGTCTGGGAAGAGGGCCGCGTTGCTTCTGGCCAATACTTGATTTCCTTGGTAGCTCCTGGAAAACACGGACCAGGAACAGGCTATTTCAGACTGGGAATGAGTATTTCCAGACTCACTGTTCCCACTCACAAGGACTCCACAGGACAGAGTAGAACTGTCCCCTAGGGTTTCCGAGGCTGTAAATCCTTAGGGGAGCAGACTGCCACACTGTTGTCCCGTGGAGCACTGAATGCCAGCCCTTAACCTTGTAGTGAACTTTAACCGCCATCAACCTTTCAGAGAACTTGAACCACTTCACCACTTGGACTACTGTGAATGAATGTTCACCCAGGGAAACTATACCACGCATAACTCCCACTACAAGAGACCGAAAGTCAGCTCTTTATGTAATCACCAGAGGCCCATGGTAAACTGTACCCCACCTATCAGCTGATGGCAAAAAGCAAAACAAAACAAAAAACACTAGATTCCCTATAGGAACTTCTACTGCCTGACAGAGGTATGTAGGGACACACACAATTCCTAAGCAGTGTTAGCACGAACTCAGTAACAAGAGCAAGTAACTATCTAATTTTAAATTTGCCAAAGGTCTGCTTAATTCCATTAAGTACAACACACCACTCCAGCTGATATCTATCAGCAAAATTAGCGGAATTTTACTCAATTGCTATATTTCAGAGGGGACAAATATTAAGAAAGATGGCGAGGACAGTCTGTGGCCGAGTCCAGTTATAGATGTTCCATCAGAGGGTGAGCTCAGTGCTGCTTGCCCCTTTCCTGTGGACTTCCGAGGGGCACCCCAGCGGGCAGGCAGCTGCCATGGGTGAAGGAAAGGAGAAGTTTGTAGGCATGGAGTGCCAAGTAATGACCTACTTATCATGAACAGCATGTATTTGTTATCTTGAAACCAGTGCATTGAAAATCAAAGTATGTTTCCATTTATTATGATGTGATTTTGCAAATTGCATCAAAGGTGCCTTCTTTTTTGATAATTACGCACAGACACACACACACAGAGATGTATCACCAGTAACAACAACCACAACAAAGGAAACAGGACAAAAATATATGAAAACTAAACATTCAGCATTGGGCAGAATTAGAAAGAAAGGGTGAGGCTATAGAGGAATAAAGGCATAAACAGACAGGAAGGCAATTTGTGGATCAGCAGACACCTCAAGGAGTCAGGCAGATCCTGGACTCTGACATCTGTGATGTTCTGTGGGGAAAAAGAAAGAAGCAAGTGAGAGCTGCAAACCAACTGCGTGCTTATGGCTAAGGTGTTGTTTACATGGCCAGTACTTCCATTGACCTTTGTTGGATTGCAGAGTTTGTCTGCCAGAGAGCCTCAGGTCCCCCACCGATAGCACAGCCAACTGAAAAGAGGTGAGACATCTTCCCCACTGTCTACCGTTTCTCTTGATAAGCTTTCAAATGACCAAATATTACGATATTCAGATAGGAAGATACCATGAGGATAAAAAGAGCTTACACATCTATCTAGCACTTGAGGAATTCTCCTAGTAGCACCCACCACCCTTCTGTCCCTTCTGTGAAGAAGACAGTAAATCACGTTGGCTGCAAACACAAACTCTGAAGCTCAACTCCCTGGGTTCAGATCCTTTCTGTGCCCCACTTTCTTCATCTGTAAAATGAAGATAAGGCTTCTAAATTTGGGATGAAGATAAAGTGGACACATGTATATACCATTTACTTGTCACAGGCTAAGTTCTGCCCTATTTTATACCCAACATCAATACCTGGCTTCTTTCCTTCATAACCTTCCATCTGCTTGGTGGTGGAATCACTAGACTTCAGTCTTCTTGAGAAAAGTAGCTCCAAGTGACTGAGAAAGCAAGCTTTATAATCAGATGGACCTTGGCTACAAAACTACTGCTGCAACTTATTAATTCCATGACCTCACTGAAGTTAACCATTTCTGATTCACATTATTTTTTCTTTCAGTTATTATTTATTTGTGAAGAATGAGATGTAGCTTATAGGGTTATTATTTTTTTTAAAGGAAAATAATATTTTGCCATGGAGTCAATTCTGACTCATAGCAACCCTACCAAACAGAGTAGAAGGGCCCCATAGGGCTTCCAAGGAGCAGCTGGTTGATTTAAACTGCTCTCCTTTCGGTTAGCAGCCATAGCTCTTAACCACTGCACCACCAGGGCCCAGCAGGGTTATTAGGGAGATTAAAAATGATTGATGTGTGTAAAATGCTTCACATGGTAACCTGGCACAGTAAGTGTTCTGCAAAAGGAATGTTCAAACTGTTACTGTTGTTGTATCCTTGAATTATAGGACTAGAAGTAGATCTGCAGGCAGAGTTGAACCAACACAATTTATGAAAAATCTGCCTATCTACCTAGATGTCTACCTTGGTCTATGAGGTACCTTCTGTTTTCTCCATTATTCAAGTAGAAGCTAGACCATTTTGCACTTCTGCCTGAGAGAAGAGGTACAACAGCAGAAATCAGACAGGCAGTATTTTTCTACCACTTGAATTTCCAAAGCCAAGACCTTTGAGGAAATAGATATGACTAAGTATAGACTATCAATTTATGAATAAGTATAATGGCACATGAGTAAAACTTTACGTTCCCAAAGGCAGTTCACTTCCTGCGGATAGGTTGAGGAAATGACGTACACGTGTTGTTACGGTAGTTAAATGCCCTTGTGTAGCACCCAGGAACTCCTGTGATGGAGGAGAAGTGCCCCATGGAGTTTTCTTAGCTGCAGTCTTTACTGAAGTAAATCATCAGGGCTTTCTCCTGTGCAACTGCTGGGTAGGTGCAAACCACGAATTTCCTTTAGCAGCCAGGTACTTAGCTATTTTTATTACCAAAACTCCTGATATACACATGTTGTTTTCCATAGAGTTGTTTCCAATTCATAGAAAACCTACAGGACAGAGTATATTTTCACACAGGGTTTCCAGTCTGTAATCCTTACAGGAGCAGCTCCTCAGGTCTATTCTCCCATGGAGCAGCTGATAAGTTCTAACTGTCAACCTTTGGTTAGCAACTGACAGGTTTCCCACTGTGCCACCGGGGCTGCTTCAGTGTGCACACCAAAACCACTGCCACTGAGTTGCTTCTAACTCATAGTGATGTCACAGGTGAGAAGAACTGTCCCATAGAGTTTCCATGGAGTGCCTGGAGACTTTGGACCACGAACCATTTTTGTTAGCAGATGTAGCACTTAACCACTACACCACCAAGGCTTCCCTTCAGTGTATGCACAGCAGTTGGTAAATCCCTAAGAAAGCAAAAGCTTAAGTCCTATGGCTGCTAACCAAAAAGTCGGCAGTCCAAGTCCAATAGATGCTCCTTGAAAACTCTATGGGGCAGTTTAACTCTGTCCTATAGGGTTGCTGTGAATCAGAATTGATTCAATGGTAAAAGGTTTGGTTATTGGTTTTTTGGTACACAGGTGGATGAACTGAAACATGGGGAAATTACAACAAATTGCTTCATATGATACCATCCTCTAATACCCAGGGCAACTACCTCAGCTTTCTTTTTAACACAATAGTTGGAGAGAAGTCTTGGTCCCTTTATACTTATCTCTGTTTAAAGAAATATTCTTAATTTTGAGATAGTATGGAATAATTACCTCTCACACTTTTTTAATTGTGATTAAGTGGAAGTTTATAATCCGAGTGGATTTTCCATATAAAATTCTGAGTACCAGTCTCTCTGCAACTCTATCTGCTCTCCTCACTCTGTGACAGCACACTCTTCTTTACTTCCAGTGTCCACTTAACCAGCACTTGTCCCCTCCTCTCCACCTTCTCCTCTATCCTATAAAAGAAATCAGTAGGACTCCTAATATATATATTAAACCATAAAGTACACACACCACATGCATCACTCTGTGTCCCCAAGTCCAGTCAACTCTTTATCTGAAATGCTGGCTTCAGTACTGGTTTCAGCTCTGGACTAGCAGGAAGTCTAAGAGTCATGTTCTGATGGGACCCCCCAGGTTGTCAGACCATCAATTCTAATCTTTTGTAATAGAATTCTTGATCTGCACACCTCTTTGCTTCTTGCTGTGTCAGGGACTCTACATTTGTGTCCCCTATCAGCGCTGTCTTTGATGGTCACAGGGAATCATCTAGATCTTCTGGTCTCATGCTAATGTAGTATTCCAATCACAAGGGTCCTTCTGTCTCCTGGGCCTATAGTTCCTCATCTCACACATTTTTTTTAAAAAAAAAAACAGAACCTTTCAAATAAAACCTTACACATATTCCTAGTATTGAGAAAAAGTAAATACTAAGACTTCATTGTTTAAAGAGGAAGTAGGCATCTCTGACTCTTTTTAGTTACCTCTGTGGAGCAACATGGGAAATATAGTGGTGCTAGTGCTGTGTTTAAGTACTACATCTGCCAACTAAAAGTGCAACAGTTCAAATCCACCAGCTTCTCCTTGGAAACTGTGTGAAGCAGTTCCATTCTGTTCTATAGGATCACTGTGAGTTGGAATTGACTAGAGGTCAACAGTTGTTTTTTGTTTTTACTGGATCAATAGAGCACAGAAGATGTTGAAGACAGTTGGCTTCCCAGCCAAGCCAAGTGCCATTGAGTTGGATCTGACTGATGGCAACCTAGTTGGCTTCATGCTGTAGAAAATTCAGAAATCTAGGATAATATTTCAACTCTGATGTTTACCAGCTGATCTTAGATTAGGTTGCCATGATTTCTCCTTTTCTAAATAGAGTTAGACAATTTCTAGATCTAAGTTTTTAAAGTATTTAAAATCATACAAAAATTATTTTTTAGGTCGGAAATTCCATCTAGCCAGCCTATCCACTGTTGCCTAACATTATACAAATGTTGCATATTTTCATTTAATTTCCTTCTTTTTTTTAATTAAAAAAGTGTCCAGTTTCCATTAGTATACTATCTCAGTACTACTTGAACACACAAACACTAATTACTATAAATAATAAAATACCGCTTCTGTATCCAGTTATAAAGTATCAAATAAATCCTTCCATAGAAAACTACAAAACCCAGACAAATTATGAGAATAAACATAACTATTTTTAGACAATGGAGAGAAAAAAATGACAATCAGGACTTGAGGAGTCAAAGAGCTGGAGGACAGGAAAGCTAATGGTGTCGTCTACTTTCTCCTTGCAGTATTTTACCATGTGTAGGTGGTGCAAAAAAGTAAACTCATTGTCATCCAGTTGATTTCAACTCATAGCAACTCTTTAGGACAGAGTAGAGCTACCCCGTAGGGTTTCCAAAGAGTAGATTCAATCTATCAACCTTCTAAATTTTTTTTATTAGCAGCTGCATGTCTTAACCACTGTACCACCAGGACTCCTAGCAAGACAAATAGAGGAAAGATTGAAATTATTGAAGATTTCATTTTACTTAGATCCACAATCAACACTCATGGAAATAACCAAAAATTAAAAAACAAATGCACTGCTGTTGAGTAATTCTGACTCAACCTTACAGGACAGAATAAAACTGCCTCATAGAGTTTCCAAGGGGGGCCTTGTAGATTTTAACGGCAGATGTGAATTTAGAACTTAACTACTATGCCACCAGTGTCTAGTCAAGAAATCAAATGACACACTGCCCTGGGCAAATTGCAGTGAAAGATTTCTTTAAGTTGCTGAAAAGCAAAGATGCCACCTTGAAGAATAAGTGTTCCTGAACCAACCGACAGTGTTTTCCATCACTTCACATGCATGCAAAATTTGGGAAATGGGTCAGAAGGACCACAGAAAAATTGACACCTCTGAATTGTGGTGTCGGTAAAGAATATTGAACACACCATGGACTGACAAAAGAATGAATGGATCTATCTAGGAAGAAGTACAATCAGAATGGTTTTTGAAAGCAACGATGGTATGACCACATCTCACATACTTTGTACATGTTATCAGTCTATGGAGAAAGGCACACTTGGTAGAGAACCACCCCCGCCAAAAACAAACTCATTGCTGTTGAGTCAACTCCAACTCATGGTGACCCCACAGGACAGAGTAGAACTTCACCACAGTTTCCAAGGAGTACCTGGTGGATTAGAACTATAGACCTTCTGTTTAGCAGCCGTAGCCCTTAACTACTAAGCCATGAGGTTTCCATGCTTGGTAGACAGTCAGTGAAAAAGAGGACCCTCAATGAGATGGATTAACACAGCAACTACAACAGTGGGCTCAAGCATAATGATGATTCTGAACATGCGACAGGATTGAGCAGTGTTTTGTTCTACTGGACATAAGTGTCTAAGAGCAGGAACTGACTTGATGGCACCATACAGCAATGATCAAAGTGGTCTGAAGGCAAGGAAATACAAGAAGAAAAGTGTAGTAATGTGAGTCTATATGACGAAATTTGGATCTGACTGCTATCAGGGCAGCAAGACCTCATGGGGCAATGGATTAGAAAGAACTACTGCAAATACATGTTCAGTTGTACATATTTTGAAGCTTTTTTCCTCAGAGTCTTTGCCAGTTCTGATACTTAAAATAGTAAGCTTAGGTCAGGGAAATAAATAACAAGCAGAAAATTAATGAAGTTTTCGACAGTTTCATGGTACTTGGAAGAGAAACCTGGAATTGAGCCTAGCAAGTTGGAATAACTGGGGTAATATAGCCAATTTCAGCTGAGAGTCCTGAAGGGCTATGTTCAAAAAATAAAGACAATCCAGGAACCGGCCAAGCTTTAGGAAGAATGAAACTGTTTTTAGTGAAACATTTCAATCCCTGATTGGCCTAAGGAAATCTCCCCATATTGTATGGTTGCCAAAAGAAATACAAATCATATCTAGAGGAAAATAAAATATTATATAAGACCTATATAAATTTCTCCTATAAAATTCCAGGTAAAAATAAATAGGCACAACAAGAGATGGGGGTGACATAACTGAAAACCAACAAGCAAAATAAATAGAAAATATAATAAACCCACAAATAACCCAGATATTGGAGTTAAAGTTCAAGAAAATGATTAATAAATAATGGAGCAACATATTTAAAAAGAGGGGAGTACAAAATGAACCTGTCAAAATAATAAAAGAGAAATTACAGTACTTGAAAATGCATAAACTAAATTAATAAATAGATTTACTGCACATTAGGCCCCGTGGAAGGAAAGAAACCATCCAGATGGAAGTGTGCTGGGACAATATAAAAGATAAATGGAACATGGTAAAAAAAAGTCTGATGTTGACGTGAGTAGAGCCCCTTTGTTAAAAAAAAAGCAATGTTTTAAGCAAGAATAGCCAAACATGATTCATTATTGGGGACCTATATGAAGCTATATATGTAAATAACACTGTGAACCAAGCACAGAAAAAATTCAAGTCACATCTAGTCACAGTACAATTGCTTAAATCCAAGGACACAGACAAAATATTAAAACAACAGAGAGAAAGAAATAGATTATTTTCAAAGGAACAATAACAAGACCAATGACTGACTTCTCAACAGAAACAATGAAGCTAGAGAACAATAGAATCCAATCTGAAAAAGCCAAATGAAAATAACTATAAAACTACAATTTGACTTTTTTCAATAGAGAAATATTTCTTTCAAAAAGACATTTTTATACAAACAAAAGGTTAGAAAATTGTTTGACCTATAATGAAGGAATCATTAAAGAATATTCTATAAGTGGAAAGAAAACAATTCCAGGAGGAAGCTTAGAAGCTTAGGAATAAATGATTAGATATAAAAAATGATAAGTATGTGAATAAACCTAACTGAACAATGACAAAATAAAAATCAGTCTTTGAGGGCTTAATACACAGAATTAAGGAAAATAACATATATTTGGGGAAGATGTAAATAAAACAAAACTTTTCCTTGTAAATTTTTGGGAAATTACTGAAAGAATAATAGAAGAATATAACAGAAGAAAATAATAAATTAATTCCTAGTTAACTAATAAGAAAATCATGATGGCACAAATAATTTATGATAAAGCAGTAGATTTAACACTCCAAAGTAACTGCATTAAATTTAAATGAATTCATTGTTCCAAACGAGAAGTAAAATATTATCCTAATGAACAAAAGAACAAAATTCAATAAAATTTTGCTTATAATATCAAGTTCAAAAAGATTGTCAATAAAAGGATACAATGCAATCATTAACCAAAAGAAGACTGGCCCAAATTTAAGTATTCAAAATTTGTGCACACAGTCTAGAAATGTTGGTGGAGAAGTGGTTTAGTGCTGTGCCTGCTACCTTCAAGGTTGGCAGTTTGATCCCCCAGGTGTTCTGCTCTGTCCTATAGGATTGCTATGAGTCAGCATTGACTCAACAGCAGTAGGTAACAACATAGTCTTAAATATTTAAGGACAAGAATAGATTGGATGTGGTGACACAGAGTGACCATATCACACATGCACATCATGGTTCTTTGCATCTATAGGATGTCATCATGCTGACCTCTTACTGGAGGAAGAGGAGTTGGTAGAGAGGAGGGGATAGGAGGTTGTTGGGAGGATAAGACATGTATGGAACAGAGAGGAAGTGTGTGTTGTTACCAGGCAGGGAGAGCAGTGGGAGTTACATATAGGTGGGCATGCAATTTATACGGAATGCACATTTTCATTCAATCATTAAAACAAAAAAAAAGTTTATGGCAAATTTTGATAAAACTAAAAGAATTATCAGAATTCATAACCACATTTGACTTTCGAAAACCTCTCAGGAAATTTAAGTGAATGACAAAAATATCAGGAAAGATATGGATTTGAAAAACATGACTGACCAGCTAAACATAATTTACTTATATACAATGCTGAATAGAAAAACAACAGAATATATTCTTTTAATAACAAATGGAACATTTAACATATAGATAAAAAAATTTTTTAAAAATTTTAAATACTGTAATCATATAAAGTTGATTCCCTGACAACAGAGAAATTACAGTTGAAAAACAGAAAAACAATAACTAGAAAATCACAAATGTTTAGTAATTAAAAAATGAACTTTCATTTAACACATAATTTAATATTGTAAAGATGTCAGTTTTCCTCAAATTAATTTATGTGTGAGGACTGCCCATTAATTTCATGAACTTCTCCTAGAAAACATGCGATGCACCTCACTGCTGAATATCACGACAGTCACATTCAGAGTACCCCCCCGGGACAGCTATACACCGACGCCAGCACCTCATCCACCCTTCAAAGCAATTGCGGAACTCTTTTTCTGGAATGGCCATCAGAGCTGTCATCGCGTTACCCTTGATGTCCTGAATATCATCCAAATGTCCTCCTTGCAATACTTCCTTTTTCTTCAGGTAAAGAAAAAAGTTATTGGGAGACAGATCAGGTGAGTAGGATGGGTGACCCAATACAGTTATTTGTTCACTGGCTAAAAACTCCCCCATAGCCAAGTATACAATTACGTCTGCAAACTTCCAGCTGTACCACCATGCCACTGTGCACAGTGGCTGTTCCAGAAAGAGTTCCAAAATTGCTCTGAAGTGTACACTAGGTGCTGGCGTCGGTGCATATCTTCCCAAAGGGAGTACATTAAAGGCAGAGGTAGTGATATTCGGCCATGAGGTACATAGCACTTAGAACAATTCAGTTCATGGCCTTAATTGTCAGACCTCTTAAACCCAGTCAAAGCCCTAGCAGGTTGTTAAGTAAATGTGTACGTGCATTTGCATTTGTTGGGGGGAGGCTGTAGAAAGTGAGAAGGCGATTCATACAGAAATGCATAGGCCCAAAACAGACAACACTGTCTTGAGGAACAACCAAGTCAGATACACACAACTTCATATAAAGAATTACAGTAAATAATGGTGGGATTGTCTCAAGTATAGAAAGACATGTTATTGGGACAGAATAGAGTATTTACAAAGACACCATTGCACGTACAATCACTTTACCAGAAAGGATGATCTTTTCAATAACTGCTGGATCAATTGAATGTTCTTCTAGGAAGAAAACAGAAAACTCCATCATCTCATACACAAAAAAATACTTTCAACTGGATTCCCGAATAAAATGCAGAGACCGAACAATAGAACTTCTCAAATAGGACATAAAAAGTATTACACATAAAGACAGACACTGGTAAGTGAAATCTAATTGAGAGCAAGAACTTTTAAAAGACATCATGGAAAAAGTACAAGTAGAAAACACACAGTTGGGGGACTTTATATTTGATGAATTTATCTAAATAAAGACTTGTATGCAGAATATATAAAACTCCTATAAATCAACAATACAAACAACTCAATTAAAAAAATAGCTAAAGTCTTCAGCATCTCTGTGTTCAAACATCTAATAAATCTATGAAAAGATGCTTGACATCTTAGCGTCAAGGAAAGACAAATAAAAATCACAAAGTAACCGTGTCCCCACTAAAACTCATTGCCATCAAACTGACTCCCACTCACAGCAGCCCTGTAGGACAGAGTACAACTACTCCCTATTGTAGACAAGGCTGTAATTTTTATGGAAACTACTGCCACATTTTCTCCCTGCAGAGTAGCTCGGAGATTCAAACCATCAATCTGCTGGTTAGCAGCTGAGACTCAAACACTCCCCATCAAGGGCCCTGTTATCTCGCCACTAGACAGGTTAAAACAGAAAGCTGGAGATTGCATAAACCATTTGCCTTATATCTATACAGTAGAATTCTATACAGCATTGGAAATGAACAAACTGCAGCCGGGCACAACTACTTACGTGAATTTCACAAACAGCACCTTTGAGTAAAAAAGATCTAGACACAGGGAAATATTTACTTGAAAATCCACTGCTTTCTAGTCCATGTCTACTCCTAGGAACCCTATAGGCAGAGTAGAACCATCCCATAGAGTTTCCAAGAACTTAATCAAAGAAAGAACAGAGAAGAACAAAAACTTAGAAATATTTTTGTTATCATGGAAACAGTGGTTTGGGTGGAAACACCAGCAATGACATAACGATGACCAAAAACTTGCTGAAAGCTTGGGAATATGTAGCTGGTCAACTTCTCTGAAGTACCAACACAGATTTCCAGCCTTTAGGTTGATTCTGACTCATGGCCACCCTATAAAGTGGGAGTAGAACTGCCCCATAGTGTTTCCAAGGAGCACCTGGTGGATTCAAACTGCCAACCTTTGGGTTAGCAGAGGAAACGCTTAACCACTAAGCCACCAGGGTTTCCAAATATTCTGGAATTGAGCATCATATTGTGGTGGATAACAAGAGTACAAAATGTGTCTTGTGCCCTGAATAACTTTTGCTATCTAACGCAAAGCCACAGGGTACACAGAATGGTCAGTTTATGTTAAGAACAAAACTAAAGAGAAACAAGTGTAATGTAAAGACAGACACTCTACACTACGAAAACAGAGTAGCTGGCATCAGAGTAGCAGAATTCACATGGCCACAAGTTGGGTTTTGGATGGGAGATATCGCAGGGCGTATTTTTTGCTCCACCACGGGGTTTATATGTGGTCATAGGGATCCCTTGGGAAAAACTGACTGCCTGTAAGTTCCATTCTCTATTACCTCTAATGAAACTTTCAATAGAGTACACCATAGGTAAACTGAATTACTTGAGCTGGTGGATTCGAACCGCTGACCTTTTGGTTAGCAACTGTGGTTCTCAACCACTAAAGTAGTAGGTCTCCTTCAAATATTAACATTCACATTAACATTTGCGCTCAGTGGAGTAAGATTTGGGCTGAGTGGCTTTACAAAAAAAAAGTACCTTTCCCATCAGGCTCACTCAGAAGCCCTATCACTGTCTTTCTGGGATGGGGGCTGTGGAGGGTGGAGGTTGCTCAGCATGACACTGAGAATTCCTTCAAGAGGAAATACCAGAAGGACAACCTTAAAAGGGGACCCTCCATAGCAGCTTTCAGGACCAGAGCTTGTTTGGGTTTATTATTTTTCAAACTGTATTGTTGAAAAGCATTAATTTCCCCTAACCTTTAAGCGGGAGACGCACCCACACCTTCCAAGGACTTTTCTTTAAAAGGATAGTTGTTCAGTTTCTCTCAGGTGCAGATTCATTAGCTCTTGGCTAGCACTCCTTGTTTGCCCACTACTTGTGGAGAAAGCCATTTACCCTGGTGAATGTCAAGGTCTGTGCAAACTGTCCTGTCATCAGTCTCTCTGGCAGAAGGTCAGGGATAAGCTTTCCTCAAATGGGCAGCGTCAAACAAAGCCCAGACGGACCTCACTCACTGAATGGAACAAAGGAGGCTTGCATAGGAGTCGATAAACATTCCTGAGGGCTTTCAGGACAAAAGATTAACCCCTCTTTTGCTACTCAAGGTCTGCTGCTTGCTGTAAGATGCTTTATAATATCTGGAGCATGTGACATAGGTCTATACAGCAGTGACTTTTTGTGCTTTCCCAGGTCGGCATCCACATCCATCTGCACTTCTGTCTGTCTGCCTATCCATCCATCCATCCATCCATCTCTCTACTAGCTCCTTTAAACAAGTATTGTACCTTTCAAAATGACCAGTTGGGAAAAATATTTCTCTGTCTTAGCCTTTGTCAAAATGTTTTTCTTTTTCTTTTTTTTTTTAATTTCACCCTTCAGGTTGCTCTAGTGAAAAGCAACCCTAACCTTAAGTAGTCAGATCATCACTGATTTTCCTAGAAATGTAAAATCCTGAAGCTGGGAAGCCCTTTCACACTAACCAGCCTAACTTCCCATCCAACAAGCCCGTCCTCCTCAGGGATCCTAAGGGTTGTACCCAGCCTCAGCTTGGTCGTTCCTGGTCACAGAGCTCTGGTGCCATGGCGGCTAAGCGCTCGGCTGCTGACCTTCTGAAACCACCATTCCCTCTTTGAAAACCCTACAGGGCAGTGCTGCTCTGTCTCTGGAGTTGCTTTTAGTCACAATCAACTCGATAGCAATGGGTATGGGTTTGGGTTTAGTGACCAAACATCTCTGTCTCACAGGCAGGCCTTTCCAACTTGGGACAGTGGGACAGTTCTTATTTTTAGAAAGAAAACTGATGTTTGCTGAAATCCACCTCCCTAGCAGTTGAACCCTAGCAGTGCTGCACCCTAGGATGATAAAAAAGGCCAGTCCTTCTTCAACACAGGAGTTCCTCCAGTTATGTAGAAGAATAAAGCACGCAACGTGCAGGTCCATCTTCTCTTGGCTAAAAACTCCACTTCTTATACGTCGCGACTGCCTGACATGGCACTTTCCCACTTCTACTGCTCTGATGACCTCCAGACTTTGCAAGGTGGCCTTCAAAGTGGGATCTAGAAATGTGAGCCACATTTCAGAGGTGGCTGAACTATGAACTTCATATATATGAGGTATTATATAGTTACAATATTTGTGTAACACATATTAACATATATAATGTAAATATATAATATATATTTATAATATAATTACAGTTCTTTCAATGAAGCAATTCCCATCATTGATTCAACTAAAAATCAATTAACATCCCAAAGTCTTTTCACAGAACACGGAAATCACAACCAGGTAGATACACACTTCTACCTCTGTGTTCCAATCAGAAGTCACATACCATGTCAAACCCCCTAAACCAAACCTATTCCAGTCATCAGTACCGACTCACAGCAACCCGACAAGAAAGAGTAACACAGTGACACAGGATTTCCAAGGAGCCGGTGGTAGATTCGAACTACTGACTTTGGGTTAGCAGTTGAGCTCTAAACCAATGTGCCAGCAGGCTTCCGCATACCATGTACTCGTTAGCTAATTATTGTGCTACATTTTAACTTCCCTGTTTGCTGCCCACACTCTGCCACCTGTTAGACTGACAAACGAAATTTCGTGGCATTTTTTGGAGAATTAATGTCAACTCCACCTACTATTCTGTTTCGGGCTCATCATTTCCTGATTCCTCTCAGTATCTTTTTTTTTTTTAAGGTTTAACTGGGCAATTTTTTTTCCAAGTGCTACCCAGATCCATTCATCTAATCACCGAGACATCATCTCTTGCATAGTTTCAGTGACTTAAATACTTTTAAAGTCAATTGACCCAGTGGCTGCAACCGTGGGTTCACACATAGTGGGTGCGAGGGCGACACAGACCCAGGCAGTGTCTATTCTGATGCAGACAGTGCCGTTGTGGGTTGTAACCGGCTGGATGTCGTGTGATTACAACAAGACCTGTTCTTTGACGTGGACCACATCCCCCCTCAGATGCACAACGACAGGAGAAATGCTGAACTCCACTTGCGTTATATTTGTCCCATGTGAACCACAAATAGGACGCTGCCGATATTCTTCCCGCATCTCTCCTTTCTGCTTCTGTTTTTATGTTCTTGCCTGATTTTGCTGTCTTGTAACTTCCCAAATCTTTCTTTTTGGATATAATTCTGTAGATTTTCTCTAATCTACTCTAGAATTCTTCAAAATCACATGATCATCTAAAACGTAAAAATATGTTGCTCATTTAACTCTTCCTTTTTTCCCTTTTTCTACGCCGAGGAGAAGAAACCCTAATGGCATAGTGGTTAACAGCTACAGGGGCCAACCAAAAGGTCAGCAGTTTGAATACACTAGGAGCTCCTTCGAAGCTCTGTGGGGCTGACACAACTTTGTTTTACACCAAGAAGATGGCCCTGGTGTCACAGTAGTTAAGCCTCTGATGCTAGCCATAACGTTGACGGTTCAGGCCCACAGTTTATCTGTGAGAAAGACGTGGCAGCCTGGTTTTTTAATACCTACAGCCTTGGGACCCCATAGGGCAGTTCTACCCTGTCCTGTAGGGTTGTTATGAGTCTACGGCAGCAGGTGTAGCCAAAAGACAGACTGTTATTTATACTTCGCCAAACAGTCAAGTACTTGAAGGAAGGACATTCACTGAGAACATGGCAGGGTATTTGGGATGATTCCCAAGGGGTCTTAGCCCCCCGGACACCCAGATTAGCCCCTGTCATGGGTGATCGGGTATTAGAAACTGCCCTGTAAATTGTCATATTGCTAGGATAGACTGCTTACTTGTCTTGTGTATTCACCAATGAAAAACTTGTTTTTTATTTAATCCATCATTCTTCATCAAAAAAGAACATTTCAAGATCTATCTGAAATAAATGCTGTCAGTGATGGGATAATATCCATAAGTCTTCCAGGAAGACTAGTTAATACAACTATCAATCAAATTCATGCACCAACCACTAACGCCAAAGATGAAGAAATTGAAGTTTTTTTTTTTTTCTTTACCAGCTTCCACAGTCTGAAATTGACCAAACATGCAATCAAGATGCAATCCAATTACTGGTAATTGGAATATGAAAGTTGGAAACAAAAACGGCTCATTAGTTGGAAAATATGGCCTTGAGGATAGAAACGACGCCTGAGATCACATGGCAGAATTATGCAAGACCAACAACTTGTTTGATGCAAATACATTTTCTTAACAACATAAATGGTGAGAATACAAGTGGACCTCAGTGGATGAAATATACAGAGATCAAACTGACTGCATCTGTGGGAAAAGATAGTGGAGCTCCTCACTAGCATCAGTCCGAACAAGGCCAACTCATTCTGTTGTACATATACAACATCACTATGAGTTGGAAACAATTCAGTGGCACCTGACAACATAAACCAAACTCAATCCATCGCAGGTTAGTCCGTTCTGACTTACAGTAACCCCACAGGGGACAGCAGAACTGCTCCCCAAGGTTTCCAAGGAGTAGCTGATGGATTTGAACCCCCAACCTTTTGGTTAGCAGCCATATTACTTAACCACTGCACCCAGGCTCCTACATCATCACAGAAGGACCTCTGTTTTCCTATTCGTATTCACGTCTTGTTGTCGGGTCTGGCAGCCAGCACACACTGCTAGTCCAGACCATACCAACTTGTTGGTGTTGGCTTCTGTGAGTTGTTTTTGACTCACAGTGACAAAGTAAAACTACCTCATAGGATTGTCTTGGCTGTAATCCTTACAGAAGCTGGCTGGTAGGTACTTTTCAGCATTGATCTAGGAGGGAGGGTAGCGCCTTTAACATTTCTGTCACCAGCTCACCGACGTAACAGCTTAGACAAATCTGCAATCACTTTCTAGCTGGTTGCCTTGTCTCCCGAGTTAAAACCACAAATCCATCCTACGCAAGCACAAAATTAACTTCTACGTTAAAATCACTTGACTCAAAAACTTGAAGTTTTCCAATGCCTGGCAGATGAAGTCTCACATCTCAAGCTAAGTTTTCATAGCTGTTCAAGAGTTCTAAGCGTACTAAGGCTAAGTTTTATCTTTGACTTGCTGGAGTTGGCATTACAGTAAATAAAACATGTTATCACTGAGTTCGTTCATAATTATTTTTGTTTTCCTTAAAAAAAATTGCATTACTTAAATTTAACAAGAAAGAATGTAAGTATTTCCAACTGCATGTACCATAATAGGCCCTCTGTGATAATCTGTTGATTTTGATAATCCCAGAAAATAAATATTGACACTAAATTGGTCTGGGAGGTATCCAGAATGTGAACACATCTAAACTCAGGTTTGTTACTAGTGTTTTTTCCTAGCCCACCTTCCGTGCTGCAGGCCTTCCCCGGTCCCTCTGCTGTCCCTCCCCACCCCCTCCCCACTATCGATGGCCTAGTCTGCACAGGTCAGGAAGGGAGAGGCGCACTCAGAGCCTGCACCTGCTAAGAGATGAAAATCAATTTTCATCATCCAAAATACAGAACTGCTGGCACATGAAAGGGTTGCTCAAGGTCCCCAAGGTCCAGAAGAGAAGTCCCACTAAGAGAGGCATATGCTTGGAACAAAAGTCAATACTCTCTGCATGAAGCCAGAATGATAACAAAGCTGGGAGAGAAATGTGGAGGAAGGCATGGTCTGCGCAGGTCCCCAGATCTACAATAAATACCAGATGGAGGATGGCCCTGTTTTTTGTACCACAACAGTGGGTGGGGATTTTTCCAAGAGTGCTCTGAATTCTTTGTTGTTCTAAATATCCTAAAATGACAAATTCCACTGGGAAAATTATCCTATTGGTGATTTTCTTTTTACTATTCTTGCGACCATTTTTGGAAATCGTGGTGGCATAGTAGCTAACTGCTAGAGCTGGTCACCAAAAGGCTGGCAGCTGGAAGCCACCAGGTGACCCCTGGAAACTCTAGAGAGCAGTTCAACTCAGTTTACTCCGTGTTTCTTATGAGTTTTTACCTACTGTTGTTCTTACCAGACTTTATACCTACAACTGATATTTCAGGTTGAAATTTTACAATTTGATACCAGAGATTATTTATAGAAAAATCACAGAAGAACAGGTTTGCAATCATGAAAAACACCTCTCCGAGGAGCTGGCAAAACCAGGGGCCCACATATGCCTTGACAGAAGCAAGTGTGTAGCAGTCCCTCACATATATTTTAATTCATGTTTCAATTATATAAGCAACATGGGAAAGCAAATCGATGTTATAAATTATGATACTGTGTCCTTGTACAGACTTACAAAAAGGTTCCTGTCGAGTCTATCCTGACTCCTACTGACTCTACAGGACAAAGTAAAACTGCCCTACAGATTTTCCAAGGAACACCTGGTGAATTTGAACTGCCGACCTTTTGGTTAGCAGACATGGCTCTGAATCACAATGCCACCAGGGTTTCCTGTACAGATAAACAAAACACCAAACCCACTGCCAATGAGTCGGTTCTGACTCATAGTGACCGTACAGGACAAAGTAGAACTGCCCCACAGAGTTTCCAAGGAGCACCTGGCAGATCTCAACTGCTGACCTTCTGGTTATCCACAGTAGCACTTAATCACTGGCACCACCAGGGTTTAGAAAGAAGAGTTAAAATCTCACTTTGCACATGTTTAATCTTACATCCCCTCACAGAACACAAAAGTAATCACTACAAGTTATCATCTGAGTATCTTCATAATTTTGGTCTATCATTTACATAAAATATGCATTTATATGAATGTTTAGTATATTCATAAATTATTACATTTTGACTTTTTATTTTGGAGAAGTAATACTGTTTGAAAAGTTAGTTTTTCCATGTGATGATTCTTTTGAAGACCTCATTTCTGTATTTATAAATCTACTTTGCCAAAGCCAAGTGCCATGGAGTAGGAGTCTACTTTATACTTTACATTTCTGAATAGTTTACTGTAATATGGAAGAATTTAATCCATATAACAGTTAATCATTTATACTTCTTCAGGCCTTTTACCCCAGTTTTCTTGATTACAAAAACAAACAATAATGAACATTTTTTACCTGCTTTTCATGCACTTTCTATGCCTTGCTCAAGAATAAACACTGAAAACTAGAATTGCTAGGTCAAAGTCTACATAAAGTTTGAATTTTGTTGAAAACACTTTTGTGCCTCCTAAAAGAAGTGTTCAGATTTGCATTATACCCAGTAGTGAATGGGAGTTTCCATTCTCCCACCTCTTTGTGATTGCCATATGTGAAAACATGTAAGATGAGTAGAATTGCCCCATAAAATTTCCAAGGAATAGCTGATGGATTCAAACTGCTTATGTTTTGGTTAACAGCTGAGCTCTTAACCACTACTCCACGAAACCAAAATCCAAACCAATGCTATCAAATCGATGCCAAATCAGCGATTAGAACTGCCGACCTTTTTGGTTAGCAGCTGCAGCATTCAACCACTGTGCCACCAGGGCTCTTAAATCCCATATAAGTGTTTTTAAGTTACTTTAAAATGTCGTTCTCTAAAATTTTATTTCCTGATTTCTTTTAAGGTTTAATTCATTTACTATTTGTATTACTTTCTGAGCTGCATCATCTGTTCATTGTTTGGACAGTTTGTCTTGGGGATGCTTGTTTCACATGTTGAATTGTTGGGTATCTTTATGTATGTCTTGATAATGTGCATACATATAAGCACATATATGTACACACATGTATCAGTGTATACACAATATATAATATATATGTGAACTTTTTGTATGTTTCAGTTAGTTTCTTTAAGCTTGACACTTGTCTTTTAAATTATCGAAAATTTTGTCATATGGAAGATTTAATTTTTTATCATCAGATCTATAATTTTTTTCCTTTATGGATTTGGAAGTCATTTTCCTTACACTTTCTTACTTCTTGTTCTAGAAAGTCTTCCAAACCCCAAAGTTACAAAAGAAAACAAAAATGTTCTGTATTTTCTTTGTTTTAATCAGTATGACCTTTTTAAGTTTACTTTTTTAATATATATATATATATTTTCCAGGCCTTTAATTTCTTTTTTCATTCAAATACTTAGTAAGAATTTGCATTGATTTGCATAAATTTTGTTCTACATTAAAAATGACTATTTGTTTCTCCCTTAACCTCCTAATTAGTTAATTGTATTAATAGACCTACTATGGAAACTTCCTTGAATTCTTGAGGATTTGATATTCTTTTAACAGGTAACTCATTAGTAAATAAATTGCGCTTGTATTAGAGACATTTGCTTACATTATATGTACTTGCTTATGTTTTACAATGTGCTTAATAAGATTAGTCCTTAATTTTATTTCTTATTTGGTTTTATGGTGATTTTTTCTTATTTGGGAATCAAATAATTGGGGAAGTTTCTGTCTATTTTCCCCCTAAAGTTCTGAAACATTTTACAATGTATGATTTCCTTGCAACTTGGATCAAAGTCTCCCATGTTCTTGTTGTTAGCTGCCAGGGAGTTAACCTGAACTTACAGAGACTCCACAGCCAACCAGATAGATCGTTACCTGGTCCTGAGCCGCCTTTGCTGTCACTGCTGTGTCTGAGCCCGTTGTTGCAGCTACTAGACACTGGGAGTCTTTCCAAGCTAGGGACTTGAAGCATCCTGGACAATATTCTGACATCATTCATCGGAGTTTCATTGGCTGATTTTCAGAAGCAGATTGTCGGGCCTTTCTCCCTATTCTTAGTCTGGAAATACTGCTCTGATCTTTCTCACACAGGTGATCCTGTGGGTATTCAGAATATTGACGGTGCAGCTGCCAGGATCATGATAACATGAAGCCAACCCAGTACAACAATCTAAGAGATGAGTATTGGAAGGTCTTACAGAGGACAACATAATTGATTGATATAAAATACTTAATAATCCAGATTATAGAAAAGTTCAAAGATGTACACAAATCACAAAGCTTTATTGCTCAGAGCTCCCCACGAGGTGAACATGCATGAAATTACCATCCATATCTTTAGAAAGAATATTGCTAAGAACAAAGATGGCTCTTTTAGGCGTGTTTTTAATCTCCACCACCTTTCTGTTGCCCAACTGCAAGCAATATCCTGATTTCGAATATGATAATTTAGTTTTGTACCTGCTTTTGAATTTAAGTGGAATCATATACTATGTGTTCTTTCATGTCTGACTTTTGTTCAACATATGTTTATAAAGTAAGTTGTGTTTCAGCATGAAGCTATAGGTTGCTCTATAGTAACTCACTGTATCTGCTACAACGCATTTGTTATGAACTGTGCTTCTACTGACGCTCTTTGACGTTTCTTAGACATACCCATGTGAATCTCTATTGGATATTCAAGGAGTGGAATTGATTTAGTAGATGATGCCAAACCCTGATATGAGTTGATACATTTTAATTCAAAAAATACATATTGTCTTTTTTATTATCCAGCACCAATAATTTTTTAATATTAATATTAATTTTTAATACTAATTAAAACCCCAAGCCTCACTATTTAATATTGATTACTATGGGTTTATTAAAAGTCTGGCTAACGAGTAGAATAAGCCCTTGTGGATGACTTAGCTACAATTTTACATCAAAAAAAATTTAGAATTGGCATTTCAATTCCATAACTGAAAAGGGAATTTTTGTGTGTGTGTGATTGTAATAAATTGAAATATCCATTTAGGGAGAATTCATATTTTTGTCATCTTGAGTCTTCCAACTAACAAAGACAGTATTTCCTCCATTTATTTAAAATGTCTGTGTTTCTCTCAATGGCATTTTAGAGTTTTCTGTGTAGAAGTCAGCTTCCACTAGAGTCAATCCAAATAATTCGATATGTTGTCCTGTTGAAAATGTTTCTTGGGATATTCAGATTCTCTGACTTTTTTGAGGCCCGTGACCAAAACATAGGAGCCCTAGTGGCTCAGTGATTAAGCCCTCGGTTGTTAACCAAAAGGCCAGCAGTTCAAACCCACCAGCCATTCCCCAGGAGAGAGATGTAGCAGCCTGGTTCCATAAAAACTGTAGCCTCGGAAACTCTGCATGTCAGGGTATTCTGTCCTGCAAGGTCTCTGTGAGTTGGAATTGACTTGACAACAATTAGTTTTTATTTTCAGCATACTAGAATATGATTTGTATGTATTATTTTTACCCAGCAAACTTGTGATATGCATTTCCCAGTGACAATAATGTATCTACAAATTATTTCAAATTTTTATGATTCCAATCATGTTTTTTAATCATGAGAGTTTTATTTCTCATTTTTGTGTGGGTTTTTAATTGTACCATCCTGACAAAGATGTCCAGTAATATCTTGAAAAGAAATGGGAAGAAAAGGTGTTCTTGAATTATTCACTATCTTAGTAGGAAAGTTTTCAATACTTCATATATTAAGTATGATATTTGCTGCTTCTATGTTATCAGATTTAGGAAATTCCCTTCTATTCCACTCCTTTGTTTTCCATGTAAAATTCAGAAATGGTTTTCAGTTCCGTAACTGAAAAGGAATCTTTTTTGTGATTGTATTAAGTGTAAGGAGCAATCTGGGGAGATTTTACATTCTTGTCAACTTGGGTCTTTCAATTAATAAACATGTTATTTCTTCCATTCATTTAAAATTAAGTAAATTCCCTTCCAGCTTTAGTTTGTTTTTTTAAATCTGTTTTAATTTAAAAAAATACAGTAAACTGTCTTTTTGAGTATTGTTTCAGTGTTTATTGAAACTTATCCTTTCAGTAAATTCCCCTAATGAGATGAATTATATTAATTTTTTAATGTTAAACAAACATTGCATTCTTTGACTAAAACCACCTTAGTCATGATATATTGTCATCAGTAGTTGTTGCTGCATTTAGTTTTTGCCTCTTTAATTTAGCAGTTCTACACAAACGTTTCTAAGTTTAGCTAGAATTTCCCTTTTTGTAATTCCTTGTTGGGTTTTCGTATAGAGCCTACACACACCACACAAACTGAATTGGATGTGTTTCCTGTTTTCGTTTTTCTTTTCTATTCTCTGGAACAGCATATTTCAAATTGTCATTATTTTCTCCTTAAGTAACTGGTAGAATTCATTTACGAAGCCATAAAGCCATCTGGTCACAGAGTACATTGAAGTTTTCTGTTTCGCTTTTTTTTTAACTCCTCCCTGTAGGATAATGGAGTCATTTTGTTTAATAGTTTTTTACATTCATATTTTTTACATCTTATTTCTGTTTTTTTGAGACATATTTTTCTAAAAATTTGCTCATTGATGGTATATTTTAAATCTTTACCAAAAATTTGTCCATCATGTAATTATTTTATTTCATACTACTTGTAAGATTTGTAGTGATATTCTTTCATAATTCTGAATTGGGATTGTTTGTTTGTATTCTCTCTTGCCCTCTTTCTCTTATTTTCTGTTTCTATGTCTCCATCCATGTGGGGACAATACGGAGGTCATCTTGCTCAGGCCTTGTGGCTGAAAGCGATTCAGCCGCAAGGCCTTCCAGCTGGGAGCAGAACTTCTGTGCAGATGTCATTCAAGTGATTCAGCAGCAGTTATTTATAACCTTGAAGTCCCTGTACCTGGCAGGCCCCATGTTTGTTTGAGATGGTCGCTGCACCACAAGGTGCTGCTGCCTTGCTGTGTTTCGGTACGTCTGCTACGACCACACCTGGAGCGCCTCCGTCCTTACAGAATCTGCCCGAACCTTGAATCTGCATTCCTGGACTTGAGTACCTACATTTTGACAATCCATGTCATCGGAGTTTGTCAGTTTCAGTAAACTTTTCAATGAACTCAAGCCCTATACCCAAATGATTGTCATTTTCTATCCTGTCTGGCAGTTTCTTAAAAATCCCAACTCACAAGGTGTTTCTTTATTTGACCATAGTCAGAGCTGGCTAATTAAAAACAACTTTTTCCTATGTTGTCTGCCAAAAACAATCTGCTGCAAATGTTGAACAAAGCAGCTGCCTGAACAGGGGTTAATAGTTGCGGCGACAAGAAGCTGACCAATGAAATAGGAAAAACTGATACTCCCTTTCAGTTCCTTTTAATTATATGAGGATGATAATGCTGTGTCTTGCCTCCTTGATTTTATTAATGGTCTTCTCTCTTTTGTGGTCCAGCTAGCAAACGATTTGCAGTTTCGTAGCCCTTTCTAAAGATCCAACTTTTGTTTTCTGTGGATTCTCTGCATTGGTTTTCTATTTTTCACTTAGTTGATTCCCACTGTTATCTTACTATTCCCTTCCTTTGTTTGCTTTGTGTTTACTTTGCTATTCTTTTTTTGGTTGTTTCTTATTTCCTAATCTGGAAATTTGGTTTTTGGTTTGATATCTTTCTTCATTTTGAAATGCAGGTGTTTATAGCTATAAAGGCATTACCATGCAGCTGTTGCCATAACTGAGTCTTTAAAAGGCCATTCCATGATTCCTTCAAGCCAGCTGTCTCAGGATGATGGGAAAGGTAGTAAGGCCAATGAATTCCATGAGGACAGACCTGTTGCCTCACTTTTCTTGCTGAATAGTGAGTCCCTTTATCAGAGTCAATGTTATATGGAGTATCATGATGGTGAAAAGGATGGCACAGTGATTAAGCACTCAGCTGATGGGAAAGGTCAGTGGTTCAAACCCATCAGCTTCTCTATGAGAAAAAAAACATGGAAGTCATGAAAGCGGAAAACTCTAAGGGACAGGTCTACTCTGTCCTGTAGGGTTGCTATGTGTTGGAATCTACTTGACAGCAACATATTTGGGTTTTGATTAATCCATGAATAGTAGTTCTGGCAGAAACATTGCTAGATGTGTGGGTGTAGAGTTCTAGCTCTTCATGTGACCTTGCTGTAACCACAGGAGTGGTCCCTACTATCATTGGTACCACCGGGGTTATCCTTAATACACCTGGACAATGACAAAAGTCCTGACTTCTTTTAGGTTTCCTCTGGTGACACACCAGGAGAGAGACGGGGCATCTCAATACAGCCTGGCAAATGTGAAAACTTAAAACAGTATCTAAATCCATCTAGTACATAACAAGAGAAGAAAGCATTTATCTGTTGGTCCATCCCTTGCTGGATAACAATACTGATTAGTTCCAAGATGCATTACTGCTTCTCATACACTACAGCTAACACTTCTGGATTGCACTTTCTTGAGGACAAAGTGTTCCACATGAAGGGAATAATTAGAAAACCTGTAGGTCAGGAAGGGAGAAGTACAGTGCAGACTTCATCAAGCAGCTGTGAGGTTGTACCCAAGTGAAGCTGATCACTCAGCAGCAGCTGGAATAATAGATGAAGAGTACACAGGGTCAGCTTCCTTCCGTCTTTCTACCCCTCCATCCTCAGCATGTGTCTTCATCTGCAAATGGCCACACCGTAAAAGGGATAGGCCAGCAGAAGTAAGAAGTGGAAAGGGAGGCTGATTCGTGTGGTTGTTCAGCTGTGTATGTTGCTTCCAGTTACACAGAGAGCATGACGGGAGGCTAGGGAGGCTAACTAGGGGAACGGAAGGGGGAGAGGAATGAAGAAGGAATGAGGGAAGAAGGGACAGAAGGAAAGAAAAGAAAGAAAAGGAAAAAGAAAGAGGAGAGGAAGGAAGAAGAGGAGAAAAAAGAAAAGAAAGGAAGAAACCGGGGAGAATAGAAACCAGCAATTTCTGCCACAATTTGAAACAGGGACAGTGTATCCTTGGTGATTTTAGCTTCATCTCTGAGTTCAAATGTGTGCCATCTGTGGTTATGGTCTTCCAGGGACTCTGGTAGTACAGAGGTTAAGTGTTTCATTGATAACCAAAAGGTAAGCAGTTTGAATCTACCAAGAGCTCCTTTCCTTGGAAACCCTGTGGGGGCAGTTCTGCTCTGTCTTGCAGACTCAGAATCAATTCAAAGGCAATGGATAATGAGCGACTCTCTCAAGGTTATTCTATTTCCACCGGCTATTCCTCATTCCTCCTTTATTGTGCTGGACCATCAAATTCCTTTCCCCCAACATAGTTCACAGTAATAACCCTTCAACTAACTATCCCACTGTAGACGATTTTTCATTTTTACAAAAAACAGGGTTTTAAGGAGGTATGAAGCTCTCGTTGTGGACATTCACACTCGGGAAACCCTGGCAGCATAGTCGTTAAGTGCTACGTCTGGTAAGCAGGTGGGCAGTTGAAACCCACCAGCACTCTTTGGAAACTCTATGGGGCAGTTCTACTCTGTCTGTAGGGTCACTATGAGTTGGAATCAACTCGATGACAGTGGGTATGGTTTTCTTTTCTTTTTTTTAGTTTTTGTATCAGTGTTTGAGCAGAGTGGGACAACACTAGGCAGTGGTCTGTTCTCTCTCTGCTAAATCCAGAAGTGCATCTCAAGGCAGTCAAATGCCAAATCCAAAGCACTGCTTGAGAATCACGTTAATCTCTACATCAAATGCTCCCCAATTTTTACGTCAGCTAGTAAGAAGTGGCGGGCTGTTCATTTTTACCTCAACTTCATTTTTTTTGTTTGTTTACAAAATATATGCAAATAAACAGAAAATAAATATATTTCTTGTACCATTGGCAGGTGCAGAGCGAGATACTAAACCCCTGACTGCCACTTTTTTTGCCCTTGGTCATCTTCTGTGCTGACAGCAGACACAGAAGACCCATAGGACGTAAGCAAGAGGGAAGAATCAGAAGGTTTGGAGAGAAACAGATGGGCCCCCCACTTCCTAAAAACCGAGACTGGTCAGCACCTAACCCTAACTACTGGCCAGCCTGCAACCCCTTCAGTCTTAGCCAACTCTCAGTCATTTGGTAACGACTTAAACTCATTATGGGAATTGCACAATTCTATTAGAATATTGTTATCCCGTGTAAATGCTATTAGTTCCACAAATGAACTACCCTATGTGAAACTGCTTAGAAAACTATAAAGCACTTTACAAATGGAAGACAAATTATTATGTCTGAGAGAGAAGAACATTATACTAAACTGGCATCATAAAATGCTAAAGTACCCAGCGATGCAGCTCCAATTCTCAACCTCACCCCTTTTGTGGGTAAAGGTGAAGGGAAGCACAGCGCTCTTGGTAAACCTCATTTCTATGACTCATTCTCTTCCCCACCTCACGTGTAATTTTCTTTCTCAGATTTGCTTTCCCATCTCTCCTGACATATTTTATTTCCCTTCTGTCTTCTCAGAAGTGCTGCCTTGTTAAGGTGGGAGGTGGGGCTTTGCAAGAAGTTTTAAAATACACTGTTAATGAATGAATGGGCAACTAATTACTTGCTAACTGCATTAGCACAGACCTGGGTCTGAAATGGCTTCAGAATTGCTTTGGGACACATGTGCATGGCCTGCCTTATATTTGTGGGGCAGGCCACACAAGTTTTCATTTCTATATGTAGACACCTGGCCCTTTCTTACCCAAACCTGGCTACACGGGGAGAAAAGAAAAACTCACTGCCATGTTAACCTTCCTTTCCAAACTCTGTTATTTAAAAACAAACAAAAAGGAAATCCCTCAATTATATTCCTCATGCACTAATTTCGATCACTTTTGCTGTCTTGTTTGTGGTTCTCTGTGTCTTACTTTTTCTTTCTCCCTCATGCGTAGGCATGAGCACACACACTCATGCGTGCACACACACTCATGCGCACACACACACACGTGCGCATATGCACACACACCAAATGTAGCCTTGTAGGAGGATTGAAAATGAACCACACACAAGTAAACAGTCTTGCATGACAGCTTCCATTTAATGAATCACAGTAGTAATCATTCCTTAAACTCAGTGGATCCTTAAAAAAAAAAAAGCTTTTCTTTCTGTTTTCCCATACTCCATTTCTTCCTAGAATTCATGAGGTCAGTCAGATTGCTGTGAAATGGTTAGTGCTCAGCTGAAAATCAAAAAATTAGAAGTGTGAATGCAGCAGCCGGAGAAAAGACGTGGCCGTGCTCTTCTGTAAATGTTACAGCTGGAGAAACCCTATGGGGCTGTTGTACTCTGTCCTGCAGGGTAGCTAAGAGTTAGAATAGCCTGGATAGCAACACGCTTTTTGTTGTTTTTGTTATCAGATTATTATTTTTCTCCCTACAGAGTCAGAATTTCCACTTTGGCACTAGCGAGAGTTCGAGTATAAACTGATTTGTAATGGAAAAGGAAGTTTGAAGGGTCCACCAGTAGCTGCTTTGAATATGCTTCTGTTTCCTCAGGTGGAAATTAGCCTGCAATAGGGTTCTATTAGCATTTACATTTGAAAATAAGTATTGCATTTTTCTAGGAATTTTCCAAAACATCTCTTAGATGGTGGCACTGCCAAGTAACTACTGCCAACTTCTACATCAGACAGAATCGGAGACAGACTGTTCCTTAACTTAGCACAGAAGCACCTGCATCTCTCAGCACAAGGGGACTTCCTCCTCGGGGAAGGGATCTATGCTAGAATTAGGAGCCCTAGTGGCACAGTTTAAAGTGCTCAGCTGCTAAGTGAAAGACAGGCCATTTGAAAGCCCCAGCTATTCCTCAGGAAAAACATGTGACAATCAGCTTTTGTACAGACCACAGTCTTGGGAATCCTCTAGGGCCATTCTGCTCTGTCTTGTAGGGTCACTGTGATTCAGGATAGATTTGATGCAATAGCAATGTTTTTTTTTTTTTAATTTTTATTAAATAAAAAATGAAAGTGTAAGTAACTCTGTGCTTACAATATTGGGTTAAGAGAGGAGGAGCACACAAGTCGTGTCAAAGTCCCATTAATATTGATCTTACTAATGTGTATTGTCACCAATTTCACCCACCCAAATCTCTAACAACTATCTAAATCTAAATCCTCACTCCTTGCCCTCCCGCCCTTCCCCCCACCCCTGTAGCCATCAAAGAGTCTTTTCTATTATGTATGAGTAGGCTTTTAAGTTATTTATTGTAGGGGTCTCATATAATAATTGGCCTTCTGTCGCTGACTAGTTTCACTCAACATAATGTCCTCCAGTTGAGACCAAATTGAGAGATGTTTCCTGCTATCATCGTTGTTCTTTATCAATGTATAGCACTCCATTGAGTACACATACCAAAGTTTACCCATCCATTCTTCTGTTGTTAGGCATTTGGGTTGATTCCAACTTTTTGCTATCGTGGACTGTGCTGCAGTGAACATTCGTGTGCATGTATCAGTTGGTGTGAATGACCTTGATTTTGTAGGATATATTCTGAGCACAGTAATTATTGGGTCAAATGGTATATCTATATCCATTATTTTAAGGTAGCACCAAATTGCTTTCCAAAGAGGTTGCACCATTCTGCAATCCCACCAACAGTGAAGGAGAGTGCCAATCTCTTCACAGCCTCTCCAGTATTTATTGTTTTGCGTTTTTTGGATCATGGCCAATCTTGCTGGGGTGAGATAGTATCTCATGGTCGTTTTGATTTGAATTTCTTTAATAATTAATGATCATGAGCATGTCCTCACATGTTTTTTGGCTGCCTGGATCTTCCTCTTTAGAGAAGTGTCTGTCCATCTCCTTTGCCCATCACTTAATCGGACGATTTGTCTTTTTCTTATTGATATTTTGTAGAACCTTATAGATTATGGAGATCAGGCATTGGTCTGACATAGAGTTGCCAAATATTTTTTCCCATTCTGTAGGTGGTCTTTTAATTCTTTTGATGAAGTCTTTGGATGAGCAGAAGTGTTTGATTCTTATTAATTCCCATTTATCTATTTTCTCTTCCGGTGAATGTGTTTTGTTTGTCAGATTTTGAAGTCTGTCTATATTGAGTATTAAAACATCCATTGTTGACCCTATTTTATCTTGGATGAACTTTATCGTTTTAGCTTTTATATTCAGGTCTTTTATCTAGTTTGAGTTGATTTTTGTATAAAGTGTGAGATATGGGTCTTATTTCAATTTTTTGCAGATGGATATCCAATTATGCCAGCACCATTTGCTAAAGAGACTCTTCTTACCCGAGTTCAAAATCCTAGGATTTTGTGGGTTTTGTTTGTTTTTGCTTTATCCTACAATTTAATGTCAGTCATTGTGTGAGGCAGAATTTCCAGCCCATACTAGACTAGTCTGCTAGACAGGTTCTTCAGTGGCCTTGTCACATATAACCAACCACGCGATCTTAACCCCTTCAACTCTTACCTCGCAAACGTCTATTTGTTTCAGATGGGTTCACTCTCCTTGACCTATACATAGCCTCTAAAATTGGGGAAAATGAATTGAACTCAAAGAGTTCCTCAGCTGGAACCATTTCCTTGGTGAAACTCAGGTGAGTACATCTCAAAATCTCCACAGAGGCCCTCACTCTTATCGGGTATGGGCACCCAACAAATAACTCCCTGACTCTCCTTTGTGTTGTGACCTTTGATTCCTTGGTCCATCCTCCTTTCTCTCCCTGTCTGGTCACATCTCCGCTGCTTGACTGTGGGTGACAGACTGAAAGCCAGAAGTCAGTCACTTCTGGGCTGGTGATGATTCTAGGAGCACGCACGTACCCCACACTGAGACAATCAGAGCCCTTCCCTGTTTTATATTTTTCCAAATGAAAAACAAAAAAACACCAACTCTTCTGTGGACATGAGGTTGTGAGGACATGGGCCTGCCATGTGGAGGAAGTCCTTCCCTGCCGGACAAAAACCAACCCACAGTGAGAAGGTGGCTCAGATAAGGGACAGAAGGAATGAGGAGAGCACGGAAGTCTCAGAACCCAACGTCACTGAGGTTACCATCCCCTACCCACCTGCACCTACATGAAACAATGCACTCTTTGTCTTTGTCTAAGCTCCCGTAACTTGCTTTTCTGTCATTAGAAGTCAAAGAGACCTCCGAGTTCATGGCTATAACAGCTACAGAGATCATTGCTTCTTATCTTTTTTTCCATCCAAGCTTAGTTCAGAAACCCTGGTGGCATCATGGTTAACTGCTGTGGCTGCTAACCAAAAGGTCGGCAATTTTAATCCCTCAGGTGCTCCTTGGAAACTCCACAGGGTGGTTCTACTCTGTCTTATAAGGTCAATATGAGTTGGAATTGACTCGACAGCACTGGGTTTGTTTATGCCTAGTTCTCTGCCCCTGTCACTGCCCAAGTTCCATTTGCTAAGTCTTTCCTCGTTTGGAACTTGGAAAGGAAAATGACAGGAATCAAGAAAACATCACAGAAGGGAAAAATTAATAAACCAGGGGATATTTCCTTTTAGAGCTACAGCTCTGAGGTAATTTAAGTCCATTCAGACACGGCAAGTGAGAATTAAAAATCAAAGAACAAAGTCATCAAAACTACTCATAGTTCCTAAGCCCAAACTCTGTACCTGTTTTCCTCGGGGCTTCTCTCCAAAGAGATTCAACCTTAGCCCAGTGCCGTCGACTCAGATTGTTTTTTCTTGTCCTCCTCCTGTTCATCCAGTTCCTGGTACCCACACAGTTACTGGGGGGTTCACAGGCCTTCCTGGAGCATCTCACTGGTCTCAGCTGGCCCACTACCCATCAACCCCTCCTGTCTATCCCCCTTCACCCCTTACACCACAAAGTCCTGAGACTTTTTCTTTTGTAGTCTTCGCTGTTCTCTTGCCATGAGTCGGATCCGACTCAACGGCACTTGACTGGCTCCCAATTAAAACCTGTCAGTTACTTTGCATATTCCCTTAGGGTTCCATTGAGTGACCAGCTAGAGTTAATGTGGTTAAGGCTAGGGAAGATGTTACTGGTTGATAATGACTTAATCTTTTACTCTCCTAGAGGACATTTACATTTTTATAGTGTCCTTAAGCGAATGAAGTTAGTCACAGGGGGATTTCTGGTGGTAGGAGGAGTGGCAATGAATATTTGGGGTCTGCAGTGCTTTATTACCCCTCACTTTATACCCTGCCCCTAGGGTCGCCATGAGTCGACTCGACAGCACTTGGCTGGCTTTTATATTATGTACGTGCTGATGTGCCTGCCCCTCTGGTCAATCTAGCCCTTTGGGGAGACCTCATCTCCACATCAAAGAGCTGTCTCCTCTGCAGAAGCCACAGGCCTTCTATTCCCCTGGGTGACCTTCTCTGTTCTCCTTCTGCCTCATACGCTATTGCTCACCTCCCCTTAGTCTATCATTGCTTTTCCCAGTGTCTATAATTTTATTAACTCTGTAAATTCAGACTCTCTTAAAGAGCACATCAAAAGTTCAAGCCATGCCGCACAGCCCTAGAAGCAGTTCTGGAAACAGAAATGATGAATCCCGAGTTATTTCTGGTAAGAACTAGCAAATGTCATCAGAGTAGTCCTGATCGTTTTACGGACTTTACTCCAACGAATTTCTCCGAATCTAGTGTTTTGCTGGAACTAAAGATACTGCAGGAATCTACAATGGATCCCACAAGTAAACCAACGTGGGAAACCAGATTTGAGTGCTACAGTTTAAGAGGGTCATTAACAGGTAAATGGTGTCCTTAGGAGGGTGAATCCCTGGTTGACCTGCACAGTTAAGCTCAGGACTACTAACTGAAAGGTTGGCTGTTCAAATCTATCTGGAGATTCTTTGGAAGAAAGACCCGGAAATCTCCTTCCAAAAAGTCACAGTCATGAAAATCCTATGGCGTGCAGTTCTGCTCTTCCAGCTCATGATACTGACATGCGTTGGAATCAACTAGAGGATGCTTTGTTTTGTTTTCAGTCTGGAGTGGTTAGAAAGAGATCAGAAGGCCCTGTTGCACGATCATAAGAGACACTTCAGTTAAGGAAGAACCAAAAGCCAACCAGACCCACTGCTGTTGAGTTGCTTCCAACTTGTAGGGGAAGGAAGAAGGCGGAGATATGGGAACTGTGCTGAGGCTTTGGAAAGCACATTGTCTGGGAGGAAGAGCAGCATTAGTCTGAATTAGTCCATAGGACAAAAGTAGGACCAGTGAGTATGCATTACAAAAGGACATATTTTATCTCATTTTGTCTTATATCTTATCCATCAAGTAGTGCTGTCCAGTACTGGAATGAGCTGCCTTCCAAACTATTACAGCTAATACCTGAAAAGGGTCTAAATGACCACTCACCTGGGCATCGCAGACAGCTTCCTGCTTTTACAGCTCCTAGAGTTCTAGACAGCCTCGGAGAATCCTTACAAACAGGGATCCACCATCCTGAGAAGCCATCAGTGCTGGAGGATCTGGCTGAACCCCGCCGATGGCAATAGTTTGTCATGTGATCTCTCAGGCTGGGAATAAGGAGAAGAGGCAGGTAACAGACAGCCCAAGAGTCAGAGGCCAAGCCAAGCGCCCTTGAGTCAGACGCAGCCCTTTTAACCTGCCACCGGTTGGCAGTTCGGGCCTTTTGATTGGCTGCTCACCTGCCCATCTGCTCCCTAAAGGCAGCAGCCCAGCAGCTCAGGTCAGTTCAACAACCCCAGAAGCTGCACAGCCCTAAATCATCAGTCCCTTCCTCCGGAGCCTCTCAGTGGTGGCAGCACTTGGTTAATTGCCAGAGCTGTTAATAAGAATTCAGAATTCCAGGGAATTGGCTAGGAGCACAGGTCTGCTGCAATACGGTGAGATCTAATGTGTTGGTAAAGGGACGGAAGTTTAGAAACATGCACATCTAAGTCAAAACACGTGGGCCTTGACAACAGCGCCGGAGACTTGCTACGTCAACGTGCCCATCCTTAAGGGCCAGTGCTCTGGGAAACTAAAACAAAACTGCGTCCTCTTTCACGCCTTTCCTTCCACGGCCCAGCTGGAGGACACCCAGCCCCCTCCTCACCCCTCGCCTCCACGCTGCACTGTAACAGGAGCTTCGCCCCTGGGTTTCCCTACTCTGCACACCCTACTTCTCTTCTGAAACCACCACCCCTTCAACATACTGTGATTATTCTGTAAAGTAAATGAAAAAGAGTTTTAACAAAACATAAAACCACAGAGACCACTTCCATGAGAGCCCAAACCCCTGGTGACATGCCTCAGCCAAGAGGCAGGTCTGATGCTTGTTGTATGCAGGCAGGACAGCTGGGCACCACTGAGTGTCCCATGGGTGATCTAGGTTTTTAAGAAAGAGTATCACAGATGGGCCACCCTTGTGCTTCCACATCATTGTATCTTTGTGAAAGCGTTCTCTTTTGACAACATCGTATACCAGATACAACATGCAATCCTGTTTCTCTTCCAAAGATGGGTGAGTTGAGACAGAGAGCAGCTAAGCTGTAGGGCCAGTTCTCATCCTGGGTGCTCCTTGAACTATCCACAGTCTACCCTTCTCTGTTTGTTGTCTCTGCTCCAAAAATCTGAACTACTCATTGCTTTTTACTAGTAAAATTTCTTCAGAATTTAGCTCAGAATAGAACACGGAAATAGCAATCGGCTTTAATTATACATACTTGACGGAGTGTGTTGAGTGCATTAGAGGGGTTGTGGAGCATAGGACCTGGGGACAGTTTGGAGCTAGGTTAGTGATCATTTGGGAGAGGACTGTTGTACCTGTACCAGGTACAACATACTAGTGAGATGACAAGAAGGGTAGTTTTATCTCTTCCAGAGACTCTTTGCCTCTAGTAGACAGAGACGAGAGGTACGATGACTTCTCACCTGCTAAAGATCATTGCAATTTTATACACTGAAGCCAAGGCCAACCTATACCCAGATTTTCCAACACTGCTTTAGTTTTGCGTGAATTTTTAAAAATTATTTTTTAAATATAATATAACATAATATTCCATGAGTTGGATCTGACTTGACGGCACTTGGCTTTGGGTTGGCAATATAATATTATGACATGTTTTATAACACTGCAAGGTTTGACAACTAAGTCTTTAAACTTAATTGTTCTAAGTGCTACATATCTCATTCCTGAGTATCACTACAGTCACTTTTAAAGCACTCTCCTTGGGAAGCTATGCCCTGACGCCTTTGCCTAGTCCACCCTTCAAAGTAATTTTAGAACTCTCTCTGGAATGTCCATCGAGCACAGTGGCAAGTTCATGAACTTAACTGTATAGTTGTGAGGGAATTTTCAGCCAGTAAAAGAGTAACTGTATTGGAACACCCGCCCTATTCACCTAACTTGACCCCCAGTGACTTTTATCTTTACCCAAAGATAAAGGAAATAGTGAAAGGAAGACATTTGGATGACATTCAGGGCATCAAGGGTAATACAATGACAGCTCTGATGGCCATTCCAGAAAAAGAGTTCCAAAACTGCTTTAAAGGGTGGACTAAGCACAGTCGGATCCGACTCGACGGCACTTGGCTTGGCTTGGCAGGCACAGGCATCAGGGGGAGTACTTTGAAGGTGACCATAGTGATATTCAGCAATGAAGTGTGTAGCACTTTTTCTAGGATGAGTTTGTGAACTTAATTGTCAGTACTTTGTAACTGTTCCTATTAAAAAGGAGAACATTTTATCATGTGACGTGTCCTACTTTTTGGCTCAGCTAATGTTTTCATCTGAATAAGGAGACCAATGGATCTGTTGAAAAGAAACATGTATATAATCTGGAATTAAAGACACCCGAAAGAAGGAATCAGGGTGTTGCAGCAGGTCCCAGTAAGGCAACGGGCGATGGGACAGTGAGACAATGTAACTGAGAGGACAGTGAAGCCAAGTGTGGCACGGTGTGCCCAGTCATACCAGGGAGAGGCACGCATGACCTTCACATGGCTAAGTAGGGAGCCCTGGCCTGGCACAGCGTTGCGTTTTGCGGTGTGTGGTTGGATGCCTGAACATGAAATAAGAGGTCTTTGTTTTTGAAGCCCAAACCTGAGCAGTGGTTGAGGTAACCCAAGACTGGGAAGGTGGTCCTTCTGCCGAGAAGAACCCTAAGGGTGGCACCTAGCAAAGCTTCACTAACAACTAACAACACCCTGTGGCAGCACAAGAATGACAGTAGCGGCACCATGGGAGAGGGCCCAGGTTTGGCCAGTGCCACTGATGCACAGCCACCACCAGTTAGTCAGAGGAGGTGTGCAGGTCACTAAGATACTAAACAGGTTCCAGAGCAGTTTCTAGACAAAGGCCTGCTAATCTACTCCCCAAACTCAGCCTGTAGAAGCCCCCTGGCTGTCAGCAGTCTGTTTCTCATGAGGGCATGGGGACAGCACAAGACCGGGCAGCTGTTTCTTTCTTTACACACGAGGTTCCCTGAGTTGGTGGCCAACTCAACAGTGACTAACAGTGACAGTGGAACCCTAAAGACTCCAATCCTCTCGGCACTTCCCGTTGTAAGGAGACGGACTCTTACCATCCCTACAGAGTTTGATTAGCACAGTTAGCCTTATTCTTCCGGGTCCTTATTTATGTTTGCATGAGATACATCTCTGATTTTCTTTGAGGATTCATTGAGAGACTGGAGCTTATTACCCACTAGAAGGAAGACCTTCTCTGTCATGTCTCTACATGTTGGCTGGCCATCCTGGGAGCTCTTAGGGCTCCAGGCCTTGCCTACAGCAGGAACCACCAAAGCCTAGAGGCAACAGCAGTGCCCAGTCAAAACTCAGTGTCCTCAGAGAGAGATGTAGTAAAAGTGGAATTTTTGATGGAAACGGCCACCACACTGGTGACACATGGACCTGTGTTTCCCAAGTGGCAGGTACCCTTTGTACAGGAGCCGAAGAAACAGAGGACTAGGCAGATCCCCTAATAAAAGAGAGAGCTGACTCACTGAGAGACCCTTCTGCATTTTAGTTGTGCTAAACATTTTATAGGTTATTAGCTTTTTCGTAAATTTGTTTAAAAGGAAACTTGAGACACGTTTCCCTTGGCTGAAAAATGACTTGCATCATTTTGGTTCTGATAGTCAGAAGTCAACAAAACCCTTCACCACCATTGACAGGGAGGGAGAAGCAGGCACAGTGAGCTATTTAAATGTAAACGACACTCCAGAAGAAAATGCTCATTTCATCATAATCTCTGACTTGACTGTGGGCGGCGAGTCTGTTCTGGAAGAATCTCTATTCCACAACCTGAGTTTTGTGCTTACAAAAACTCCAGTCCGTGTTCATAACTTTTTTCCTCTACTATTTCTTCCCAAAGGTTGAAAGTGCCCTGAAGAGCACTGAGGTCCTGCTTACCTGCCGTATGCTAGACAACCTCGTCTAGCATCTCCTCCCCCAGAATAAGATTGCAGATTTCAACCCCACAGCGTTCGCACCGGCTGTCTGTGCTGTCCAGAGTTTGTAATCTCTGTAATGCCGTAGAGTTCCTGAAGAGACATTCCCTCAGCTTTCCATTCCCGTTACCTGCTCTGACTAGTTGGACTGGAACCTCTCTGGAGAGACTCACAAGGAACCAAAAGGCCCACTGCCCTCCAGTGAGTCCAACTCTCCTAGTGACACTACAGGACGGAGAAGAAGTGCCACTTAGAGTTTCCAAGGAGCGGCTGGTAGATTCAAACGACCAGTCTTTCAGTTGGCAGCCATAGCACTCACCACTGTACTGCCCGGCTTTCGTTGAGAGGTAAGACGTTACTATTTCAAGCGACTGCCTTCCAGGTGGCCAGCGAATCCAAGAATTGGCTTTTGGATGACCCGGATGAAGTCAACAGTGATCTGCTGGCAGCTCCTTGGAAACTCTGCAGAGGATGTCCACTCTGCCCTATAGGGTCTCTATGAATCAGAATTGACTCAACAGCAGTGAGTTTGGCTTGGGTTTTGGAACTGCAAGGGTGACAGCTGGAATCCATCCAAGGGCACTTCAGAAAAATGCCTGAAAATCTCCTTCCAGAATAATCAGCCATTCACTGCCTTATGGAGCACAGTTCCACTCTGACATGCAGGGGCTACTATGAGTCAGAATCAACTCATCAACTGCTGTGGTTTAATTTTTCTGAGGATTTGCTTGGCCAGGCAGTTAGGAAGTCACTGCCGCATGCTACAGGTGAGAACAGCCTGAGCACCAGTGGCGGCGGGAATTCCTGCTCATGACCCCCAGTCCCTCTCAGCGAGACTCAGGACCAGCGAGGAAAAGGGGGGATCTTGGGTGGCCGGTTTCAGAGAGGTTCTTTCCATTACAGTTTGTCGAGTTTCCATTCTCGCTCTGTAAGTAAAGAATCCGCTTTGCTCCCAGCACTGAGATTCTTGGCCTCCCACATGGAAATGGAGTTGGGAAGACACGTGTGTGTGTGTGTGTGTGTGTGTGTGTGTGTGTGTGTGTGTGTGTGTGTGTGTGTGTATGCATGCATATAGATGTATACTTGTGTTCCAAACTCAAGAGAAGGGGAGGGAACTTCCCCAGATTTTTCAATTCCTGTAAGGATTGTAGTTCACTATTTCTGGATTTGGATCATTGAGTTCTTTGGATTATTAAACATAGCAAAAAGCCATCTGCAATGAATCGGGCTTGCTCCTCTAATTGAGTCATGCTGTGAAGCTCTTTGCTGTCTCCCTCACTTCATTGCTGGATGTTTTTTCAAGAACGAGAGGAACTACATTTTTAGTACCAATGCCACCTGCAGGTTAAAGAGAAGAGGTTGCAAAATTCTTGCAGCCCTCACTCCCTCCAAAACATCCCTGAAGCTCTGCCAACAAGCAACAGCGTTGTCTCATCCCACTGGCGAGGTTCTTTATAAAAATACGCCTTGGTATTCCTTGCTGCCACAGCCTTCCCTCCTCGCTTGACACCCAGGCCAGGGGACACTGGCATCCAGAAAGACGCGAGGCAGCGTTTCCTCAGAAATCGTTGCTTTGGGTTGCTTGTTGCAATCACGTTCTACAGCCCTTGTAAGGGGGTCTCAGGTTACAAGTAAAGGTGGTGTGAGAAGTCTCCTCCATCAATTAATTTCCGCACGAATTCCTTCCTGGGTCAATCAATCATTCCATGCAAGCTGGTTACTTGGGTTGACTTGGCTAAGTGACTTAGTGTGCGTGTGCTGTCTATACATCTTATGTCCTCAGCTAGGCAAGGGTTCTTAAGGAGAGGTATTGTTTGCCACTCTAATTAGTTCCTTTTTATTATCACTGACATTACCACTACTACATTATGATTATTAGTCATATCAGTTTATTATAAATTACGCTTCAGCTTCCAGCTGCAGTGATGTTACCGTGCCGATTGTCTGAAGAGCATTTGTGTAAGAGAAAGCAAAGGACACGTCCATCATTATCTTTACAGGTGTTCTTGGCTACTTGATGTCGCCAACGAGGCCACTAGCGTCCCGTTCTGTCACCGGCACAGGGAGGTAACTAGCAGTCTGTGCACACGTTCTAGCATGATGTCATAAGGACAGTGACAATATAACATGACCAGAAGACAGTAGGGGAGAAGTAGAGAAATCTTGTCATCCATGACAGCCACCTGATGACAGCTTCAGTGCCTGCTCTGTTCCTTCATGAAACAATCACACCTGAGTGCAGAGAATAAGAAACCGAGGCAGATTCCTTAGGGCGTCAGGTGGTCCACCGTAACTGGATTCTCAGCTTTGTGATGGAGGACTATGCTTAAAAGTGCCTGAGGAGATTCCACCCCTTCTGGAAGGTTTGATAATACTATTAGGAAGGTCTCTGTGCAGCTGCAAAAGAATGTAAGAGTACGGTGTTTACTGTTTTCCTTTCTTTTGACTGAATTTGCTTAAGAGCCTTTAGTCTAAGTAGTTGGGAAACTAAGGCTTTTCAAAACAGAGCTCTGTCCATGGTTACCAAAAGTTCTTAAGAGTTTACTCCCCAAGTCTCGGCAAAATGCCTTGGGAGACTCGCTCAGCCCCTAGGTTCCGCCAGGTGACAGACAACATATCTACGTGTCCAGGGCTTACAGGGAAAAAGAACAAGGTATAGAGATCTCTTAGCGAGTTCGAAGTTTACTGGGAAGTTCAGCTTGCTTTTGTATGGGAGCAAATAATTTGGACCTTGACGCTACTGATACTTTGGACCTGAGTCTTTCCTTTTGACGGAGAAGGGAACTGTTACTTGTAACGTAGGATATTTAGTGGGGTCCCTGACTTCTACCCACTGGATGCTAGCCGCATCTCCATGAGCCATTGTGACAGCTAAAAACAAAGTTCCTTAACTGGTGCCAGGTGTCCCCTAGAGGTCCAAATCACCCCCAGGGAAAAGCCCTTCTTGAAATTGTGAGTTTTTGAGGGCAGAGCACATATCTGATGCATCTTAGCAGGCCAACCCGCCACAGAAAACACTACATGTACAGTAACTGATCAGTGACTCTTCAGTGCAGTTATGTAAGAGTTAAAGCATGGACACAGCAGAGATTGGAAGGAATATGCTTTTCTCTTCATCTGAAAGGTGCAGATGATGTTATTTAATCCATTCTGGACACTTTTATGAAAAGAACAAAAATGATGGGAAAGAAACATGTGTTCTGTTTATTTACATTAAAATGCCACTGCCACTGTCCAGGAGAAGTCAGCCCAGCAGAGACAGCAGGGGGTGCCCGGGCTGGGGACAGTGAGGAGCACACAGACAATTTAATTGTGGGAAAGTTAAAGCAAATCTTTTGCCAAGTAATGAAATTATTAATTGCAATTCATGTCAGCATTTGCAACAGCAACGTGAAGAGATGGACAGGCTGTTCAGCAGTATTTCTGGAAGGCGTTGTACATTTTCAAAATGAGACGTTGCTGAAGAAGTACTTCTGTGTGAAGACTTGCAGAAGCGTACACCCCTGTAACTTCCTGGGGGAGCTAGCAGGGAAGCTGCCGTGCCTCTAGACCAGACCCAGCCTGTGGCCCTGAAGGCCACCGCACTCACCCACGTCATTGTCCTCTGAAAGATCAAACTGTGCTTATGCGCCTGAAGCACTATCTCCTACTGGAGGCAGTTTACATATTTCACTCTTTAAAAAAGAAAAAAAAAATTACAGGCAGCAATGCCTTCTTCCTGCCAAGGTTCTTATCACCTTTGAATGACAGAGATCTCGTCTGCAATGAGCACGTTATAGAAAACCTTCGTCGGCGTGTGCGCGTGTCTGCACGTGTGTGTGTGTGTGTGTCTGTGTGTGTGTGTTTATTTCCCAACATGGCGGTGGGAGCTTATGCCCGCTATCTGCATAAGTCTTTTGTGTATTGCTAATGCAGTGCTGGAATCGTCGGAGCTCTGAGCGGGGAATACATGTGAGCGACAATATGCCGAGAGACCCCTCGGTGGAATCTAATCTGTTCCAGCTCATGCACTCCTCAGAAACTATTTAACTTTCATTAAACTGTGTTTGATATCAGCTAAATAGGATGCATACGGCTCCAATATAGCTCATATGGTCCCATTCACTCGCTCACAGCAGTGCTTTTCCTTATATTTCCCCCCACTCTTGTCAGTATCCAGTATAGCTGGGTAAATAGGAGACCTTTGAAGATGTAGTTAGTACTCAGATTTCTTTCTTCTTTTGTGCTGGTTTCTTAGCTTTGAGACGGTGATGCATGCATGTCGCAGACAGCCTCCATTAATTTCATGTAATGTGGCTTTTACCTCGTAGCTGGGACAACTATCTGCAGCGTGCTGCCACTCCCGCGCTCCTGCTCTGTCCAAGGTCCCCCTCTGCAGCAGGCGCTCCCCCCCAGGTCCCCAAAGCCCCCCATTACTCCTGTCTCTTCATGGAAAATATGTTCATTTTCAGCCACTGTTGCGTGTGTGTGTGTGTGTGTGCACGTGCACACACACATGTGTACATGCATGCGTGGTTGTTTAGCATAAGGACAAGTAAATAAACATGCTGAAATGAGCTGGAAAAAAATGAAAGGTGAGATTTCTCAGTTTGAATAAACCTTTATGTCTGAAGAGGGAGAAAAGAGAAGAAGAGAGAGGGGAGAAAAGAAAGAGCTGTCAGGACTGAAAAGCCAGTGGCCCACTCAGGCAGGAGAGCAGTTTTCTGCCCCCACTCCCCACTCTATTGAAAGGACACCATTTGACTATGAATGCCTCACAGCAGGAGTGTGCCACTCCCCAGATTCTGGGCGAAGAAAGCCCAGTGGATTTACAAACCCGAGCTGCTGAAAAGTTGTAATGATCAAGTACATATAACAGAGAGAGAGAGAGAGAACTGAGCAAACTATCAATATAACATCTCTATTTACTTGTAAAGCTTATTTTCTCCTTAATAATGAGAAAGTGTAAAGAATTTCACCTTTAAAAATATTAAGGGGATATGGACGGGATGGGGCTATGTTACTCTCAGAGATATTTTTTCAATTATGTTTTTATTAAGTCCAAAGGAATAATCATATTTTTTTTTCTGCAGCTCGCTTAAGAGAAACGACATGGGGTCCTTTGGTGCAGGGAACCCAATTATTTAGGATATTATTTTGTGAAACCTTTTTTTCATTTTATTAGTATACCAGAGGGCTTTCACATTCTCAAGGAGAATCCAGCTATTATTGCTTTTTTGGAAAAAAAAAATCTCACTGGGGCAATTAATTCTATACATTAACACCAGTCACAGTTGGACTGTATATTATTAAAATTATAAAGGCAAGAAAA
This sequence comes from Heterohyrax brucei, assembly GCA_028571685.1. Taxonomy (NCBI): domain Eukaryota; kingdom Metazoa; phylum Chordata; class Mammalia; order Hyracoidea; family Procaviidae; genus Heterohyrax; species Heterohyrax brucei. Next base: position 76,180,403 of record CM053149.1, read on the forward strand.
CACATTTTATCATCAGTTCAGAAAGGGGTCATTTAGTTGTGCATGTGTGAGAGTGTGTGTGTGTGTGTGTGTGTGTGTTAGAGGATAAGCCATGCTCAGAGTAGTCCTAACTGTGCAAGAACTTTTCAAAGCTCTTTGCTCCTTGAGACAGACATTACTCTCTTCACAAACGTTGGTGGCTTTCAGGAGGTAAGACCAGCCTGGGACAGTGAACTCTAGGCACTGGGACCTCACCTGTGTGTCTCTGCACACGGGAGAAACATTGTGACATGTTTAACTTTGTTGGTGAGCACATGTAATTAAGACGCTGTGCCTTAACATCTGATGCCGGGACTTGAAAGGGTGATTTAAAAAAAAAAAACTATTTAGATAAGTATATTGACATTTTTAGTATATATTATTAATCTTATTAATAGTATTAACAAAGGCTAATTGAAAATGCATCATCTATAATTATATTAGTTTTCATTCTAGTGCATTTTTGTCAGAGTAAACCAGAAAGGAGTAATTAATGTGCCACCGCCACGTACCTCTGTTTGTATCAGAGCGGCTGTTACCCAGTGTCGGAGATGAATGTAGCCTGATTTCCCTGAATACACGGAGCACAGCACTCAGAAGAAGGAAAATTAGCAGCTGTGTTTCCTCTACCAGGAACCTAAAAATAAAAATCAGCTTCAGGATGGCAGGATAGGCGCACAGGGGACACGACAGGAAGCCGGTTGTCTCCGATGGGCTGCACTGTTCTGGGCTGCCCTGGCTGTCCCCTCAGTGGGGGCCCACGGAGTCAGCGATGTTCAGGGGTTGCAGAAGCGAAGAGAGAGCAGCTGGCCCTGCACACGGACCCCTGGGGTCACGGCTATCAGTTCGTTTGGGGCAGGGCAAGGATCAAGAGGCCGTATGCACCTGGAAGGCGTCCAGGACAGAAGTTGGAACTTCAGAAGACATTGGTTCTGTCACTCCTGTAAGAGGACCAGAACTGAAGTCCCCAGAGTTAGGAACGATGCACCAGAGCCCTGTAATCGGACCCAAACCCAGAATCATGTGCACGCGTGCATATGCACACATACACACACACACAAATGTACACACTTATCCTCCATCCACACCCCTGCACACAGGCACCAACCCACTCACACCCATGCTTCTAGCCCACCCACACGTATGCACAGCCACACACCCACCTATGAACCCACCCCACACGTACATGCACACAGCCATACACACCCTCACACACACACGAGTGAACACAAACTGCAATACACCCACACACAGCCACAGATACACCAACACCCACCCACACCCATCTACCCACCCACCCACGTGTGCACACATATGCCAGTCTACCCACACCCACACACATGGACACACAGTCACACACTCACCAATCTCCTCCACACACACACGCCACATATACCCATCTACCCACCTACACACGTGACACACATACCAACACACCGATACCTGCATAGCCACACTCACATCAACCCACACAAATACAGTTGCACGTATGTATCCTGCCATCCACACACATACTCACGTACCAACACACACACAAGCACACAGCCACACACATCCACCAACACACACATGCATGTAGATACCAAGGCACACGCATCCACACACACACACACACATCCAGACCCTCCCACACACATAGCCACATACATATACCAGCTCAGACACAGCCACACACTCACATCCACCCACACACCCACACTTTCACACCCCCACACACGCCTATACGCACACCGAACCACCTCCCACACATATGCACGCAGGCGCACGCACACAGCAGTTTCAGAACTACACTGCGAGCACACACAGCCCCTCCTGACTGCCCCGCACAACAGCCCCTCCTGACTGCCCCGCACAACACCCCCGAGAAGCAGGCAAGCAGGGGAGACGTAGGTTAAAGCGGTGTTCCCGAGTCAGGCTTCCTGAGGCCAGCCACGTCCCGAGGGGCACGGGGTGCCAAGTGGTGTGGCGGCGTGCAGGCCGGGTGACACTCGCCGCCCCTCTCCATCAGGTGCACCCCTGAGCGCGGTGGCTTGCTCCCAGCCGGGCCTGCTCCCGAGCTCTGGTGGAGAGCCTGGCATATTGGCTGCGCCGGCTGCCAGGAGCGGTGGCGGTGCCCTCTCCGCGGTGGCCGGCCAGCGACAAGCGTGCGCCGCGCTCTCCGAGGGCCGGGCGCCTGCTGTCCTACACGGCTGACATATGTCCCGACACCTGAGAGCCGCCGCCGGCCACGGCGCGGGGACCCGGCGCGCTACCTTTGCTCCGTGGCCACCAAGGGTTAATCTCCTCGTGGCTGCCTGGCGGCTGCAGCCAGCCAAGTTTCTTGTCGCCCGCAGAGCACCACAAGCTGTGATTTGGAGCCAGAAAACACCATTAATTTTCTAAATAGGAAGGATCACATATGTAAACTGTCTGGTTCGGTAACGAGTCGGGCAGGTAGAAGATGAAGGAGGAGGAAGCGCGCTTTTGCAGACAGCAGGCCGACCAGCTCAGGCCGGCGAGCAGCAGGCCTGGGGTGCGGGTGGGGGACCACGGGGCCGGGGGGGGGGGGGGGGCCGCAGGAATTCTCTTCCTATGTTTAAATCGCTTTCAACACCAGCATGCAGGGTTTCTGCCAAAGGTCAGGCTGCTGATTGATTGGAAGGTGTTGGGAATTTTCACAGCAGACCCCACAACCAGCTTACCGGCCAGCTCAGGGACCACAGAGGAGCACCAGAGAACAGAAAGCCGCTGGTTGACATGTATGGGCTCTTTAGGGGACGGGAATCAAAATCCTCCTGGTGGAATTACTAGGCAGCGACCTGGAAGTCCTCGACATCTGGGAAGTACCACTGCAGGTCTGGCCACACAGTTCTTTCCAAGATGAGATATTTTTTCAGAATTTAGCCGATATGCATGTGTATGTGTGTATGGTGTGTGTGTGTATGTGTGTGTGTGTGTGCCTGTATGTGTGTACAGAGCAGAGCAGAATAGACATCACAAGGAGATAAAAGTGCCATCCTGCCAAGCCAAGTGCCGTCGAGTCGGATCTGTGTTTTAGCAACAACTCTACCTCCTGTATAGACATCTCTAGAGAGTTCTGAAGGAGCTCTCACTGTGCACCACAATGACAGAACAGCGGCGGGTGGAAAACCGCGTGCTAACCTTACTGGCACAGGCAAGGTGGCCTTCTGCAGGCTTGCCTTGGGCTAGTGCTGAGGGGCACAGCACCCGGGGGCCCTCTTCCTGGGGTCTTCCCTCTCTGGACAGCCACACCTGTGTCACCATTGCACAACTCTTAAAGCAAAATTCTCTAGCTCTTGTCATTTTCTGTCTCTACTTTTCAAATTCTTTCAGATGAATACATTGTTGGCAGTAGATACCAGGCTGACTGGTCCCGTGGACTGGTCAGGCAGCTTTCAGATAGCAAGGACTCTACATACGAAGACTGTTCCCAAGAAAAGGAAAAGGAAGCCATACATGGAAATGACAGTCATTTCTCAAGTCCAAAATGTATTTGAAGGCCCAGCGTCAGAGAAGAGGGACTCAACAAAGACTCTGGCTGGGAGTGAAGGAAAACAGGCATAAAGGTTGTGGGGTGTCATACGTATTTTTCTGAAGCACAAGGAGCGTGTCTCAATGTTTTCAGAGCAAAATTGCCCAAGAGAGGACGCATTCAATCCCAGAGCGAGAAGAACTTCCTCAAGAACCGACCGGTGTTCCTGTAACGTCACCCAAGGCACGTGACCCAGTTGTCCACATTTGCTACCTTACGGACTTCTGAACACTTTAATTTTTATGTAAGTTTGGTTGATCTAATACCAGCCTTCTCCTAGCTGGGGACAGGCTTTGAGAAGTTAAATCATCTCTGATTATCATCTAGCTGTGCTACTGAGTCTCCGTGTCCAGGACCCTGAGCTTAGCCTTCTACCCACTCATCTGCACCGCCTGCTTGATTCTGACCACCTCCACGTGTCACCACCAGCTGTGTGGCTCCAGTCCTGCCATGTAGTTGCCAAAGTAAAGCCACCAACTTAATCCCACAACTTCTCTCCCTCACTTCCTCTAAGAAGGGTGACCATGAGAGAACCAGGGGGCAAAAGAGGCCTTTGTTTCCCCCTAAAACATCTTGTTCAAACAGGGCCTGTCATGTTCCATGCTAAGTGGAGTGCCATCAGATTGGAAGAAGAAAGAAAACGGAAAAAAGACTGAATCTACAAAACTCAGCCACGCAGTTTTGCTTACACATATGGATTCCATGTTAGGAACCCTGGAGACACAGGTCCAAGCAAAAGACTTCCAGAACTGACCCCAAGTAGACCAAAGCTAGACACCCTGGTGGTGTAGTGGTTACGGACTATGTCTGCTACCCAGAAGATCGGCAGTTCAGATCTGCCAGGGGCTCCTTGGAAACTCTATGGGGCAGTTGTAGTCTGTCCTGTAAGGGTAGCTATGAGTTAGAATCGACTCGATGGCACTGGGTGTGATTGATTTTTTTTTTTTTTAGACCAAGGCTGGCCATGCATGCTGGCTGTAGCCAAGCTGGGTGGAGAGCCCAGCCATCATTTTTCAGCTAATTTTCTCCTCTCGCCTGCCCCCCTGCTCCAGGTAGAGCATTATTCATTAAGAGCGCTGCCGAGCTCCAAGGAGCTCATTCTCTCAGCCATCCCTCTATGATCTTCTGAAGGCTTTAAAGGGGAATGAGCCTTGGCCTCCTTTTTATGGGCTACATTATGACCTGGCTTCAAAGTGTGAAAAGAGGTTCCAAGATTCCCTTTGTGCGGTGAAGTCTCTTAATTGCACTTTTAAACACAGTGTAATTTTTGTAATTAACATTATGGTTTCAGAGGGCAGAGAAGCCTGCACCATGCTAATTACAAACCCGCTTTGCGCCTGGCGAGTGGTGGAATTGCCGAGGCCTCTGATATTGGGGTGGAATGCAGTTTTTATGAAGGATTTCAAAGATCCTCTGTGGGCTGTGTTCAGAGTCATCATTAGCGTTGGATGGTATAAAGAAATTTTACAACATGTGACAGATTTTCTATGTGAAGATTTTACCCGATAACTGGGACATTTGCATAAAGAGTTGCGTTAGGGTCTCCAGCGTCACTGCCAGCGCGAAGAGTCGAGCGCGCTCTTTCCTGGCACTGCTTTTAGGAGCGACGGTGTCGGGGCTTTATAATAAAATTTACAGTATATTATGAAGTGAGGTTGTAATAATCTTCAACGATGTCGAAAATCAGAGCCTACGTGCCTTTGAAAGAGATGGAGAGAGTCCGTATCAGAATCACCATGTCACTGAAAACCTCCAGTGAAGTCCTTTGCCATAGTAAAGCCCTCATCTTACTGCCTAGTCGAGGCAAGACATTGGGGGGGGGGGTGCACATGCAACAATAAGGCATCATTCTGGTCCTTCCTTAAAGAATCTGTTCACTGAAAAATATTATCTCCCCTTATTCAGTAGGTGAGTTGATCTTGCCTTTATTTTTCTATCCCTGGCTGTCAACTGGACTGTGTATGTATGCCTGTTTGTGTCAAGAATCTCAAACACATGCTTCCATGGGCACACATGCTCACACGCAGAAATGACTTCTGGAAACACAGTGTGTGTCCTATGCAGAGAGAACACCACTCCTGCAAGAGCCTCGGCCATTCTTCAGCTGATCCTGTCAGCCGTTGTCCCGGGGGGCAGGGATTGTGTCCCAAAGACAGCCGTTTGCTGAAACCCTTTCATCGGGCGTGGATCAATTAAGCTGGTAATAGTGATAATTTGAGGAAAGCTTTCTGTCATGATGGGAACAAGAATTCATCATTATTCCACGCTGTCTTATTATTTCAACACCATACACATGCCTCTGGATGTATAGCGGTAGCTGGGGGCATTATCTCAGTGGGATGCGTTTCCCCGCACAAGGGAGTCTTTTCCTCGGCGATTATGCAGATAATGCATAGCTTTGTAATGACATCATAAATAGACTCCAAAGTCCTAAGAAATAATTAGGGAAGTGTATCAATACCTTCCCTTCTCATCATAACACCGTCTGACTTCCAGTGGGATGCCAGGCGGGCTCCCCAAGTTCCGCAATCACGAATAAGCAATCATGCCAGCTTCACGATCGCCCCGGGAGTCTCAGGAATCCTGGTACTAGAGACAAATTAATATGCATTTTAGTCCACTGTCAATAAAAGAATTCACACTGGGGCTTTGATCGCAGGACTTAAGGTGAGAGAGAGACAAATAAAACCTAAGCTAATATAAGCTGGCTTCTCTGTACGCTGACCTCAGGCACTGATGAGAAGAGACAGAAAAATAAAAAAGCCAATATCCCCTCAAAGCGCAGGACCCAGGAATCCCTGCAGCAAATTGTCAGTCTTCCCTTTTACAAAGCTATTTCTGCAAGTGGATTGCCCTTTCATTTTCTCAAGGATTTTAGTCTTTCCTTGAATTATTCTTCTCATCCAATATTTCCCTTCAGCCTAGCTGAATTTGCCTTAAAAATAAACATGTTTGTTTCTTGATGGGAAAGGGAACCTTTTTCTAATTGGTTTGTGAGGCGTCAATCACCTCAGCCTGCATGGGACACAGACATCTTCGCTAAGTGGACTCCTAAAACTACATGGCCAAGTTTACAAGGTCTACCTGCTAGAGTGAGGAAAGTGGAGCTGGTGAGGATTTCCTTTGTTACTCTGGGTCCCTTGTCTCCAATTTTAGGAAAGAGACAAGACTCTCCTTCTTCCCAAACTCCTGTTGCTCTCGACAAATAGAAACAGAAATTTTAGAGAAATGATCAAACTTACGTAGTAGATAGCTTTTATTTTTACAAAATATTTGCTTCCTGCAGAGTGTATCTTAATTCACAAATGCAGAAATCTGTCATTAAGATCTGACCCAGCTGCATGGCATTGTCAAATGCAATAACATATCTTTTAATAGTTTTATAGCAAGTAAGGGTATAACATATCATTAGTTTAAATGTATTTGCAAGCAATTACCCCCACCAGGATATTTGAGAATGCACATGGAAAGCTGATGAAATTCTAACATGCTGAAACATTGTTCGTTTAGCTCAACTCCTTATAGAGAGAGAAACACAGAATAAACCCCGCTGCCACTTGCAGACTAGTGTTAGGTGTCTTCCTGCCATCCAGGGCTCCAGTTCTGCCTTGATACCACAGGCTTTGGTGATCATTAGTTAAAAAACAAATGTTTCATATATGTTTCGTTTTAAGTAACAGACTAGATTTTATATGTTCATTATTATTGGTCAGTGTGGGGATTTAAATGCGGAGTAGATTTACCGCGTGTCACCTGCCTTTCTCTTATAAAATGAGATCAGTTATTGGAAGAGTAGAGATTGTTTGACAGCCAGTGTTCCAGTCCTACACAAAAGAAAGACCTTTGACATTCAGCTGTCTTTTGAAAAGAATAAAGTGTAAATCAATTAAGCCATTCTGCGCTGGTTCAGAAATGCCCCGGTGTGGCACATATGTGCTTTGTTTCTCAGGTGGCTTTCGTTTGGTTCCAGCATCATGCTCGCCGAGGAAGAGAAGGAGAGCCGTACTGTAGTCCCCCGGTGTCTCTCTGGGATTTCTGAAAGCTTCCTTTGCTGAAGTATGCCTTCCGAAGCCTCAGACACATGCCGCGGCCAACAGGTTCCATTTTTATTTCTTCTGACTGCACTCATGGATATTATATACTAATGATTGATTAAGAATTTTTTGTTCTGCTTTTGGAGGTTGCTTGCAATTTTTAATATGTTTGCTGTGCCAGAGCAGGGAACTTTTGTGTTGAATATCTCATCACCCTTTATGCAAGCCAGGTGAGAAATTGCATTTCAGTGCCCCTCCGTGCTTTTCCTCAATACTATATTAGCATCTGTGTAATTAATAATACTTTGAGCTCTGTCAAAATGAAATCACTTTTATTCTTCCCCAAAAGAGAATCATTTATTAACGATGTGGAATCCCAAAATGCATTTTTCTTTACTAATGTCACCGGTAACTATGGCTTCTGAAATATTAATCCATCTATGGAAAACCATAAAGATTGGTCAGATTATTAAAAGCAATCTATCTAATCAGTGTGCAAAGCAGGCACCCTTGGCATCAGGAGGGTGGTAGGATAGGTCCTCTTGGTGCAACAGTTCTGAGTCCACAGAGCACTGCTGAAGAGCAGTATCTGGGAGCGCCGGGAAGGAGGATCAAACTGTACCCCAAAAGGGAGGCAAGATCTCTTTTCTGAAGGAACTTAGAATCTGGCTGAAAAAGGGAAGAGTAAGTTGAAGCACCCAGAACCATTAGAGAGCACACAAATTATATACAATTGGGCTAAATGACAGAGTACAGTTGTAGTAGAAGGTAAATAAAAAGAGACACCAATACAGTCCTGGAAAAGGCATTAGTAGAGATTCGTAGACGATGGGTCACACGTTATAGGTAAGACTTCGATGAATGGAAAGAAGGAAGGCGATTTGAGGTCAAGTGATTGGTACATTCGGACAGCACAAAATTCAGTAAGGTCTTCTCGTTTTGAGACACAAGAGTTCTTGGTAAGGGGTAGGAAATCAAAATAAGTACATGATACTTCTTTGGTTAATGCAAGGAGAATCCCTGGTAGTGGTTGAATGACAGGTTGAGAGCTTGGCCACTAACCAAAAAGTCAACAGTTTGAATCTACCAGTTGCTCCTTGGAAACCCCATGGGACAGTTGTACTGGGCCCTGTAGGTCACTATGTGCTGAAATCAACTCTGGGGCAACAGATTTGTTTGGGTTTGGATAGTATAAGAAAAAGCTAGAGCTTTTTCTGTTATGATACTTTGGATTTCTGCTGAACCTGTTGTGATGTCTCCAAACTCCTTTCTCATCTGGGTTATTTGTTTCCTTTCCTGTTTCTTTGTTTTTTTAGTAAGTTTGGCCAGTGGTTTGTCACTTTTGTTAGCCATCTCGAAAAACCAGCTTTTGGTCTTGTCAATATTTTCAATTGTTCTTCTGTTCTCTAATTCATTTAGTTCTGCTCTAATCTGTATAATCTGTTTTCTTCTGGTTCCTGAGGGCTTCCTCTGTTGCCAAGCTGTAGGGTTCATTCTTTGGTTTGGCTCCTTTCTTCCTTCCAGATTTGTGCATTTATTAAAATAAATTGACCTCTGAGCACTGCTTCGGCTGTATCCCATAAGTTCTGATAGGATGTGTTTTCTTTCTCATTTGAATCCACAAACTTTTTTATTGCATCATTGATTTCTTCTATAACCCATGGCTTTTTCGGTAAGGTGTTATTCAGCTTCCGGGAGTTTGTGGTTCTCTTTTTTCTGCTATTGATTTAGAATTTTATGGCTTTATGGTGAGAAGATGTTTTGCAATAATTCAGTGGTTTGGATTTTGTTGAGACTTATTTTCTGTCCTCACACATGGTCTGTTCTGGAAAATGTTCCATGTGGACTGGAGAAGAAGGTGTAGTTACCTGTTGATGGATAAAAAGTTCTGTATGTATCAATGAGTTCTAATTCGTTAATTGTGGCAATAAGATCATCTATGTCTTTACTGAGCTTTTCTTCTAGAAGATTTGTCCTATACTGAAAATAGAGTCTTGAAGTCTCCCACTACTATTGTGGAGTGATCTATCTCATTTTTCAATGTTGTCAGTATTTCTTTAGTACATTTAGATGCTCTAATATTGGGTGTGTAAACATTTGATCTTGTTAAGTCCTGTTGCTTACCGAAACTTTCAGCAGTAAATAGTGACCATCCTTGTCCACGATGGTGGATTTTACATTAAAATTGATTTTATCTGAGATTAGAATTGCCACACATTGCTCTTCTTTGTATATTGTTAGCTTGGTATGTGTTATTCTATCCTCTAATTTTCAGTTTGTTCATATCTTTAAGTCTAAGGTGAGTTTCCTGTAAGCAACATATGGATGGTTCATGTCTTTTGATCCAAGATGTCACTCATTGTCTCTTTACTGGAGCATTCAGTCTCTTTATATTCAGTGTAATTATTGATAGGCATGGGTTAGTGCTGTCATTTTGATGTATTTGTTTTTGTGTTGGTGTATTCTCTGTTGCTCTCAATTTTCTGTTCTGGGTCGTTCTTCTTTATGGGTTGATTTTTCATCTTTTTCAGTGTTAGTTTCATGTTTGTTGAGACTACTGTGTTACATTTCTTGTTTTGCTAGGCTGCTTCTTTATTGTGCTTTGTGGCTAACCCTATGATCCCCCTTAACAGTCTAAGTTTAAACCCAATTTTAACTTCTACATATCTTATTAACTTTCTCTCTATCTGAAAGGACTATAACTGCTGTAGTCTATCCCTCTTTTTAGTGTGATAATATCTTAGTTTTTGTGATATGATCACTGGATCCCTTCTTTTAATATTATAGCTTTGATTGAGCTTCGGGCCTTCTCTGACAGAGTAGGCTTCTGGATGTTGTGTCCTACATTGCCTCCTTAAATGTAGATTTAAATGGTTTGGTTTTCTTTTCCTAAGCCAAGAGCTTCCTTGAATATTTCTTGTAGCTTTGATTTAGCTCTTACAAAGTCTCTAAGTTTCTGTTTATCTGCAAATGTCTTAATTTCATCTTCGTATTTGAAAGACAGTTTTGTAGGATATATAATTCTTGGTTGAAAGTTTTTCTCCTTCAAGGATTTGAATGTATCATCCCACTGCCTCCATGCCAACATTGCTTCTGTCAAGAAGTCAGACGAAAGCCTACAGGGCTTCTCACTGAATGTTAGCTTTGCTTTGAGTCTCGTTGCCTTACGAGTTTCTGCTTCTGTTTCATTTTGTTAAGCTTGATTATAATATGTCTTGGTGGTTTTCTTTTGGGGGTCAGATTTATGTAGTGTTCAATACACATCTTGGATATCTATATTCTCTTCTTTCATAATTTCAGAGAAGTTTTCTGTCAGCAACTCAGCAACAACACTCTGTGTTTTCAGGTATCCTTCCCTGTTAGGAACTCCTATTAATTGTAGGTTGTTCCTCTTGATAGAGTCCCTCATGTTTCTTAATGCTTCTTCATTTATCTTGTTTCTTTCCTCTGATTTCTCCTCATAGATGCTAAAGTCAGTAGCTCTGTATTCCAAGCCAGAAAGTCTGTTTCCATTTGTTCAGTTGTATTTTCTTCACTATGAATTTTCTATTTCTTTGATTTTCTTATTGATCTGTCAGATTTCAGAATACTGGTGTTCCATCAGATTGAACAGCTTGCTTAATTTTTCATTTTGCTGTTCTGCATTTTGTATAATGTCTAGGAAGGCTCTCTATAAAATTCTTTTGTACTCGACCTCTGATAGTTTCAGAAAGGCTTCTTCATCTGGCAAGTTCTTTGATTCTTTATTTTGGAGGTTTTATGGAGACATGGATGAATGTTGTTTTAAGTGCTTCATTAGGGTCTGCTGCTTTCTGGACATCTAGATGCTGTTTATTTTCTCTGGTGTTTCCTTAACAGGAGCTCAGGCATAGTTCTGAGGAGGAAGTTGATCACCAGCCACCTATATGTACTCTAGTGAGTGGGCCCAGTGGAATCTCTGGGGTAGCAGGCTCCACCTCCTAGCTGGCAAAGACATGGCCCTACTTATGGAGTCACTAAGGGGCCATCAGCCAACCCTATAATGTGGATCAGTAAAGGCTGGAAGAGATGCCGTCAGGTTGCACCACAGTTATTTTTCTAGGCAGTCTTATTTTAAAAAGGTAAAAACTGTCTGACCACTTCCAAAATCAGTCAGGCTGTCAGGTGTGGTAAGCACCTCCTTCCAGCTGACAATGGGGGGGTGGCTCATGAGCTGTTCCCAGATGCTGTGATACAGTTCAAAGTAGCACAGGTTACTAGTCTGCTGTCATCTCCTTCCAGGCTCTTCCCATAAGAGTACACCATGCTAAACACAGCTTTTCTGGTGGCTAAGTTTTCCCTAGACTGGTACTGCCTCCTAGCCTAGAAATTAGTCCTTGCTGAGGCCTCCAGTTGGATATTCCTGCCACCCATTCAAACAAGATGGTGGCCCTGTCAAGCTGTCCCACCCACACAAAACAGCAGGGTCTAAGGCAGAGGTCCAAAAAGAGAGGGTAGAGGGACTGTGGTGCTCTGAGTCTGGCTCTCAAAATGTGGCTATTATATCCACTGATCACTTTAGCACTTCTGGTCTGCCTAGCTGCTATTTGATCCACCTTCCAGTCAACAAAAAGAAAAAAAAAATGTTAAAAACACCAGCTGCCTTCAGTCTGCAGTAGCCAGCCAATTCAACTAGAGCAGTGCTCAGCCAAAGACAAGCAGTTTCCTGTTCAGTGGCATGTAGTTCAAACTGACAGCCCTATGCCAGGTCCTAGAGCTCAGTGGGTATCCAGAAAGCTCCATTCAATTATCAATCCAGGTCTTAGTTTTCAGAGGGAATTAAGAAGACGTGTGTTGTCGTGACTCTGCCCCAGAAACCTTTTCAATGATTTAAAGCTGTATATGGAACAACAATCCTGGTGGCCATTCCAAGCCACCAGGAGCTCCTCAGACACTCTATGGGACAGTTCTACTCTGTCTGTACAGCCACTATGAGTTTGAATTGACTCAGTGGCAGTGGGTTTGGTTTTAGAGTTTGTGCAGTAAGTGAAGGTGATGGTGATGAAGAACAGGTCACAAGGAGGGGTTGGTTCAATCATTTCCAAGTGAAGGAAAATTTATGTAACACTAAAAAACAAGTGTGATTTTTTTCCTAAGACTGAGATTCATAACCTGGGGGCTGCCTTTGTATGGTTAAGCGTGGTTAGATGGCCACAAAAAGCAAGTTCCTGGAGGACTTATATAAAGCCAGAGTAAAAGGAAAGTGGAGGGAATAAGTGGGAGAAAGAGTCTGTGCTGTCTGGAGTGGAGGGGACAGTAAGGGGACTTAATGACAGGGCTGGCTGACCAGTTGCTCTCCAGCTTTATTCAGGGAAGAAGGAAAGGAGATGTTTTAAACTGCAGGATGAAAGGATTTAATTTAGACATATAAAGAATATCTGGATAAAAAAGGGTTATTACACTACACACTGGAATCGGTGTCAGTGGCAGCCCTCTTCTTTGGAGGGCACGCTAAGAAGATGATGTGTGTGCAGCCCTCAGGCCATCTGAGGTGGACACTGCTTGGCTGCCGAAGTTGAGGCCCACTGGGTTCTTCTGATCACTTCCAGGCCCTGTATATAAGATTTCAGGCCATCATGTGGTCTACCAGGTCACTTAGGGCTCTTCCCAGGAACAAAGAGAAGGTGGCTGCTTCCCAGCATGCACACTTTCAACCAAGTTTAACAAGGTGCCAGGAAAAACAAGCCCCCTGACCATGGATTCCCGAGCCTCCTGCCTTGTTAAATGAAGTTTATGGTTCACCCAAAAGGGCCCTGTCTTAATTTGCTTCTTTTCTATAAATTAAATGGCATGCATTTAGTATTCCTAAAGGACTGGCACATTGGCCATGTTCATGATGCCTATGGACTCCTTCATTTGTTTATTTTTTTCCAACAAAGGTTGCCCAAATTCAGAGTCTTTGGATGGCAACAGTAAGCAGGCCAACTCTGGTAACTGACGTATGCCAGCATCAATGACACGTGTCTGGCGTTTCATTTTCTCTCTCCTCTTTCTGTTTCTCCAGTTGCCTTACCCTTTCTTACAAAAATCTATGTCTAGGGACAGAACTGCATCAGTGGAGCTTGAAAAGTGCCAAATTGCATTACTTTTCATACTGTTTTTTCCCCATGTAGTTCAAATTGGTGAGATTTTATAAGAATATTTAGGGTAAATAACCTGCAATATGCTGATATTTCCTAATATCATGCTTTGTACTTAAATCTACTGTAATAAATATTTGTTAGTAAATGACCAGAGTTCTATTTTACACTCCTACACAACCCATCTGAAATGGATAAACACCTCATCAATAATTTTGCAATGCACATACAATGAATCACCAATCCTCCTAATTGAGCTGTTTTGTTTTGTTTTCTGTCTCCAAAAAAGAATCAGATCTTCCCCAGAGCAAGGAGCACACCTCATGTTAGCTGTGCAGAGCAAGACTTATTCCTTACCCCTCATTAAAGCCAGTGCTTTTAGCAGTCAGTAGCCAGGTCTCTATTTTTTCTAGATTCTCAAAATCATTTCCCATAATGCTTTAGTCATCAGTTTTATGAAGCACAGTTCCACTATGGAGCGTGTAGATGAGCCATGAACTGAATTGTCTTGAAGGTGACTGGTTTGGTGTATCTTGGCTTGGCTTGGTCGTGAGACACTTTACAAGTATTTGTTAAACAAAAATAAAACACAGAACAGAAGAAATAAGTCACAGTGGTGAATAGCATGGATCCCTTAATTAGAGTACCTTGATTGAAATCTCGACATAGTGATTAAGTGTAACAGCTGCTAACCAAAAGGTTGGCAGTTAAACTTTACCAGATGCTCCTTGAAAACTCTATGGGACAGTTCTGCTCTGTTCTCTAGGGTCATTATGAGTTGGTATTGACTCAACAGCACTGGGTTTTGTTGACTTCACCATTTATTGACTGTGTGACTTTAAGCAAAACAGTTTCATTTACTTTGTGCCTTAGTTTCCATATCTGTTAAATGGGGGTACTCTAGTACCCATTTTCATTAGGTTGCTTTGAGGACCAATGATGTTAATATATAAAGCATCTAAAACAATGTCCAATAGGTATCAAACACTCAGCAAACATCACACAACTAAGATGTTGGGGCTCAAAGACATGCTTCCTGGTATTGTACCCCTGATCTACCAGCTGGTTAAAGTGTCTGGCCACTCTACTTAATGTCATCTCTTCCATCTGTACAACAGTAACTAGAAGGACAATGCACACAGTGACAGCAAGCCCCAGGCACGGTTGCAGATAGTAACTCACGATGTATTAGCTGCTATTGGAAGCACTAACAGGAAGGGGCAAGACGGCTTGGTTGAATAAATTTGAAAAGATGAACCAAAGTGATCAATCTTGTCATTACTAATTGTCTACAGATCTACTTGAAATTAGAAACAGCATCTTCTATTTCCCTAGTGAGATGAAAATGCTACTGCTGTAGATTAGCTGTAACTTCAGGAGCGCACCTACATAGCAAATCCAGAAGTAACCTCAAGAGTAAATGGCATGTCCACAGTCAGGCCTACTTTTGAAAGATGTGGAGTAGGATAATGAATAAACAGCACTGCACCTCTATTCGCTCTTCCTGTGTAGACCTGGTCCTTTCTGACTGAGCTTAAAGCCTCCCTTTTTTGTAATTCAGTGCTGAAGGCAGACCATATGCACCAACTGAAGTTGGAACACTAAGGGTGTCATGGATTGAATAGTGTCCCCTAAAATGAGCACTAGAATCTTAACCCCTATATACGTATGTGTGCATATGTACACATAACCCCTATATATATGTGCATGTGTGTGTGTATATATATATGCACACACATATACACACATGCACATGTGTGTGATTGTAATCACTATGAGGAATAGGGTTTTCTTTGTTGTGTTAATAAGGCCATTTCACTGAAGAGTATTTTTTAAATGTAACCACTTTTTAGATCTAAAACACTGGATCAGGCACCGAATGAAGCGCACGCATATGTGGGAAATGCAGATGCTGTGTGAGATCGCCAAGAGAGCTCAAGAGGAATACTGAAGAAGCTGAGACAAGGACGTTCCTCCCGGAGCCAACAGGGAAAGAGCATCACCTAGAGTCAGCATCCTGAACGCAGTCTTCTAGCCTCCTAAACTGTCATCAAACACATCTCTGTTGGTTAAGCCCACCCGGTTGTTGTTTTTCTGTTATAATAGCCCTAGGACATTGAGGCAAAGGGAATAAAACAAAAACTCTTCAGTGTTTTGCTTCTAGATCCATGAAACCACACTGTAGCTGCTTCTGGAAGCCAAATATAACATCCATGGGGAGCATGTGATTCTCTAAGGCAGGAAATTCTGCCCATTTGTGAATTGTTGCTTACCCATTAGGGGATGTTTCTATTCAAGATTTAAATTCTTGTGTTTTTTGACATACTAAGTCAAAAGTATTCATTTAACTGGTATTGTTTCCCTACTATGTATCAGAGTTAGGTGGAGTTTGCTAATGTTAGGTCTGAGTGGAGATCAGAGTGTAACACACAGCTCCCGTCCTCAAGGGACTTACAAATGAGAGGACTCCCCGTGGGCACAGTGGTTAAAAACTCAGCTGTTAATGAAAATGTTGACTGTTAGAATCCACCATTCACTCCTTGGAAACTCCATGCGTCACTCTACTCTGTTCTGCAGTGTCACTGTGAGCAGGAGTCAATGCAATGGCAATACTTTTTTCACAGGGGTAACAATATTCGCACAAATAAAAGAGAAGTGAGCCTTGAATGTCTAACGCATGGGTTGGAAAAGGAGGGAAAGCATGAGCAGAATGCTCAGAAAATGGGCACGACAACAGGAGGGACAGTACTGGCCACATTCTCCTGTGATCAGTCAACTCCAAGGTTATCACACTGTAAAGTCGATGCCAACTTGAAGGCTCCCAAGGACTTACAGGCCCCACAACCAGAGGGACACTTCTCTTTAGGGTAACTGAAAACATCTACTGACCACAGAATCCATGCCAAAGACTTCTCAGGAATGGAAGAAGAGAAAAGAGTGAACCAGCCAGCGTTGGTTGTACAAACCCTCTCAACTCTGTTTTAAAGTATTGCTTCAAGAGAAAAGGTTAAATGAAATTTGAGTGCAGTGTAATAAACCTTCGCTGTTCATAAGGCCCTGAGTGATAAATGTATGTATGGTTACTGCATAAAAATATTGGGGCCAACTGCCAAAGATCTCTGAGGTTAAGATTTTTTTTGCACGGGTAGGTGAAAGACCCCAAATCATCAAATCTCGAGAAAATGGCATCTTGTCAGTCAAAGGCACACTCTGCTCCAGCTCACCAGAGAAGTCCGTTCCCAGACTCTACTCAGGCGGGCATTATAAACGTTCCCCTTGTGATATACAGCACACTGTGGCATGTAATTTGTTTGGTTCCAAGAGACTAAGACAAGGGTTTGGAAGGTTCACTGCGTTGTAAAAGAGACATGCCTGGCTGCAGGTTTTCACATTTGTAAATAAAAAAATAGGCTGTTTCTCTCCAGAGAGAGGCGTGGTTTGGCATCAGTGGAATAGCCGAGAAAGGAAGTCCATGCCTGCAGTGCACAACCCGTCCACAGATCAAACAAGGAGGAACTGGAACAGAGTCCTGTAGAGAAATACCAGGTTTTGCTGTTTGATACTGTCTTGCGGCATGTGTTTTTAAACAGCAAAATACGGACTCCTGCTGTAGTCAAGGACTTGTGTCAAATGCCATGGGAGTCATCACTTCTGCACAATGGAGAACCCCTTTTTTCTTTAGGTCCAACCTAAGATGTGTCCTTTTCATTAAGAAAAAAAAATTTTGATTCACCTAAAACCTACCTTTTTTGTAGTGTGGGGCAAGGCACAGTAGAAGAGTAAAAGCAACCCAGAACTATGGGTAAGAAAGGGACAGCCAATTTCACAGATTTTGGAGCACGTATTCAAGAAAGCAAAGATCTTTACTGTGGATTTCTGTTTTGAATTGAGAGTTTGAGCCACTGCCTCTTCGGAAGTGAAGAATTCCTTGCAATTAGAAATAAGCATTCTTACAGAGAAGAAGTGAAAAATCAGCTTCCATTTTTGAGTGATTATTGTGAACTAGATATTGGGACAAGCATGTCACAAATACCTGCATTTTGTTCACACAACTACCAGACCATTTGCTGTGAAGTTAGTTCTGAGTCACAAATCTGATGAATATCTCAGCTTATTATTCAACCAGGGAAATGGGCTAAGAGGTATGTAAAAATTTGTCCAAGTCCACCAGCATGGCATGCAACATGAAGAGCAGGACCTGAGTGATAAAGAGGAGAAATCTGAAGCACAGTGGAAAACAGACAATTCCTGTAGCATCAGCTGGCTACGGTTTTCATTAAATCCTTTGAGAAGGATTTGAAAATAAACACAACCTTGTATACTGTTTATAGTTGCAGTTAAATCTGTACTCACATTTTCTGCATAGCCAGCTAAGTACAGTCCATGGTTCCTGTTATCATTTCCAGTGTTTCTTTTTATTGTTTTTACGAAGTCCCGAGAACATCTTCAATGTTGTTGTAGAAAGACATCTATAAAAATGTGACTCCAACTGTCTATTTAAAATCAAGATGCAGGGGCCTAAAGAGAGATGACTAGGTATATCGTACACCTACAGAAAGGGAATATCATCTTAATCAACTTGTGTCCAGTTGATTAAGGCTAACCATAAAATATGATAAATTTTTGCCTACCCACTATAAGGCTAGGAGTAAATTTTCCTTTGCTTCCTTGGAAACCTTACCTTCCATTTATAGGTCTACAGTATACCTGGAATTGAATTTGTGTGTGGTATGTGGTAGGGGTCAAAATTTCTTTCTCCTTATGAATATCCAATTCATACAGCACCATTTAATGAAAAGACAATTCTGTCCCTCATTGCATTGCAATGGCACATTTGTTTTATAGCAAATACAATAACAATTATAATAATTCTTGATATTTGTTAGTATAAATCCTCTGGTATAGCACTTATTCATGATTGCCTTGGCCATTCTTACCCTTTTTATGTGCATTTTCACCTTAATTTTAGAATCAGCTTGTCAATTTCCATTAAATAAAATTTGTAAGAGTTTTTATTAGAATTAGACTGCATCCATAAGGTTAATTTTGGGAAAATGAACATTTATGCAATTCTGACTCAGAAAATTCAAGAATATCATAGGATTTATATGATAGAAGGTTTGCGAAGCTTTAACTAGCTTTAGTTCTAAGTAATTGATCATCTGATGTTTCAAATGCATCACAGAGTCCTTGGAGGGATATATGGGCAATGCACTGAGCTATGAGAAATCAGAAGGTCGGAGGTTTGAAAACACAAAGCAGTGCCTCAGAAGACAGGACTGGCAATCTGATTCTGAAGAAGCAGCCACTGAAAAGTCAATGGAGCACAATTTTACTCGGACACAACCGGAGTTACCGCAAGTTGAAATCAATTCTACAGCAAGTGATAACGGTTTATATATAAATGGTATCACAATTTCAATTTTAACTTCTAATTGTTCATTGCCATTTCCTTAAGATTTGACAGTTTAGACCCCCTCACCTATTCATCCATGCAAGAAAGCACTAACCTGAGAGATATTTGACACTTGAGCTCAACGCTTTTATGTAATAATCATACAAAGTCTGATGATTAAGTTTGCAAACTCATCCTAGAAAAAGTGTTACATATATTCTTGTCAAATATCACTAAGGTCACCTTTGAAGTACTCCCTGTGGGAAGTACTTCTCCTTGGGAAGCTATACTCTGAAGCCAGCATCTAGTCCACCATTCAAAGCAATTTTGGAACTCTGTCTGGAATGGACATTGCACTCGGTGGCAAGGTGACAAGTTTGTGAAATTCACTGTACAGTTATCCGTGAGGGAGTTCTGACCCACTGAAAAAAACCATATTGAAACACCCTCTCTACTCACCTCATCAGGCTACCAATGACTTTTTCCTTTACTTGAACAAAGATAAAGGAAATACTGAAAAGAAAACATTTTGGTGGCATTCAGGATATCAAGGGTAATGTGATGACTGCTCTGATGGCCACTCCAGAAAAAGACTTTCAAAATTACTGTGAAAGGGGGACTAGGCACTGGTGTGGGCGCACCGCTTCCCAAGGGGAGCACTTCGAAGGTACTCTAGTGATAGCCAGCAATGAGGTATAGCACTAAGAACAATGAAGTTCGTGGACTTAATTGTCAGAACTTTTATATACATTTATCACTCTGAGCTTTGTTAACTATGAGCTGTTATGCACTGTACACAAAAGTAAGATATTTTTTACTGCATTCAGTTAGTGACTCCAACAAGTTGCCTTTAGTTCTTTGGATTTGCCACATACAAAATCACAGAGGTAGTTTTACGTCTTCCTTTGCAATTACTGTGTCTTTTACTTCTTTTTCTTATCTTGTTGCACTGAGTACACCTCCAGAACAATGTCGAGTAGAATTGGTGAGAGTAGACGTAGACAACTTTGTTTGATTTCAGATCTCGGATGGGGGAGCTTGCAATATTTCACTAATAAGTGTGAAAATTCCTGTGGATGTTTTATACTCTTTTTTTTTTTAGATTAAGTGTTTTACTTTTACCACCATAAAAGGCTACAGAATTTTTTCTAATGCTGTCTCTACATCTACTGAAATGATCATATAATTTCTTTTCATTTATTCTCCTGGTGCAGGGAGCTACATTAGTGTTCAGTTGTTAACCTATCATATCTTTCTTGAAGTAAACTGAAATTAATTATGATTTACTTACTTTTTTATTTATTAGTCAAGAGCAAAATTGGCGTGTTACTTTTATTACCAAGTTTATGCTGGTCTAATAGAATGAGTTTCTGTTTTTCCAAAGAATTGGCATAAGATTGATTTTATTTTTTCTTTAAATGTTTGGTAGACTTCACCCATAAGCTATGTGAATGTGAGTCTATGTGAGACTCCTTAATAACAGATTCAATTTCTATAACAGATCCATAAATACTCAATTTGTAAATTTTTTTTATTTCTTCTGTCTCAGTTTTGGTGATTTGTGATTTTCAAGGAAGCAACCTAAATTTTTAAATTTCTTGACATAAAATTGTTCTGCCCTCAGGTTGCGCATGTTGAGAGCATGAAAGAGAGCCGACACACACCTGTGGTCTGAAGCAGAGTGGCCCCAGAAACTAAAACCTAAAGCAGAGTTGCCTTACTGCAGACCAGCTAATAAAACGAACAAAGTTCTTTTCTTTCTTTTCTTAGCATGTGGATATTGTAGTATTAATTGCTGAAAACATTCTTTTTTCATGAAATTGACCTTTGTTAAAAATTAATTTTCCATGTATGCATGGGTCTATTTCTGGAATCTTTGTTCTGTGTCATTGATCTTTTGGTCTCTGTCATTACGGGGATTCAGCAAATGATGACCCACCATCAAATGTTACACTGTCTATTTATGAGTTAAGAATTCCTTTTATAGTTTAAATGATTGAAAAATGAACAGGACCCCATCATGTGTAAAAAAAAAAAATGTATAAATTCTTATTTAATATCTTTAAATAAAATTTTATTGAAACAGTCACACTCGTCCCTTTCAGTATCCTGTACAACTGTTTTCATGCTACAGTAAGGAGAGTTGTAGGCATAACAGAGACCAATGTGGTTCGTAAAACCTAAAACCCACCCTCCACAGAAAAATCTTTCCATTTGTTCCATTCTGTTTTCTTGGCTTTGCATGGAAGTTTCTACGTCTTTGATTTTCTTCTTGATCTGTTGGATTTCAGAGTACTGGTGTTCCATCAGATCGAACAACTTGCTTAATTTTTCATTTTGTTCTGCTGCATTTTGTATAAGGTCTAGAAGGGTCCTGTATATAATCAATTTGTATTCACTTCCTGATGCTTTCATAAAAGTTTCTTCATCTGGAAAACTCCTTGGTTGCTTTGTTTGGGAGCCTTCTGAAGCCATGAGTGATTGCTTGTATGCCACAATTGTCTGTTGCTTTTTGGGTCCCATGTGAGTATATAGAGGCTGGAAGAGGTACTGTGAGGATGGATTGCAAATATTTCTCTAGGCTGTCTTCAAATGTAAAGCAAAAGGTATCTGACCAGTTCACAAGTCAGTTAGGTTTTCAGGTGTAGAGGTCCCTCTTCCCATCTGACAAAGTGAGCGCCACTGTATCCAACCCCAGATGATAACAAACTAGTTCAGAATACAGCCCTGCTACTACCCTGGTGGCCTCTGCTGACAGAGCCTAGCCTTATCCAACACTGCGTCGAGTACTGGTTTTGTGATAGAAAAGTGCTCTCTTGTGGGCAGGCTCTGGCTCCCAAGCTAAGAATTAGGTCCAGCTGCAGCCACCGTACCCAAGATGGCGTCCTCCACACAGGCAGCAGACAGGCGGGCTAAAGGTGCCCAGAGGCAGTGATTCCTCTGCTTCTGTTGCAGGGCCCCCAATGTAGGCAGCACTGTGCAAAATCACTACTTTTCTGACGGAGAAGCGCAGTTCCGTTAGCAGACGCTGGCTCCCAGGCTAAGAATGAGGTCCCACTAAAATCTCGGTACCAACATGGCGTCCCGCACCCTGACCACGGAGTTCCGCACAAACCCCACTGAGGCAGCTACAATACAAAAGGCTCTAAGTGTCTAGATTAACAGAGTCCCGAGCCTGGCTCTCAGAATATGGGAATTTTGCCTGCCTATCTTCCCAGCAGCACGTCTGAGTCCAGCCGCTGGGCAAGGCCCAGCTCCGCCCACCAGCCAAGACCGAGGAAAAAAAAAAGTCAAAACGGTGCGTTTACCTTCCGTCCGTGAGAGCCGGGGCTAGCCAGGAGCGGGAGTCAGCGAAAGAGAGGAGGTTTTTCGCTGAGTGGTATAAAGTCCCAATTAACAGCTCTGTGCCGTGTCCTGAGGCTGATTAGGTGCTCAGAAGGCTCTGTTTGATTGTCAATTCAGGTCTTGGTTTCCAGAGGGATATAAGGAGATGTGGGCTTAGTCAGCCATCTTGACTCCGCCCCCCCACAGAAAAATCTTTCCAATCCTTGATTTATATTGTTGCTGTTGTTGTCAGGTGCCGTCGAGTCTGTTCTGACTCATAGCAGCAGACCCTGTAGGTTGGAGTAGAACTGCCCACAGAGTTTCCAAGGAGCCTCTGGTGGAGTTGAACTGTGAACCTCTTGGTTAACACTGGTAGGACTTCACCACTATGTCACCAAGGTTTCCTGCTTTATACTACAAGGTCTGAATTATTGTGGCTGAAAATGAATAAGGAGGGCCGAAGAAGAATCAATTCCTCTGGATTACAGGCTGTGAAGAATACTGATATACCACAGACTGCTGAAAGAACAATCAACGGATTTCCAAGCCAACAATAAACCTGTCTTGAAAGAACTACAGCCAGGACGGTCCTCAGAAGTGACGATGATGAGACTTTGTCTCACATACTTTGGACTTGTTATGAGAAGGAATCAGTCCTTGGAGAAGGGATATCAAGTTGGTAAAGTAAAGGGTTAACAAAACAGAAGTCCCTGAAGGAATAGATTGACACAGCGGCTGCAACAGTGGGCTTGAGCATTGTGAGGATGGCATGGGACCGGGGAGCATTCCTTTCTGTTGTACATAGAGTTGCTATGAGTTGGAACCAACTTGACAGCACCTGACGATAATTACCATAGCATTACAACAAGTTTTGAAATTGGAGTTATTCCTCTAACTTTTTTTCATCTGTTTCAATTTGTTTGGACCATTCTAGAATGATTGCATTTCCACAAGAATTAAGATCAGCTTATCAATTTTCACCAAAAAAGAAACTGTGATTTTTAACTGGGATTGAGTTGAATCCACATCTCGGTCTAAGCAGAATTGGCCTCTGGACAACACTGAGTCTTCTGATACATGAATACAGTGTATCTCCTCTTTATTAGGTCTTCCATTCTTTCACAAATGTACAGTTCTCAGCATATAGACACCTGTGATCACTTACATGCATGCCGGTATGTTTTTCCAGTGTTTTGGATTTCATGGAAACTCACAGCAGATTTCTTATACCCTCACTCCCACATGGAAACCCGGGTGGCGTACTGGTTAAGTGCTATTACTGCTAACCAAAAGGTCAGTAGTTCAAATGTACCAGGTGCTCTTTGGAAAATGTATGTAGCAATTCTGCTCTGTCCTATAGGGTCCTATGAGTCACAATCGACTTGATGGCAGTGGGTTTGGTTTTCAGTTCCACTCCTACAAATATTGTCCTCTTGCTTGGGGAAAAAGAGGAAGAAAGAAAAGGGATCCACAGGCATAAACTTGCTTGAAAAATTTTACTCTTCGTTTTCCTTTCAAATTCAACCACAAAACCCCAAACACATAACAACTATAAACATTCCAGCGTTCAATATAAAATGTCAAGGCATGAAATGTAAACATTCTGTTCAAAATGTAGTCCCCTGTTCATAATATGGTAAATCATATTTTTTGGATGGTAAATTATGAACCTCACTCAGTGTGTTCCCCAGTACATCATAGGAGATGCCCGTTTCACTGTTAATGAAGACATTCCAACAGCCAGCCAGCCACCGTTTAGAATAAAGTGGTTATATCTCATATCAATAAATTATGACAATAATGGCAATAACTTCCTTCAAAATGGGTTCTTGTCGAGATAAAGGACATGTTTCCTCAGGGTGATCATCAGCCTCACTGGCTTTACCTCTGCGGTCACGCAGCAATGGAGGTGCGGGTGGGTCCTTGACAGTTCTGGGTGCTCCGTGAAAATCCTCTAAGTCTCTTCTGAAAGCTGTGCCTCATCTAATCACCACTTCAGAAGAAATACAGCCTAAGAGAGGAAGGTCTTCTGAGCTTGTGGAACCAGGGACCGCACATGCCCGTACCAGGCAGTCTTGTGAGTGAGTGTGAGGACTAAGCTGGTTTGGAGGGACTCCAAGATTAGTTCTGTCACCACAAAGGTGACCCTTATGGGAGGATGTGTTCTTTGATGTTCAGTTCCAATTATTCCCTCACTCAGTTTCACTCTGTCATTCACAATCAGATCTCCCGCAGCAATTCCTCTTCCTTGTTGAAGGTTTTCAACCTTTCAAAGCATCTCAAAGATTCTATATTCCCCTTAGCAGTGACGGGATCAGATTATATGTGTTTATCTTCAGATTAGTAATAAGAGTAGGTGGTATTTGTTCTACAGTCATCATGAAACTCCTTTTAAGAAACATTTCCTGGTGGCCCAATTTGCGGCATTCAAGTCAGACTCCAGCTTGGGAAGGCCCACTTGGCTTCTTAAGCAGACGAAAGCCAGGTGAAGTAGATGGCCTTGTAAACTGCCCCAGACACCTGCTGTAATTTTAGCAAACAGGAAAGTAATAAGGCCAAAATAAATACACAAGTTATTGCGTTGTGAACCTACTTTGTTCAGACAAGCCACCTAGATCTAGCTAAAACACAGTTATCATCCATGGATAAAACTATCAAAATCAGACCACTGTTGTTGGTAGGTGCCATGTAGTCAGTTCCCACCCACAGGCAGCGTGTGGACCACAGAAATACTGTCCAGTCCCGCGCCTTCGCCACGGTCGCTGTCATGTGTAAGCCCGTTGTTGCAGCCACGGGGTCAATCCATCTTGTTGAGAGTCTTCCTAATTTTCACTGATCCTCTACCAAATATGATGTCTTTCTCCAGGGCCTCATCTCTCCTGATAACATGTCCAAAGTATGTGAGTAGTCTTGCTATCCTTGCTTTCAAAGAGCATTCTGATCGTACTTCTTCCAAGCTGGATTTTGTTTGTTCTTTTGTCAGTGCACAGCCTTTTCAACATTCTCCACCAACACAATTTGAAGTGTCGTTTCTTTTTCCTTCTCCCTTACCTATTATCTAGTTTTCACCTGCGTCTGAGGTGACTGAATACACCGTGGCTGGAGTCAGGTGCACCTTAGTCTTCAAGGTAACATCTTTGTGTTTCAACACTTTAAAGAGGCCTTTTGCCACAGATTTGGCCAATTCAATGCATTGTTTGATTTTTGGACTGCTGTATCCATGAATGCTGATTGAAGATCCAAGTAAAATGAAATCCTTGACAGCTTCCAACTTTTCTCCATTTATCATGATGTTGCTTATTGGTATAATTGTGAGCATTTCTGTTTTCTTGATGTTGAGGTGAAACTCACACTAAAGGTTGTAATCTTTGAACATCATCAGTCAGTGCTTCAAGTCCTCTTCACCACCAGCAAGCAAAGTTGGCATCGTCTGCACACTCCATGCTGTTAAAGAGGCTTTGATCAATCCTGATGCCAAGTTCTTTCTCATAGCTTCCAGCTTCTCAGATCATTTGTTCAGCATATAGATTGAATAAAAACCACTGCTGAAGAGTCGATTCCATCTCATGTGACCCTACAGGACAGAGTAGAACTGCTTCACAGAGTTTCTAATGAGTGTCTGGTGACTTTGAACTATCAACCTTCTGGTTAACAGCTGTAGCGCTTAACCACTATGCACCCAGAGAATCAGTATGGTAAAAGGATACACCCCTGACATGTACCTTTCCTGACTGAATCGTGAAGTATCTCCTTGTTCTGTGAGTGATTGCCTCTTAATCTAGTTACAGGTTCCCCATGAGCACAATTAAATATTCTTTACAGTGTTCTCCGCTTTCTTTACAACGTTATCCATCATTTGCTACGATTCGCATAGCCAAATGCCTCTGCATAATCAACGAAACATAGGTAAACATCTTTGTGGTATTCTCTGCTTTCACCCAGGATCCACCTGACGTCAGCAACGATATCTCTGGTTCCAAGTCCTCTTCTGAATCTGGTGTGGATTTCTGGCATTTCCTACCATTATATTTCTGCAACCCTTTTTCAGTGATCTTCAGCAAAATTTTACTTGCCTGTGATGTTAACAGTATTAGTCAATAATTTCCACAGTCAGTTTGATCACTTTTCTTGGGAACAGGCATAAATATGAACGCTTTTAGGAAGTTGACCAAGTAACTATCTTCCCAGTTTCTTGGCTTGGATGCAGGAACACTTCAAGCATTGCACGTTTCTTGAAATATCTCAACTGATAGTCCATCAGTTGCTGGAGTCTAGGTTTTGCACGTGCCTTCTCTGCACCTTGGCCTTCCTCCTCAGTACCACCAAAGAGTAAGACACCCTGATTCCAGTATTATTGCCTCAGACAACACTAGATTACTAATTAAATAATTATTGGTGTCTTACCACCTTCATAGACATTTTATCTGGAAGAGAAGAGTAAGCTAACACATCCGTTAGCACCACCAATATTCCTTCTTCCCGCTCACATTCACATAAAGGAGTCAAAGGGGAAAGTCTTCAGCGATAACTGTGGTTGCTAGCAAGTTCAAAAGCAATATTCTTTTTTTAGATTTTGCAGCCAGTTTTATCATCATTATGGGAAATTTTAATTCAGCACCAGCTGTAGAGGTGAACAAAACAAATTTGGTTCATTTTTTCACGGAGTTCATCATCTCAAGTCAAAAGGAAGGATTAAACCAGAAAACACAAGAATAAATATTTAATAACAAAGTCACATAAGGTTAAGAAAAAGAACAAGGACCATTTGGGGAGTATCTATCAGTGGCACTGCTGGTGGAGGCGCAGGTCTTTACTTCACCTTCTAGGGAAGACCAGACATCAGTTTCTAATTACTGGCTCTGACAGTCTCTGTCAGTTACAAAACTTCTTTTTCCCCCTTCTTGTTCTGCCTGTCTCTCTCTCTGTTATTATCAGTGTGTTTTAAGAGAAAGTTTATAACACGAATTAGTTGCTCATTGAAAAGTT
Organism: Heterohyrax brucei; assembly: GCA_028571685.1. Taxonomy (NCBI): domain Eukaryota; kingdom Metazoa; phylum Chordata; class Mammalia; order Hyracoidea; family Procaviidae; genus Heterohyrax; species Heterohyrax brucei. The sequence continues at coordinate 76,207,790 of CM053149.1, forward strand.
TCTACATAAATTATTTTTCGACATGGATTTCAATCCTGCAGTGTGTCAACACTCTCCCCCTGTCTATTCTGAGTTCCCTTTGTCCACTCATCTGGTTTTCTGGTCCCTTCTTGCTTTCTTGCATTTGCTCCTGGGCAGCTGTTCCCTGTTTGGTCTTGCGTACTTGGTTGAATTAAAAAGCACATTTCTTGTGTGTGTGTTACTGTTGTTTTATAGGTCTGTCTAATCTTGGACAGAAAGGTGATGTTGGGAGCGTCTTCAGTTCTGAGTTAGAAGGTTGTCCAGGGGCCGTAATCTCAGGATTCTTCCAACCTCTGTCAAACAAGTAAGTATGACCTTTATTTACAAATATGAATTTTGTTCTGCATTTTTCCTTACTGTACCTGGGACTCTGTATTGTATCATTATTGATAGATGTGAGCTTATTGCTCTCTTGTTGAGTTTTTGTTGTTGTTGTTGTTGTGCTGATGTTTTCTTTGTTCTTCTTAGGCTCCTGTGCTGAATTTCTTCTGTTTGTGGATTTTCACCCCCGCCCCCAAGTTATTTTATATTTTCTGTTTACTGGGTTTTTGTATTTTTCTTCTTTTTATTTTGAAGAGTAGATGTGTTAGTTTTCCTTGTGGTTACTTATATACTTGGCCTTGTCTTCTTAAGTTTGAATGTGTTTTTATTGCTTGATATCAACTTGACTTCCTCTTCATTTGAAAGTTTTCTACCTACACCATTTGTTCTCACTTTTATTGTCCTGACATTGTCACTTACAGATTGACGTTTCTGTTTCCCTGCTTTAAGTCTTTTAATTTTGTTTATTATCACAAGTCCTTTACCTATACTGGTATCTGTTGATCCTGTCCTGTGTCCTAGGCTCAATTTGTTCTCCAGTGTTGTTAATTCTTTAGCTGGTGGACTCCCTTTAATATTTCTTGTAAGCTGGGTTTAGTTTTCACAAATTCTCTTAATTTCTATTTATTGGAGAATGCAGTAATTTTGTCATATTTGAGAGACAGTTTTGCAATATATCATTCTTGGTTGCCAGGTTTTTTGGTTGTCGTTTCTTTCAAGGTTTACTACATACCATCCCCTTGTCCTCTTGGTTGCATAGTTTCTATCAAGTAATCAAAGTTTACTTTCATTATTTCCCTTCCGTCAGTGACTTTTTTTTGGTTTTTCTTGAACAGCTTTCAGGATTTTCTCTTTGCCTTTGGTTTTGTCAAGTGTGATTATGATATACATCAGTGACTTTCTTTGTGGGGCTATCCTACATAGGGTTCATTGTGCTTCTTGGATGGTTAATTTCTTATCTTTCATGATATTTGGGGGCTTTTTCTGTCAGTAAATCTTCACCAATATTCTCTGTGTTGTCCATTTTCTCCTCCTATTCTGGAACTCCAGTCACATGAGAAGTTTATACTCTTAGTTTTTTCTTCTTTCATTCTCTAATCTACTTTTTTTTTTGCTTAAAGTGATCTCCATGATATTGTCCTCAATATTGCTGATTCTGTTTTCAATTGTTTCATATTTGCTCTTGAAACCTTCTAGTGAGTTGTCCATTTCTGAAATTTTGTTGTTTATCCTTGGAGTTTCTAGTTGCCTTTTTAAAATATACGATATCTAATTCTTTATTTCGATGTTACATTCTTGTATTGTTTTTCTGAATTCTTCTATTGCTTTGCCTGTATTTCACTGTGAGTTGGAACTGACTTAAGGACAAGAGGTTTTATTTGTTTTCTTGATTTCAGCTACATGTTTTTTGGGTTTGTCTGTGTTGTCTATGACTTTGTCTATTTTTACTTAGTTTGGTCTGTGTTTTCCTTGATCTGTTTTCTTATCTCTTTGAGAAAACAAAAAACCCAAGCTTGCTTCCATTAATGTTGACCCAGAGTGACCCTACAGGACAGAACAGAACTGCCCCACAGAGTTTCCAAGGAGCACCCGGAGAGTTTGAACTGCCAGGATTTGGGTTGGCAGTCAAACTCTTAACTGTTTCACTACTGGAGCTCCACTTCTTGGGTAGCACTAAATGTAAGTCTTCTGACTTCCACATCACATGATTTTAATGCCTCTTCTTCTATCAGAAGATTATCTGATTCTTTGTTTTGATGACTTGCTGGAGTCATCCTGTCTGACTTTTTTTTTTTTTTTTTTTTTAACATGTTTTGGTGTTTGCTGCTGTCTCTCAGACATTAGGGTATAATTTTCTTTATTTATTGACTGCATGTTCATTTGTTTGGTCCTGTTTTTTTGTTTCACATTAATATGTTGGGGCTAACAGGTCAGGTGTGCTTTGCTGGGGAGCACAATTCCTCTCATCACCTTATCTGGGTGGACAAGTCAGCAACAGGCAGGGTGAGCCCACATTGCTGTGCACTGGTTTGGTGAGGTGGCTGAGGGCACTAAGCAGGCAGTTTCTGACTCATGATATTGGTATAGCAGTGTGGTAGCATTCACTGCCCCTTGCCAGATAGGCATGCAGCTCAGACAGAGGGTGGTAGGGGCTTACTTCCTGTTGTTCAGCAGCTAATTGAATGGTGTTAGGGGAGAGATAGTGTGGCCCAATGTGGCTGCAAACCTGAGCACCAGTGGCCCTCTAGCTGAAGCCATCTAGCAGGGCCAGGCAGGAACAGGCTAGGGGAGAGGGTGAAAGAAAAGAAGAAAATAAAAACAGGGAAAAAAAGTCTTCACAATAGGGCCAGTGAATGGGGGCATGGGGAACCTGGAGCAGTGTTGGGCTGCTGTACCACTGGTGCCTTATCTAGAGGGGTGCTGTGGGGGCCACTGGGAAGGGGGACATGTGGCGTATGGGACTAGCTGTGAAGGACACAGGAAAAATGGTAGCACAGTGGGGTCTGGCAAGTGAGGGTGGGGCCGACTTAGGGGCAGAGGACACAGAGGGGAAGTGACTTCCATGGCTAGGTGGGAGGCAGAAAGAAAAGAAAGGAACAGAAATGGTGGCTCAGTGGGAGCTGGCAGACGTGGGCAGCATAGAACCAGGGTTGCTCAGGACCAGTAGCTCTGCAGCCACAGGAGCCTGGCAGGGGCCAGTGCAGATAACGGGGAGGGAGTATATAGCGCTAGGTGGGAAGGAGAAAGAAAAACTAGAAAGTGGAAAACTATGGCAGACATGTGGGAGCTAGTAAGTGGTGGAGAGGTATGCCTGGGGACCAATGAGACAGGGAGATGACAATGAGAAGGGGAGGATAAAGAAAGAAAAAATAGAGGAGAAATGGCAGTGTTGTGGGAGCTAACAGAAAAGGGGCATGGCGTACAGGGCTGGGTGTGGTAGGGAGAAAGAAAAGGAGGAAAGAGAAAGAAAAAGCTATACACTGAGAGACAGCAGCCCAGGCCAGACAGTATGGGAGAGCTTGTAGCGTGCACCCTAGTTACTAGATGGGGGGGTTCTTGCTACTGCTTACCAAAAGAGTGCCGGATGGAAAACATGCTTCTGTGGTTCGTCTCTGTTGAGGGTTCCATGATTTTGCCTGCCCATGCTGCCTGTCTGGCTGAGACTGTAGCTGTTCCTGTTTCAAGAAAGAGATGCTCTGTCATGTTCATTGTCATGGGACCTCTACTCTATGAGATCTCTCCTCATTTTCTATTTTCTGCTGGTTCCTTCTTCCATTCTGTGTCTGACCTAGATCTTTATCCTTTTGTTTGATTCTCAGGTTCTCAGGATTGATGGCCGTACCTGTTTTGCTTTGTTTGGGGGTCGTCTTTGCTGCAGGAGGGATGGAGTAGGTTGTGTCTTCGGTGCCGTGTTGGCTCCACCTCCTAGTTTGGTAGTCTTGAGGTGGTTTTATCAATGCTATTCTGAAAAGCTGTGTATTTCCCTTGGGATGTCAATGAGGACTCAGGTGGAGTTTCAGAGAGAGAGCCACCCTCCTGCTTCACCAAAATGCACTCTCTGGAGGAATGTATCTATTCCCAATGACACTCAACTATTTCCAAATGATTGACTGGAGTCATCCAAACATTCTCATTGGCCAAATTTCCATCCAAAGGCCTGTAGGAAATTTTAGCAACAGAGGTATGATAAGAACTGGACGACTAGACTATTCTCTGGTTACTAGGAAAAGAATTAAGTGAGAAAATAGTGATTCTGTCAAGGTCTACAAAAACTTGCAGATGTAGGAAGGGAAAATCTTAAATGAGTTGCTACTGGTTTGAAACAGAGCTTCAAATCGGCTCTTCCCTATTCAGTCATGGCTGATGAAACAAGAGAGTAGACCAGAATTTTTAATTTGGCTGGACTGGAATAGGAAAAATTACAGGTGAAAGCCTTGTTGGAAACTTAATCTCTCTCTCTTAGAAAATGAGGGCATCATGTCCATTGCATAGCAAGCAAATCTCTTGCCTGTTGGATTTTAAACAGAATTGAAAAAAGTGGTGCTCTGCTCAAACATGGCAATTGACTGGGTTGCTTTGAATGCGTGTCGCTTTCCACAGTCCTGCCAACAATCCAATCACACACATCAGGCTCCTGAAAATGCTTACTATACCTCTTTTGAGTATTCTATTGCAAGGATTCAACCCATAATTTTCCCCATTCTGGTTACAATTCTGGGTCATCCAGATTGTGAAAATTCAAGTCTATTCTGGTTTGCTTCATCAGCCATGACTGAACAGGTTTAAACCAGTTGGAAGCCTTGTTTGGAATGACAGGGCCACACACAACCAATTTTAAGAGGTGAAAGGTGGATATTCAGTTGATACCCAGGGGCATAGATTTAGACCTCAGTGCTTAGAGGCGATTGTTTTGACACTTGCATTTGAATCCAAAGTTGTTTTGGGCTTCTCTCCAGTACCCCCTGCTTCTCTCTTCTTGGTTTTTCTACTCTTTCAATCTCTTGCATTTATTCCTCTGCTAGATACTGCCTTTCTCCTTGGCTCTGTGTCTTTTCTTACTGCTTCCCAGTCTCCTTCTGTCCTGTTCTCACTCCTTTTCTATCTCCGTATTTCAAAAAATATACTTATCTCATTTTTACTGGTTTAGCTAGTAAATAAATACAAGATGTCATATTTATATAATTAATATTACAAGGAAAAAATAATCAACATAAAATATAGCTGGTAACAGAAATACACATCTAAATCATTAAAAAAATAATAAAACACATGGAAAATTAGATACTTCATAAAAATATGCAATGTCAAACTTTGGGAACTGAATTTAGCGGAAATACTGTTTGTAAAAGAGAATCCACACTGTTTTCCTCTCAAGTCTGTAAAAACTGTTATGGACACAAAACTGATCAATAAATCAAATCTTCACTGTAAAATTTAATGGAAAATAATGGATTTTAAAGAGAATGATATGAACATAAAAAACAGAAAAATCAAAAATGGTTTAATTGGCTCTTATGGACAGTTGATCAATGAAGTAAATTGGGTGAATGGAATATGCCTCCCCCCCAAAGTCTTTCTTAACAAAATTTAATCAGTCCTGACAAAATTCTGATTTGGACATCTTTAGGCAAAGTGGAGGAATCTCAGTGTCTTTAAGATCACAGTGGTCCAGTTAACACAGTGTTGTCAAATTCCCTCCATCCATTTCAATGATTGATACGCAGGGGAGGTGACCAGTTTATCAGACGGAAGTAAAACTTCTAACCTTGAGATCTTAAAAAGACCCATATGATCAAACAACGAAAAAGACATGGAGTCAGGTGAAAGACAAACCTGGACAGTAAGGAGAGCTTGAGTTTTCTTGAGCGAACATGTAGCCTTGGCTACAGAAGCAGTTCACTGATTTTACCCAGCATCCTTCACGTCTGAGGAGACGTCAGTTCTGCATCTACATACAGGGCCATCTGGCTCGTTCACCACTGTGTGCCCAACATCAATATTGTTCTTAGAATATAGTAACTGCTGGGTGCATACGGACTGAGTGAATGGAGTGAATGGATTTTAAACATTCTGCTCATCTGTGTTTTAATGACACAAACCAACCCCCACCCCCACTCTGAAAATACGTAAGAGTAAATCTGCAAACCAAAGCCAGTGCCATCAAGTTCGTTCAAATAATAGCAACTCTGTAGGTCAGAGCAGAGCTGCCCCATACAGCTTCAAGTAGCGTCTGGCAGGTTTGAACTGCCAACCTTTTGTTTAGCAGCCATAGCACTTAAGCACAGGCCACCAGAGTTTCCTTGTAAGACTAAGATAGCTGGTTTTAGTTCCTGTACTGCTTGTAAAAACTGTATGACCTTGGACAAGTCATTTAACTTCCCTAGGTCTCAATTTGTTTGTTTTACTGATGGTTGTAATGATAGTGAAAACTCCAAAGAATAAATGAGACTAAATGAAAGAATCCATGTCAATCTCCGGCCAAAGTGCCTGAAGAGCCCTGCAGTGTTGCCTACTATCATCTTTGAATAAAACTGACCAGATACATAAAATGAGCAGAGTTATAAAATATTCGTATAATAAAATGTTAACAACAGCACCTAGGAAATATGTTTCACCAGATATGCCAAACCAAACCAAACTCATCACCACTGAGTCAATTCTGACTTACAGTGACTCTGTAGGACAGAGCAAAACTGCCCCATAGAGTTTCCCAGGAGCACCTGGTAGATTCATACTTCCAGCCTTTTGGTTAGCAGCCACAGAACTTAACTACTACACCACCAGGGTTTCTGACGTAGGAAGTCCTTGTTTACTGAGAGGCAAGTGGCAATATCCTGAGAATACTAACGGGTCAGTATTCTGCCCAAACTCTTTAAACTTTTGAAAGCCATCTCTATAAGACTACACAGTGATCACTGGATTTTAACATGAGCAAGAACAGTTATAGTGACAATCAGGAGGAATTATAAATGCTGGAGTGCCTGTGAAACCCCAGTACAATGACACAGTTAATAGGCTTTTATGTGTTCTCATTATCTGAGAAACTGACATGACATCATTTTCAAGAGACTGAAGACACTATGAGAGAAACAGGCTTCTCAGGATCAGCAGTTCTTGGTTCAAGTTCTAGCCTTTCTGCTTACAAGAAGGGACCTTGGACAAACCCTGTAACTTTCTGGAGTGTTTTAGTTGGTCTCTGAAATAGCAAAAGCAGTTCCTATCTCAGGAAGCTCACTGAGATTTGATGATGTTCAGATGAGTTGTGCATAGAGGGTGAAAACTGTGAAGACCTCACGTTATTTTCTAACTGGAGAAAACACTGTCCAGAAAAGGTGCTGGCCCTTATCAGAGGCCACACTGCTAGTTTTTGAGAAATGGAATCTTGTAAAAGCACTGTCTGAACTCTGTGAGGCTTTACAGATTGGTACCATTCCAAGTAGCCCCTAACTAAACTTAGCGTGTAATGAACCAAAATGTCCTTTCTCTCACCTTTTGGGCAGAAAAGTCCGCTTGTATTCTGCATAGGAAGTTTTTCATTGTTCTTACTTTGCAGATATGCTTTAAAAAAAAATACCTTTCAGTTGAGTTTGATTCATAGCAGCAACTGTACTAATTTATGATGTTCTTCATGATAGTCTATAATAATAACGTTAAAGACCATTAGCCGTGAGAACAAAATGAGTAGGTAGAATAATGGCAAAAATGTTAGTATTGAGGATGGTCATAGGGTCAAGGGGTAAATTAACTACTTGCTACACATTATCTTGTTTAGTTCCACTACAACACTCTGAAGCACCATCCTCTTACAGGTGAAAGCGCAGAGGTTCACAGAGGTTGAATCTAACCCCCTGCTGGTCCCAACTCTGGTTTGCTCAGGATCCAGGCAGCCCCGTCTCCTTCTCCCGGCCTAGTGCGGGGGGCATCCATGCAGCTCCAGTCCTCCGAAGCTCACCTTCGCTCAGACGTTCCTCCTGTAGAAACGTTTCCCCACTAAAATGTTGACCCAGCAAGATGACGGGCGCAACGATTGCCTCTCAGTCTCATACTCTTCATTCTCTGCACAGTCTGCCACAAGCTCAGTGATCCAGAGTGCACATTCAGTGACGAGAAAGTGCTGGAGTGAGGTGGCTGGTCTGGTCTACAGGAGATTTGTGTCTCTTGTTCCCTGACCTCTACTCAGTTGGCCTGAAGACAACCAAGGTGGAGGCCACTTGCCCGTAGAAGATTCTGCTTCTCCAAGTTACTTGAGGTCCTACAGCCTGGTGCCCATGGACATCTAGAAGGACATCGAAGGCAACTTCCGAGCTTGTCACACCTCAACATTTAGAATGTCAGCAGAACCCTCTAGGACAGGGTTGTATATGTTTTCTGGGTCTGTCACCTTGATGTCTTGGAGACTGTGACTTCCCCTAAAGAAATATGGGCTGAGGCAATGCCCCTTGAGCAGGATTCTCACTGGAGGATTCCAAGGCGAAGCTTGGCTTCTGCCAAAGCTGACAGACTCCGGGGACCTCCCAGCAGGTGCCGCACCATCCAGTTAGTGGGCAAGCAACAAAGGTCGGCATTCCCGTGCTCTCTTCCCCTCACCTTTAAGGTACAAGGGTTCCATTTTTGGCACAGAAATGTTTAGCGTCCCCTAACAAAAACAAGTTCTGAGGTAAAAAGAAGCAAAGAAGAAGAAGAGAATCAGCGAAATCTTTACTTAAATGGCCAAAGGACATCATGGGAGTCTTGCCCAGTGTGACCAACTGGCAAGAGTAAAAGTGAAGTCCGGATGAGAGCACATTGCTCCCACTTTCACACGCAGAGTGCTTTTCCAGGCAAAGAGTGTGTTGACCAAAGGAAACAAGAAGAAAGTCAGCTTGGTTCCTCACAAACACAAACATCACAAAATGTGTAGTTGTTGGAAGTGCAGCACTGTGCTTCCGAGGGTGGAGCAGCATGGCCATAAAGCACCCTGTTCGGGTGACTTGGCTGTACCCTTGAGCATGTCCTGGGGGACAGCTGCCAAGCAGCCGTGAGTGCTGTACCCTCATTGTCCCGCTCCCCAGTCTATCCTCCGGCTTCAATCAGCACAAAGCACTGTGTCTTTCAGGTGATAGAAAAATTATTGTCCAGTGGGTGTAATGTTTGTAAAGAGAGGAAAACTATGGCTTGGAAGAGTAAGGTGTCCTGTGGACTGAACACAGACAGGTATTTTAAGATTCATTCCAGTTGGAAGGCCTGGGGACTCCCCTGGGAGCATGGCCCCTAGACCTGCTGCTTCCCCTGACCAGAAAACATTACTGAGCTCAACTCTTCAGACAGGAATGGATTGTAATCAGAGCCACAGTGTGACCATACGGTGTGTGCACTTTATGGTTCTGGGCATGTGTAGGATGCCATCCCCCTGGCCTCTCACTAGAAAGGAGAGGAGAAGGTGGAGAAGAAGGAAAAGGAGAGTGTTTAGAAGATATGATGTGTATAGAACGGAAAGGAGGAGTGTGCTGTCACTGGGCAAGGAGAGCAGAAGGAGCTGCAGATAGGCAGGTATGCAAATTTAATTTCGATTGTATACATTTTACTCATTCACAATAAAAATAAAATAAAATAAATGAAGGCAGACGGGGAGGGGCAGGCAGTCTGCAGATTTTATTAAACAGACGCAGAAAGAGCAATTTGGAGGACCGAAAGTCAAAAATCGAAGTGACTGACCATTTGCCCTGTGTCAGAGGGAAGGGACTTCTGTTCTTAGCCCTGGCTATCAGTGTTTGCTCGCTAGATTCTCAGATGGAGGGCTGAGGAACCCAAATAGACATTTGCTCCAAGGCCCCTGAGCCCCCAGCTGCCTTCTCAATTTTAGACGATTACACCCTGTTGTGAGTACTGCCTGCCACTCTCCCAGGACAGGACAGCCTTTCCGTAGGCTCCCTGACGGGGGCTGGGGTAGAAGTGTGCCACACACTGCTTCAGATCCTGGAAGAAAGTTCTTCTTCCAGAAAAATCTGCTGTTAGAAATGATTAAGGAATCACAGGCTGCTTTTCTTCTCGTTTTCTTCCAATACACTTAAGGAAGATTGAGCAAGTAGCTTCTCTATGCCTAAGACTGTTAGTAACAAGGAACATAAAGGGGAACGCAGTGCATTCTCTTCTGAAGTCATCAATTGCTTATACCCCAAACAAACCAACCCACTGCAGTCAAGTTCGATTCTGACTCACAGTGATCCCAGAGGACTGAGTAGACTGTTCCATCAGGTCTCCAAGGAATAGCTGGTGGATTCAAACTGCTGACCTGTTGGTTAGCAGCCAAGCTCTTAATCACTTACAGTCTCTCCTAGATGTCTTATTCTAAAGTATGGTTCAGCAGAAACTACCTTATTCCTCTTGAGTTCCTCTTATGAGGATCTAGGGTAAGGTCCCATCTGGTATGCAAACCAAGAACAACTATACTTTCAAACAGTTGTCTCACATTAATATTATGGACACTGAATCACATAACCAATCAGTTTCCCCTTTCCGGTGACTGTTAGAGACAAATGTGAGTCCCCAGAGCTGGAGAAGAGACTGTCAGGGTTCAGGTTTTCAGAATATTGTGCCAAGCACCATCTTATTTCCATGTATTTTCTTTCTTTCTCTACCTTTTACAATACATGTTTGTTATGACAGTTTATGTGTTCATAATATCTTCTTTTAAATAATTTCTAGACCATAAAAAAGATCTAAATAAATAAACAAATTAGCTCTTTTTCAATTCCTTCTTGGGAAGGAATTATTTATCTTTGGACAGTAGAAATACAAGTAACCAAGTGACAAAGAGAAAAAGCAGATCCGACTCTGAGCAGCTGTCCATGAAGACAGGGTGCACCAGCTGTCAGGAAACTGTGGAGCAGCCACACTGTCTTGTGCATGGAGAAGTCAGGGACCATTTGGGGGAAGTGTTTTGATGTTTTCCAGATTGAAAAATAACAGTGATTAAGCAATCTTTATATATAAACCCCAACTTCTCAATGCACATTCTATCTTCACAATCAAGGTATTTTTGTTCATTGGCTTTTTCCAGCTTCTTTACAGGTAGGAAAAGTATTAGCACAGAAGGTACAACTAAGCCTTCAAAAATGTAAGATGAACCAGATCTTGCGTTCATGGATTAAAGTGAATCTTTGAAGCCGTTTTTTCATGTATTATGTTAGTTGACTTTCTTAGTGAATTACAGAAACCTAGAAAAAATATAAAAAACAATTTGAAAATAGGATTCACAATAAAGCAACACTTTACTAAAAACTGAGCAATGTAAACTTTTTGAAAACACACATTCATTTACTGAATGTTTATTCAGCATCTATACATGTCAAGGCCCAGGATTAAAGTATAAAGCAAAATGTGTCTTGGTTTCTACTTTCATAGATTGTGTTTTGGGGTAAGACAAACATTAAACACATACTTATACTAGCAAATGTTGTAACTTCACAATGTGATCAGAGTATGGTGAAGATAAAACGCTATTGTTTCAAGTATGTGTTTCTATGTAAGGAACCATGCCAACATTTAGGCCTGTAAGGCAACACCCATTCTGTCATGCTACCATCATGTCAGTCAAGAGGTTGAGCTAAGCCCAGAGCCCTACAATGCCTCCTGCCCCAGGTGGGTGACCCGAACAGTAGGAGAAGACCAAGACCACCAGAATGGACCATATGTCTGTGACCTCTTCCTTACACCAACAGGCAATGAAATGCCAAAGACGGTAAGTTCAAGTCCACGCCTCTCACCTGGCCTGAAGTGGTTAGTTCTATGTGGCTTTTGCATGTGACTGCATGAATTCACTCACAGTATGACAACAGTAGGTAATTAAGTTTTTTAAATGGTAGCCAAGAACTTCAGGAAGAAAAGCATAGAAACCATGGACCTCTTAAGGTCTGAGCCCACACAAAGACATGCTCCCGATTCCACTACATTTCACTGGTCAAACAGTCACAGTGCCCCCCAAGAGTCAAGGACCCACAAGAAACCAAACCCATTGCCATCGAGTCAATTCTGACTCACAGCAAAGCTATATGACAGAGCAGAATTGTCCCAGAGAGTTTCCAAGGAGCATTAGGTGGATTTGAACTACCAACCACTTGGTTAGCAGAAGTAGCACTTGACCACCATACCATCAGGGTTTCTAAGACTCAAAGAGGAGCGGCATCACTCCCTGCCTCTCACTAAGAAGGAGTAGCCAAGAAGACTGTTCCAAACCAATATATCACGTGGTTTTCGTGTGTCTTAGAGCTGATTCTGACGCACTGTGACTCTCAGTGAGTAATGAAAAATACTGCAAAGTTGTCAGCGTGTAGTTCTATACCCAATTAAACTATCATTTTAGAGTAAGGCCAGCATAAAACAGTTGCAGGGAAATACTGAGAATGAACAAATGGAACTACTGAAGAGTATTCACCAGAAAAAAGAAAACTGAAGGCATAAGATCTGCAAAACAAATTATAATGAAGAAAACATGAACACATAATTAAATGTTAACTATGAAAATCCATAATAATAAAAATGGTTAGTAGAGAATTCTATAAAAATTAAGTGGAACGAAAGTACAGCACGTAATGTTCAAGAAAAGAGAACACAATCAAGTTTTTAAAAAGCTAAAATCTTTGCAGAAAGAGGGTAAAAATACTGAGAGGGTAAAAAGATTTGAGAGTTTCTTATGGTGAAAAGCCCTGTTAAAATAGGCACTGAAAGAATAGAATAGAATTCCTAAATTAACAGAGAGAGTAGGGGCTAATGGGCAGGGTCGGGTGATTAGACATGGTCATTGTGTTTGAAGGCAGCCTTAAAAAACACAAATAAAAAACATGATAAGTAATGTGATAAAAAAACAAATCAATAATCAGTAACGACAACAGATAAAATTCACCACTTAAAATATACAGAGGCTTCAACTGAGTTTTAAAGATCTAGCTATATTCTTTCTGCTAAACAGAGATATCTATAAACAAAAAATTAAAGGAAAATTAAAAATAAAAATAAAAAAAGATACATACTGGGAAAATATTATGGTAAAGATATATGTAAGTATGTCATCAGCTGATAGTACATTTTGGGGCAAGAAATAAGATTAGTAATAAAGGGGTCACTACATAATAATAAAAGATGAATTCATTCAGAAGAAGGAGTCATTTTAAATGTATGTGGTCCAACTTGTATAATCTCAAAGTAGAAAAAATAAAAACAGGATTACTAACAGAAATTGTCAAGTGTAATTCACAGTCGGAAGTTTTAACACACTTCCTTCAGTAATTAATATGTCAAATCCGAAAATATATCATAGTTAAGAAGTCTGTATTCTCTGCTCTGAGTCTTGTAAGACTGAAATGACGTCGTGGGCCAGGCTGGATTCTCATCTGGAGCTTGAGGACATCATCCAAGCTCTTCACAGCTGCTGGCTAAATTCAGCTCCTGCAGCTAGAGGACTAAATAAGGTTCTTGTTCTCTTCCTGCCCCTGGGCAGGAAGCTACTCTCAGTTCCTAGAGGTTACTCTGAGCTCTCAGCCACATCTTCTTTGATTAAACCAGAGTCATTTAGTATTAACTGACTCACAGGAGGAAGATCTCCTGGAAGTCCCAGCTCCTTACCACACTCAAGCAGAAGACTGTAAAACAGAGACTGGGAATCTCTGGGGCCATCTTAGAATTGGAACTGCCATGCAAAGTAATTATATATAAGATTTTAATAAAACAGCAAGTTTTATTTAATGGACATTAGTAGGGAACACTGCATCCAACAGGGAAGCCTACTGGTGTGATGGTTAAGATGCCGGGCTGCTAACCGAAGGCACACAGTTTGATCCCATAGCTGCTCCTCTGGCCAGCGGCTTTAATAGAGGTTTATGGCCTTGGAAACGTTATGGGGCAGTTGTCCTCTGTCCTACAGGGTCACTATGAGTTGGAATTGAGTGGACGATGGGCAGGGATGCTCAATGCCTGTAGGAACCACATTGATAACGCATAAAAGTACAAAGCGAAAAAAAGAAAAAAAGGCTGGTAAATAAAGAAAAACTGAGTAGATTCTAACTCACAGTGACTCTATAGAACTGAGGACAACTGCCGCAACAGGCTTCCAAGTCTGTGATCTTTAAGGAAGCAAACTGCCGCATTTTTCTCCCGCAGAGCAGCTAAGTAATTTAAACCACTGATCTTCCAGTTTGCATCTGAACACTTAACCACTTTGCCACCTGGACTCCTTGCACAAATCCAACCCCAATAAATATTAAAGAACTTCATCATTTAAAAAAAAAATTTTATGCAGTCATAATTTGATTAACAAGAAATCAATATTAAAAGATAAACAACATACTTCTGTATATTGAAGAACTTAAGCAAGCCCGTGGAGATAACAAATTTTTCAAAGAGGAAGTCATGCTTGAAGTTAAAATATACTTAAAATGGAGTGAAAATTGAAATATTACACAATGAAAGTGGTAGAATGCTGATAAAACTGCACTAAAGGAAAATTTATAGCCTTATGTGTTTAAAATATAAAGAAAAAACCAAGTCTTCCACTTAAAAAGAAAGAGAATAACAGAGTCATTCAGAAGAAATTAAATAGTAATTAGGGAAAGTAATGAAAAGGGTTAGCAACTACAGAGAAGTTAATCAAGTCAAAATTAAAAGGTGAACATAAATTATAGGTACAGTACATACAAATGTGAAGATAATTTCAACAGCTTTACACATAGCTACATTTGAAAATTTAGATGTAATGAACATTTTCTTAGAAAAGTGAAACTTAACCAAAACTAGCTGAAGAAGTAAAACCTTTATAGATTTTTTTAAAAAAAGCAGTAACTTAAAATATCTACCTACCAAATAAGTAAGTAACCTCAAGCACTTTACACTTCTTTAATCTTTGACAAACAAATATCCCTAAAGTATGCAAGGTCTCCCAGAAAACAGATAAACATATGGTTGCATACTTTCAACTTGATGGCAATAGATTTGGTTTCTGATGATTAAAAAAGAAAAATCAGTTAAGGGTAATATGAGTAAAGAAAACAGAAGCTAATGTCAACTATTAACCAAAGATATCTATAAGTGTATGCAAACATTCTATGTAAAATATTAGAAAACTGAAGGCATCACAAAATTATACCATTGGAAGGAAGCATGCGTTAATATAAGAAAATCTGTTTTTAAAATTGATTGCATTAGTAAATTGAAGGAGAAAATGTGTGATCTCATCCAGTGAGGAGAAACATTTGATTAGATCAATCATTTTTATAATAAAAAACTTAAATAAAAAGGAAATCAAATTTCTTAATCTGCTAAAACCTGCTGGAAACATTATGCCTAATGGTGAAATAATAGAACCAGAGCCTTCAAGTCCAGAACAATGTTAAAGATACATATTCTGCTCAGTGTTCATTAGAAAGTCAGTGCACATAAAAGTGGACAAGTAGAGAAAAAGTATATGGTCTGGAAAAGAATAAAGAAAATATGCAGTTACAGGTAATATCAATTACATAGGAAACCCAAGATTTCTGCAAATAATTAGAATAATTAAGAGAATCCAGAATATACTTATGCACAAGATTAACTACTCAAAAATCATTATGTTCTTACACGCTAATAGAATTGGAAAACAGATTTAAAATATTAAACAAACACAATAAGGTACTTTAGTAATAGATCCAGCAAAAAATTTGCAACAGTCTAAGCTCATCAGTAAATAAATAGATAAATAAAAAGTGGGACAAATGTACAATGGAATACTGCTCAGCCGTAAAAAAGTGAGTTCCCAAACCATCTTCTGTTGAAAAGTGCATAAACCTAGATGACATCATACTAAGAAAAATAAGCAAATCAAAACAGTACAAATACATATGATATTATATGGTCTCATTTTTTTGAAATGACAAGAATAGGTAAATATAAAGAGACTAAAATGTTGACTGGGGGTTACCAGGGTGAGGCGATGGCAGGGTAATAGTTCTCTAGCTAGCAGTCACATTTTGCATGTGGTGACTGGTAAGGTGGCACCAAGTATGGGTGAAGTTGGCACAGCTTGATTAGTGTAATTGATGCTACTAAGTTGTACACAAAGAAAAAGGCAAATGCTGTGAGGGAACAATGTAATGACAGGGAACTGTCAAAAATTCAAGCCAGATTCAGGAGAGGATGCAGAACTAGCAATACCATTGCTGATGTCAGATGGATCCTGGCTGAAAGCAAAGAACACCAGAAAGACATTCATCCGTGTTTTATTGACTTTGCAAAGGCATTCAACTGTGTGGATCATAATAAAGTATCATAACACTGCAAAGAATGGAATTCCAAAACAGTTATGCTCATGAATAACCTGTGCGTAGATGAAGAAGTGGTTTGAACAGAATAAGGAGATAGAGAACAAAGAGTTGTTTAAAGTAAGTACAGGTGTGTCAGAGTTATATCCTTCCACCATACTGTTACCATCTGTATTGAGCAAGTAGTCCGAGAAGCTGGACTATATGAAGAAGAATGGGGCATCAAGATTGGAGGAAGACTCATTAATAACCCGTAATATGCAGATGACACTCCCTCACTTGCTGAAAGTGAAGAAGACTTGTAGAACTTACTGATGAAGATTAAAGACCATAGCTTTCAGTACGATGAAGCCTCAGCATAAGGAAAACAAAAATTCTCACAACCAGACCAATAAGCAATATCATGACAGAGAAAAGATCAAGTTGTCAAGAATTTCGTTTTACGTGGATTCACACTCAGTGTCCATGGCAGTAGCAGTCAAGAAATCAAAAGATGCATTGCATGAGGCAAATCTGATAATGACACCTTGAAAACTAAGATGTGACTGACTCAACTCATGATATTTTCTATGGTCTTACATATATGTGAAAGCTAGACAACGAATGGGGGAGACCAAGAAGAAGCTACACCTTTGAATTCTGTTGGGGTGACATATTGAATATACTGTGTATGGCCAAAAGAAAGAACAAATCTATCTTGGAAGAAGTACAACCCGAGTGCTCCTTAGTAGCGAGAATGGTGAGACTACATCTCATATACTTTGGACTGGTTAGTGGGAGAAATCAGTCTCTGAATATCATGCTTGGTCAAGTAGAGGGTCAGGCAAGGTGAGGCAGACACTTAATGACACAGACTGACACAGTGACTGCCACAATGTGTTAAAGCATAGTTGTCGTGAGAATAGTGCAGGATTTGGCAGGGTTTTCCTTCTGTTGCTTCCACGGTAGCTAGGAGTTGGCACAGACCCAAAGGTACCCAACAGCAACAATGCTACATATAAGTTTGCAAAATTGTAATATATTAAAACAAACACCCTTCCCTACTGGTGTAAAGTGAACTCCCACTTGTAGTGAGCCTCAAGGACAAAGCAGACCTGCTCCACAGAGCTGCCAAGGAGCACCTCGTGGTTTCAAACGGCCAACATTTTGGTTAGCAGATGTAGCACTTAACCACAGTGCCCCCAGGGTTTCCCTACGAAAACAAATTGGGGTTATAAATGCTGATAGTTCTTAGACGTAACACTCAGTTCATGGGATTAATTTTTCTTGGTTTGAAGGCTTAGGGCCATGGTCTAGCGTGATGACTCCATCAATTTGGCATAATAAAGTTCTCGATGTTTATTTTCTACCTTGTAGTTAGGTGAGTAGTGCCTGTGGCCTAACAAGCTTATGAATGACCATATCAAATACAGCTATTGGTCTCTATTCATCTGGAGCAAAAGAGAAAGAAGGAAATCCAGAAATCAGAGAAGGAAACACATCTCAGGCTAATTGTCTCCATGAACCACTGTCTCCTGTATCTTGAAACCAGAAGAGCTAGATGGTGCCCAGCCACTGGTGCTTAATTTTCCAATCAGAGACATAACAAATAGATCCTGACATTAAATGACAAAAATGTGGGGCATAACTTCAGATTCTCAAAGAATTCAGACCTACTGGGTGGTTTGCTACGAGTCAGAATTGACTCAACAGCAGTAGGTTTGATTTGTGTTTTTGGACTCACTGAGGCTGGAAGAACTTAAAACAAAACTATCCCCAAATTCATTTTTCAGTTAAATAGAAAGTTAGCTTAAAAAGTAACAAACATCACCCGTGAGTGCCATAATTTTATGCAAACAATGTACACCTTCTGCGTCTATTTGTCAACTATGCCCTCCCAACTCCAGGTATTATCAGTGGTGCGCTGTGCTTTTAACTACCCCCCCCCCAGGATTGTGAGAAAAAATCGGTGTAACAGCACTTACAAAAATACCTCCTAGGGAGACAGTGTAGTCAACAAACAAGCATAGAAGTCATGTGATATTTGGGTTAAAATACAGTGCTGCACTCTTTTAAAAAGTTGTGCGTATGAGATGAAATGGACAATAGTTACCTAAAGTATTGGTAAGAAGATAGGGGAACAATGAGACCGAGTCCACGGAAGCGAAACAACTAGGAAAAAAAATAATGTTGGCACAGTGTGACGAATGTAACCAATACTGTGGAACATTACGTGTAGAAGTTGTTGAATAAGAGCATGTTATGCTGTGTATGTTTTCACTAAACAGAAAGACACATAGTACCCTAATGAAGGAAATTATTCAATTACACTGCAAAACAAAACACAACCATTTAATGAAATGAAAATTATACACTAAGGTCTTGGATAGGTAAATTCAGCAACATATCAATCCAAAAAAAATCAACATAAATCCAATTAAAGCCCCAGTAGTTTTATTTTTTTAACACAACAAATTAATTGTAAAACTTATGTGCAAGATCAAAAACACAGTATTAGCTTAGTTTTTTATGTGAAAAAGAACAAGTATCAAAATATCAAGATTTATTTTAAAGTAGTAATGCTAGTAATAACAATACAATTTTGTTAAGTGTTTTCAGGTGCCAGATACGGTCGTAAGGATCTCATAAGCACTGGCGAATTCAGTCCTCATAATGCCCATTGGTTACTATCGCTAAATTCGTTACACATGAGGAAACTGAGCTACAGAGGGAAGAAATCAAGTGTTCGAAGCATAAGCTAGAATATGCTAGAAACAGGATTCGAAGACAGGTATTTGACTTCAGATGTACCACGCTATCCTTCTCAAATGAATATAAGACCCGACAGTGTGGTGGCTTGGGTGCATAAATACACAAAAACACTCAAAGAACTGAATGAAGAGCTCAAACATAGAATATAACATTTGTGGAACACTGATGTGTGGCAGAGGTAACATTGCAAATCAGTGAGGAGAGACTGCATTTTCAGCAACAGTAGGGAAAAATTATATACCTTCATGGGAAAATTTGGGTTCTGTTTCATACCATATACGAATTCATGCCTGTGCATATTAAAAATTTCAACGTGTAAATCACAGTATTAAAATATGTGAGATTAAATACATATTAGCCAAGGATAAGGAAGAATTTTTAAATAAAATCACAAAATTGTAAAGCAAAAGTATTGCTCTATCTGAATGCTAGGGTAAAATTAAATATTTCTGTACAGCAAAATATTTCATAAATGAGAAACCACAGACTGAGTAATGGTATTTATAATCCGTGAAAGAAACAAAGAAAACAAAACATTTTGGTAGACATAGTACAAAGAACTTGTATGAATCAATTTTGAAAATAGATAAATAGCTTAAAGAAAAATGGGCAAATGATGTGAACAGGTAAGTGAACAAAGAATAAATCCAAAGTCCTATAAACCTAAGTGATAGTCTATTGTACTGTTAATTGGGAATGTACATAGCAAAACAACAATGAAATATCACTTACGCATATCAGGAGGATAAAGAGGAAAATGAAATTATTTAACACCAAGTATGAGGGAGAACGTCAACTGGTATGAGCTTCCCTGTTCAGTAGCAGAAGTAGAAAGAAGCAGACCAACCTCACGCGGCCTCAGGTCACAGACAGAAGAGTGTGCGCGCATCCTCTGGCCTAGCCTTAGCTCCACACGTCAAAATGGGTAAACAGAGAGCTATCCGAGTAAATAGCACAAACTGCAGAATAACATCGATAGCATAGCATCATTTATGTTTGCGACATTCACAACTTAATCTTGTTTATGGATTTGTATGGATGTAGTAAAGTATAAAAACAGACATGGAAAAGCTCAAAACCAAATCAGTATAGTTCTTACCTCCTGGAAGGTGGGCAGTGGAATAAAATAAGGGGGCTTCGCTGTATTTGAAATGCATCATTTAGTTAAACAAAACATATGAAATAAATATAAAGGAAGTGTTCAGATTTGACAGAACTTGGTGGTGAGAGCACAGATGTTTATTGTATCATTCGGTATTTTCTATTTTGCTTGAATTAGTTGATGATATAAAAAATTGTTTCAAGTGATATAAATAAAATTAGCTTATTTGAAGGGACACATTTGTAGGAGAAATGAAAGCATTCTGTGCATTTTGTTAAGAGGAAAAATATGTAAACACATTACTTTTTGAGAGAATGGGGATTTTGCTTTATTTTCATCTTTTCAACAGTGGGCTCATAAAACCAAAGTGCGTTTAGTTGTCTCAGCTGTTGAGTCTAGAAATTAATTGGAAATTCAAAATTTTCACTAGTAAGAAGTGCTCAGCTTTCCACGATTTCAATTCAATGAATTACTGCAGTTAAAATCCAAAGTTATTAATGCCTAAAAAATAAAATGAAAAGAAGTGGAATAGACTCTTAAAGTAAGTTAGGATGAAAAATTGCTTAAGATCAAAATGATTGGGAGGCCTTTTCTCTCTTCCTGCCAAAGGCTGAATACAACTGAGTCTTGATCGTCTTTTTTCATTCAACATATAGTTGTTAGGAACTTAATGGTTTGCGGAAAGGAGCCTTGGTGGTGCGGTGGCTAAGAGCTTGGCTGCTCACCAAAAGGGTGGCAGTTTGGAAACCCAACGATGTCGTTCTGCTCTGTCCTGCAGGGTCATCAGGAATTAGAATCGACCTGGGTCTGCTTTACATACTGAGTGGGTGGTCAGGGGAGGTGTCTCCAGGAGAAGAGATGGGACCGACAAAGAGCAGATCAGGTGAAGGTCGAGCCCAAAACAAGGCCCTAGACTCTTCCCCCAGAACTGAGCTTTTCTAAGTCTCCGCAGTTCTTCTTGTCACACAGTTGTTCTTGTGCTTTCGAGACTGTTGTTTTTCAAGGACACAAAGATGTTAGCGCTTCACTAGAATTTATGCCCACTTGATGAAGATTCCACAAGATTACCACTGCCTTGAAATGCAAGGTTAAGGGCCTAAAGGGCTGGGACCCAAGCAGGAATCTCAAGGTTATGAGGTTCCGAGGCTCGGGAACCCGAAAAAAATGGATTAATCACAACTCTTCCTCCTAAGCCAGGTCACGGGTGGTTCAGAGGCAGTTTTTGCCTTTCGTGCAAGACCTAGGTTCGAATGGCAACCGACACACCTAATGCCACCTGTCAGTGGAGGCTTGTGTTGCTATGACGTGAAGCAGGTTTCAGGGGAGATTCCAGACTAAGGCTGATTAGGGAGAAAGATCTGGCAATCCATTTCCAAAAAATCAGCCAATGAAAACCACTCGGTTTATAAAGGTTTGATTCACAACGAATCACAAGACGGCATGGGACCAGGCAGACTTTTGGTCTTCAATGCACAGGGCATCCGTGAGTTGGGGGTCACCTTGAACGCGGCTACGACAACTCCCCTTGAACACACACTCTCTGCTTTCCTTTTCTGCTTTATTGTTGTTCTTGTTGCTATTTATGACTCACATGCTATTGTTTATTGTCTTCCTTCTTCACTAAAATAGAAGCTCGGGAAGAGAAAGGCTGTCTTCTCTCTTATTCACTGTTAGAACAGTAACATCACGTAAACCCATCCAAACTAAATGATAAAGGTGAACCACTGCCATCGACTCAATTCTGACTTGTAGCTACCCTACTGAAGCAAACAGAACTCCCCATACAGTTTCCGAGGAGTGGCTGCTGGCTCTAAGATGCCAGCCTTTGGGGCCACTAGGTAAACACACGGTGACTGAGCAAAAAAGGAGAACACGTGCAATACCAAGGGTCTGACCCTCCTCTGTCAGTGGAGGCTTGTGTCGCTATGACGTCAAGTAGGTTTCCCAGAAGATTCTAGGCTAAGGCTCATTAGGAAGAAAGATCTGGCAATCTATTTCCCAAAAATCAGCTGATAGAAATCATTTGGTTTACAATAGTTTGATTCACAACAAATCCCAAGATGGCCCAGGACCAGGCAGCATTTTGGATTTTCCTGGTTGTGTCTGAGCATAATTATTTCTCTGTATAATCATTATTGTAAGCAATTTAAGGGCAGAAGCTATGCTGGATGGCTCCTCTGTCTTTCTCCAGGATGCTTAAACAAGTGCAGGTAGACGTCAGAGCTTAAAAGGTAGTAATTGTTCCAGTGATGCCTTTCCAGAGCCGTGTTACCTGAAGATAGGACAGCACAGGAAATAACATACTAACCTGAGGGCTTGTAGTTGTTATAAAACTACAATAGTTGTCATAGACATGTTCACAAGTTGAAGTAATTTCATATAATACTTGCAGTCAATGCAGAGAGATGGACATTTCAAACAGGAAAACATGTTTAGGCTTTTGACTAAAAAAATTATTTCACCCTTAAGTTAAATAAAGCTGTTTGTGGATTCTCAATATTTATATATAACCAGAAGAAGATACAAAAACAAAAAAGGGCACATGTCATGTGCACATGTGCACACACACACAAAAGCAAAAGCAACACAAAATGACAAAAGAATGAGCAAACCAGCTGCTGTCACGTTCATTTGACTTATAATACCCCATGTGTGTCACAGTAGAACTGGGTTTCACAGTTTTCAGCAGCTGATCTTTCAAAAGTAGATTCCCAGGAATTTTCTCTGAGATACCTTTGGGTAGATTTGAACTGCCAACCTTTTGGTTATTAGTGAAGCACTGAATCATTTGTGCCATCCAGAGACTCAGAAACATATTACTAGTGATTTAGTTCCAATGATACAGTAAACTGCTTTTCCACAATAGTACTTGTATCTCTAATGTGGCCTTAACAGAATTTTTCAAGACCAATGACAAGTTCATTAGAGATACTTTAATAGAACAAATGGCAACTATACACATGGACCTTGGTAGGTGAAATTCAGAGGAATTAAATCAACTGCATTTGTAGAAAGAGACCATGGAAAAGCTCAGTTTCATCAGTCAGAACAAAGCAGGAGGCCAACTATGAAACAAATTATCAATTGCTCATACGCAATTACAAGTAGAAGAAAATTAAAAGAAGTCCACAAGAGCCAAAGTATGACCTTGAGTCTATGCCACCTGTGTTTTGTGACCATCTCAAGAATAGATTTGACTCACTAAACACTAGTGACCAAAGGCCAGGTGAGTTGAGGAATGACACAAAGACATCATAGATGAAGAAAGAAGGAGATCATTAAAAACACAGGAATTTTTTTTAAAAAAATAAAGAATGTCAGAAGAAACTCTAAAAATTTCTCTTGAGCATACAGCAGGTAAAGCAATTGCAAGAAATAATGAGGTAAAGGAGCTGAACAGAAGATTTCAAAGGGTAGCTCAAGATGATGATGTCTTCTTGAAATGAGCAAATACCCGGAATGAGAAAATCAAAAAGGAAGAGCACAGTCAGCGTTTCTCAGTCTGAAAGAAGTGAAGAAAAAATTCAAGCCTCTAAGTGCAGTACTGAAGAATTCTAAGGGCAAAATACTGACCAATGAGGAAACATCAAAAGAAGATAGAAGGAATATACAGGCACAGGGCTAAAAGGACTTGGTCAACATTCAGCTGTTTCAGGATGCAGCATATGGTCAAGAACCGATGCTACTAAAGGAAGAAGTTCAAGCTGCACTGAACATACCTGTAAAAATCAAGTCTGTAGAAACTGACAAATGCCAATCGACTTGTTTCAACAGATTGCTACAGCACTAGAGGCACTCACCAAACTATGTCAAAAAATTTAGCCACGTGATTGGAAAAGATCCATATCCATACTCATTCCAAAGAAAGATAATCCAACAGAATTCAGAAATTACCAAACAATATCATTAATTTCACACACAAGTAAATTTATGCTAAAGATATTTTAAAAATGGTTGCAGCAGTATATTGACAGGAAACTCCCAGAAACTTGAACCAGAGTGAGACAAGGTCACAGAACGACGGACATCATAGCTGTTGTCGAATGGAGATTTGTTGAAAGCAGAGAGTACCAAAAGGACGGTTATCTGGTTTTTTTTTTATATATATATATTAACTATGTAAAGGCATTAACTGAATCATAACAAAGTATGGATACCACCACAAAGAACCGGAATCCCAGAATGCTTAATTGTGATCACATCGAACAAGTACATAGAACAATAGGCAGATGTTTGAACAGAACAAGGGGATTCTACATGGTTTAAAGCCAGTAAAAGTGTGTATCACAGTTGTCCTTTGTCACTGGGCCTATACAGTCTGAACACTGAACCAACAATTGGAGAAGTTGGACTACACGAAGAAGAATGCAGCATCTGGATCTAAAGAAGACCTACCACGCGCAGATGACTCAACCTTTCTTGCTAAAAGTGAAAAGGCCTTGAAACACTTGCTAGGAAAATCAAAGACCACAGTCTTTGGTGTGGACTGCGCCTCGGCGTAAAGAAAACAAAACCCTCACAGCTAGACCAATAAGCAGCATCTTGATAAACAGGAAACATCCTGAAGTCTCCAAAGGTTTGATTTTGCTTGAAGCCACAGTCAATGCCTGTGGAAGCAGCAGTCAAGAACCAAATGATATATTGCATTGGGCAGACACGCTGCAAAAGACCTCTTAAAGTGTTCAGAAACAAGGGTCTCACCCAGAGGACAAGGGTGCCTAACCAAAGAGATGGTATTTTTGATTGTTTCATGCATGTGAAGCTGGACACTGAGTAAGGAAGACCAAACAAGAAAGGATGCCTTTGAATTACAGAGTCGCCGAAGAACCTTGACTACACTGCGGACTGCCAGAAGAACAAACAAACCTGTCTTCAAAGGAGTCCAGCCAGAATGTAGAAGTAGAGATGGCGAGACTCAGCCTCCTGTACTCCGGACATGCTCTCAAGAGAGATCAGCCCCTGGAGAGGGACAAAATCCTTCATAAACTAGATAGTCAGGGAAAAAGAAGACTCTTGATGAGATGGCTCGATGCAGTGGCTACGACCATGGGCCCAAACATAAACCGATGATTGTGAGGATGGTGCAAAACCCAGCAGTGTCTCACTCTGTCGTGGCAGCTTCAGTGGGTGTCAGAACTGAGTCAACAGCCCCTAACAACAGTGGTTTATTATGAGTGTTTTTGTGTCTTTCTGGACTTTCCAAATTTTCCACTACTTTCTATTTGAAACTATTTTTGAAATTTTCTTTTTTCAATTCCCTTGTAATCAGCAGAAAAATATTTCAAAAACTAAAAAGAAAACAAGTTAGTTGCTATGTACCCAGAGCTCAGTTGAAAGAGTTGAAAGGCCCTCCTGGGAGTTCACAACATTTTTGTGTGGGAACCAATCAGGCTTGCACTGTGGCCACAGACAGTGTACACACTCCCTCCAGTCCTGCTTGTTGATGCAGCCAAAGAGGGACAGAAAGGTCAGGGCGATTCGGCAGCTAGCTGCACAGGCTGTAACAGTGCATCCTAATTTCCGTGATTTTAATAACAGTGAGTGAAACCCAAAGTGTTAAGTTGTACTTTCTACCTCAGCAAAACAGAGTGATAATTGTGCAGAGAATAATTTTATGGGTGAAGTGTGCCCTGTGTTGTAAAAGATCAGAATAAAGTGTTCCGCTACACATCGTCTGAGCAGGTGCAGGCACTTACCTGAGCAATTAAAACCTTCTTAATACACAAATGACAGCCAACGAGACTGCTGGCATGACAGAATAGGTCTTTCAGGACACAACATGTTTGTCTCCAACAGGTCTTTCCCTTCCTGCCACCCTGGCTTTATTTATTTTTGCAAGTAAGCAATTATTTATAAATACCTTATGGGGGCGGGGGTGCGGGGAGACTGAAGATAGATGACTTGCTCCAAATATACCCAAACACTTTCTTTCTCTTAGAAATCTATTCAGACCACCAAAAGCTGTTAAATATTCACAACGTAGGGTTGCTGTGAGTCGGCATGAACTAGACAGCTGTGGGTTTGGTTTGGTTTGGTTTTGGATGTATGAGGCACTGTGCTAAACACTCTATTTTAGGGTCAAATGTATTCTTCACCTGGAAATCCTGGCAGTGTAACGGTTAAGGGCTACAGCTGCTAACCAGAAGGCTGGTAGTTCGGTTCCACCAGACACTCCTTGGAACCATTGTAGGGCAGTTCCACTCTGTCTACAGGGTTACCCTGAATTGGGATTGACTCAGTGGCAGTGGGTTTTTTGGTTTATCATCATCCCCAGAAGCAAAAGGCAGCAGCCCTGGCAGAAGAGAACTACAAGTCAGCAGGCCCAGTGACAACACCGCATCTAAGTGCTTTCCAAGTCACTGACATCTGCTCAAGTGGCTAAATTTAACACGTTAGGACCACATGGGAGTTTCAGGCTGATACAAGCAATTAATTGCCTTGACTGCAAACTGAAAGTTTGGAGGTCCAAGTCCATCCAGAGGCTTCTTAGAGGAGGGGTCTGGTGGTCTGCACATGAAGGACCACAGCTACGAAAGACCCTGAGGAACACAAGTCTGTTCTGACGCACGTGCGGTCAACATGAGTCAGGCCAACTTGAAGGCAGTGGAGAAGGAGGACCTTGTGGCCCATGTGAGCTTTGGGGGACCAGCACAGCAGATGACCAGTCCTCTGGAGTCAAGTCCATGCAGGCACCAGTTCCTCTCCATTCTTGTCTCCGTAACAGGCTCCAAGTTGGCATTTGCCTCTTTCATCTACGGAAACTGCTCTTATCAAGGTCACCGGTGACTTTCACATCCCTCAAGCCAGTATTCAATCAGCAGCAGCATTTCACAGGCCATTTCTTCTGCCTGGGAATTGTCATTCCCTTGGCTTTCAAAACATTGTACACCTTTGATCGCCCCGAACCTCTCTGTTTATTCCTTCCACGTGTGGCTGATTATTTCTCATTCTCCCAATCTCTTAACACTGGGCTGTCCCATGGTTTAGTCCTTTTTCCTCTTCTCTTCCCCACCTACCACTCATTCCCTCAGTGAGCTTATCTAGTCTCTGGGTTGAAATGTGAATAATATGCTGACAACTCCCAAATCTGTAGCTTCAATCCGTGTTTGTGTCCTAAATTCCAGCCACAGATATTTGCTAATTCACCTGACTTAGATGTCTAAGAGTTATCTCAAATATAACATGTCCCAAACTGAATTCTTGATCTTCTTTGCAAAACCTGCTCCAGCTACACATTTCCATGTCTCAGTTTATTGCAACTTCATCTTCTCAGTGACTCAGAGAGAAAGCTCTAGAGTTAACTTTCAGCCTCTTCCTTGTCACTTGTACCTCAAACTCAACTTGTCAGGAAAGTCTATTGGCTCAACTTCCAAAATATATACCGAGTCTAACTCCTTCTGACACCCGGACTATCATATCAGCAACTTCCATGACCTCTGGTAATAATCCTGGAAATCAAGAATGTGTTCTGAAGATCTCATCTCTGGTTCTTTTTGATGGTGCACAGATCAGT
This sequence comes from Heterohyrax brucei, assembly GCA_028571685.1. Classification (NCBI taxonomy): domain Eukaryota; kingdom Metazoa; phylum Chordata; class Mammalia; order Hyracoidea; family Procaviidae; genus Heterohyrax; species Heterohyrax brucei. The sequence goes on from CM053149.1 coordinate 76,235,265, forward strand.
TCTGGCCACCCCAAAGGATTTTAGAGAACATATTAACCACAGCACAGTCTGGCAAGTCAAAGAAAATACAGTTGAACAGTTTGGTCTCTTACAACATTAAAAGATTTATAAGACGTTTCTGTTAAAATCTGCTTAAATGACACTTCATCAATGCCACAACACATCATCCTTTACACTGGAGACAAACTGTGGAGACTAATTTGTTAATTTTTTAAACAGGAAAAAAATAAGTAAAGGTAAGGGTCACCATGAGTCGGATCCGCCTCGACAGCACTTGGCTGGCTTCCCTATCCAGGTTGTGAGTCAGCCTGGGGTAAATGTGTTTTGTTTCTAAGGCATTATTGGCAAGACAAGAGTGACCACAAGTATATTCTTTCTCCTGGAGCTGTTCGGGCTTTCACGCACCAACATGATGACCACTCTGGGTGGGCACAGAAACCACTGCGGAGGTCAGGGCTGCCTGCTGGTGAGACGACATGCCCCGAGTGTGGTGGTGACTGCAGGCAGCTGGCCTGTCACTCAGACCACCGCTAGGGGCAGAGGGGAGGTCCTGATCATCACACCATCAAAACGCCACCACACGCCCATTCAGTGCTTTGCACTTTTGCGTGTGGGTAAACAGACAGCTTTATCTGAGGCCATTCCCTGAGATGAAGTTCGGGAATTAGCCACTTAAAAAGTAAATTTTGATGCAAGTTGTCCATGAGCCCCGTTCTTTTCCGTTTTTTAAACTCTGATGTGATTGTGTTTCAGCAGTCTGGAGCTCAAGTCGGATCCCTGATTCATGGGGTCACCCTGGCAAAGCCTTTTGGTCACCCCAATCCTTCATTTTTACATTTCTCAAGGGCCTGCTGAGAGTCCGGAAAACATTATTTTGTTGCTAAGAAGTTCTGGTGAGAAGACACGAATGCTTTCAATAAATCAAAATAGTATGCAAATCTAAGTGACTGTGATTATTTCTTTTAAACTCATTGTCTTCTTTTCAGTGTTTCCAATCAATTTTCTTTAAGATTTTTATTTGCAGGATGATTTTATTTTCATGACCCCCACGAAGATGTTTTTGGAGTTAAAAATGCATCTTTGTTTATAGATCGGCTTTATTTTATACATGTCACAAGGACACGGTTAAGAAAGTCGCAACCCCAGCATTATCTAAAGTATGAGATGGGCCTGATTATCACTTGTAAAGCAATTAAAATCAAGAAAGAATAAATATGACCCCCCTCAAAGAATCTATCATGTAGCAAGTTAGATAATTTTGGTGACGTGCAATAATGCACATCAACTTCCATAGATGGGAACAGTCTCATCAGTCACAAACCAACCCCACAGGGCAAGAATTCAAGTGCAGTTGCTTCTCCCAAGGTCCTGAAACACAGAAGTTGGTGCAGAGATGTTTCATGTCTTAGTAGATGGCAGCCTAACTAGAGTGGAGCTGAGAGTCTAGAAGTCTAAATTTAGGATGTCAACTCCAAGAGAACGCTTTCTCTGTCTGCCCTGGCAGAAGGTCCTTGTCATCAGTCTTCCTCTGGCCTAGGAGCATTTCCCCAGAGGAAATTGGGTCCAAAGGACACACTCTCCTTCTACCACTGCTTTCTTGGTGGCACAAGGTCCCCCACATCTCTATTGACTTCTCTCTTTTCTATCTCAAAAGAATTTGTCTCAAACTGTAAACTGATTTTGTAGATTGAGTTTACATAACTGCCATGAGTCCCGTCTCATCAACATCACAGGGATGGGTTTTACAACTCACAGGGAAGTAATACAGATGACAGAACAGTGGACAATCACACAATACTGGGAATCATGGCCTCACCAACTTGACAAATATTTCTCGGGGACACAGTTCAATCCACAACAATGGGACAGGTGGATATTACTAATCTGGCAAACAGTCTGACAGCATCGAGTTGAGAATATACATGTGCTGTGATCTCTTTGTTAACACTGGTGACATAGTTACGTCCTGTATCTACTAGACCGAAGGTTGACAGTTTGAATCCACCAGGTGCTCTCTGAAAACCCTGTAAGGAAGTTCTCCTTTCTCTTAGAGGTTCTCTATGAGGTGGGTTCAACTTGACAGCAACAATTTTGGTCTTGGTTTATGATCTGTTTGGAGCCCTGGAGGTGGGATTGCTCAGTGATTGGTTACAGACCTAAGCGGTCACTTGGAATCTACTGGCCATTCCTTGGAAACTTTGGGGGCATTTCTACTCTGTCTTATAAGGTCGCTATGAGTTGGCATTCACTTAACAGCAATGCATTTTGTTTTTCAATGATTTAGTTATTGCTATTCTAGGGACAAAGTTTAAAGAGTCTCTTACTATAAGAACATTCATCCCAACACTGTTCATCATAAAGCTCTAGAAATAATCAAAATTCTTTCATTAAATAAATGGATAAATGAATAGGGATATTTTTGTACATGGTGGTTAAAACAGATTGTTTTAATATTTATCAAAACAAATGCCAAAAAGTTCAAGTATAGTAAAATAAAGCAGACTAATATAGAATATCACAACAATAGGAAACTTTTTATGTGAATTTTCAAGTACAAAATGAATTCTACATCTTGTTTATGGGCATCTTACTTAAAAAGTAGAAAGAAAAAAGCATGGGTATAAAGAATACACTCATTTCATTAAAAAGGTGGTCATTGGGGGACAGATACAGGGAGACTGAGGCAAGCAGTCTACTTGGCCACCTTGGCTAAGCTGTAGATTCTCTCACCACCTGGTTCTTATGTACCAGGAGAGGAGATAAAACCTGCCTAGTACGTCATTGGTAAGGACCAGCAAGAAAGGCTGTAATCAGAATTAGAATTCGTGATCACCTCCGTAACTGAGGTTGCACAGACCATAACACTATGTAATTCAGGCCAACTTGCTTTCGAAGATTCTACTATGACTCACTGTTGTAGCCACAGATGAAAGCGAAGGGACGTTTTCACATTTTCCCCACGTGTGCCAACACTGAGTTAACCGTGATAATGTATTATCATATCGCATACAATACACTGTCATTTTATATATTTATATAGTCCCACACAAATATATATCTAATAATTATATATTAAACAACAATTATATATTGTGTATATATTTTATAACATGCACAATAATTACACTGCATATACACACATATGTACATATACATGATCATACATTTGGCCGCTAATCGAAAGGTTAGTGGTTTCAACATGTTCAGCAGCTTCATGGTATAAAGTTCTGGAGATCTGCTTCCGTAAAGATTTCAGACAAGAAAACACCATGCAGTGGTTCTACTGTGCTACACGGGCTCTCACATACCCAAAGCAACTCAGTGGTACCTAGCAATAACAGGCATGTGTGTGTATGCTTCGATATGTGTGTATACACACAGGTACACACACATACATATGTACAAAGGAGCCCTAGTGGTCCAGTGGTTAAGTGATCAGCTGCTAACGAGAAGTCAGTTGTTCTAACCCACTAGGGGCTCTTCAGGAGAAAGATGTAACTGCTTCCACAAAGATTACATGCTTGGAAAACCTATGGGGAAGTTATCCTCCATCCTGGAAGAGCAGGAGTGGGAAATGACTCATTGACAATGGGTTTCGTTTAGTTGTTGTTGGGTGCCATCGAATTGGTGCCTACTCATAGTGACCCCGTGTCCAGTAGAGCAAAATCCTGCTTTGTCCTCACACTTGCTGCCATACCTGAGTGCACTGTTGAGCCACTGTGTCAATCTGTGTCGTTGAGGGTCGTCTTCTTTCCTGCCAGCCCTGCACCCTACCAACTGTGATATCTTCCTCCAAGGACAGACTCCCTGACAACACATCCAAAGGGTATAACACATAGTCTCTCCATCTTTGCTTCTAAGGACGATTCTGGTTACACTTCTTGCAAGACAGATCTGTTTGTTCTTTTGGCTGTCTATGGGATGTTCAATATGCTTCCCCAACACCACTCTTCAAAGGCTTCAATTCTTCTGCAGTCTTCCTTATTCATACCTCGTTTTTGCGTGCACACGGTATGATTAAAAATATCATGGATTGTGTCAGGTGCACCTTAGTCTTCAAGATGAGCTGTTTGCTTTTTGACACTTTTAACAGGTCCTTTGCAGCAGATTTGGCCAATGCAATGTGTCTTTTGATTCTTTGCTTCTTCCATGAGTGCTGGTTGAAGATACAAGTAAAATCAAATCCTTGGCAACTTCAATCTTTTCTCCATTTGTCATGATTCTGCTTATTGGCCCTGTTACGAGTATTTTTGTTTTCTTAATGTTGAGATGTAATCTCTACTGAAGGCTGCGATCTTTGGTCTTCATCAGTAAGTGCTTCAAGTTCTCTTCACTCTCAGTAAGCAAGGCTGTGTCATAGGCATAACGCAGGTTGTTAATGAGTCTTCCTTCAATCCTGCACTCCCCTTCTTCTTTACGCAGTCCAGCTGCTTGTAGTATTTGCTCAGCATAAAGACTGAACAGATGTGATGAACGGATCCAACCCTGATGCACAACTTTGCTGACTTTAAACCATGCAGTGTCCCCCTTGTTCATTGGTACAACTGCCTCTTGGTCTATGTACAGGTTCCTCAAGAACATAATTAAGTGTTCTAAAATTCTTAATTCTTTGCAATGTTACCCATAATTTGTTACAATCCACATAGTCAAATGCCTTTGCACAGTCAGTAAAACACAGGTAAATGTCTTTCTGTTATTCTCTGCTTTCAGCCAAGATTTATTTGACACCAGCAATAATTCCTCTAATTCCATGTCCTCTTCTGAATCCAGCTTGAATTTCTGGTAGTTCCCTGGGATATACTGTCACAGCCACTTTTGAACGATCTTCAGCAAAAGTTTATTTGCACTTGAAGTTAATGATATTGTTTGATAATTTCTGCATTCAGTTGGATCACTTTTCTTTGAAATAGGTATAAATATGAATTTCTCCCAGTCAGTTGCCTAAGCAACTGTCTTTCAGCTTTCTTGGCATAGATGAATGAGCACTTCCAATGTTGCACCCACTTGCGGAAACATCTCAGCTGGTATTCTGTCAATTTCTGGAGTCTTGTTTTCCATCAATGCCTTCAACGAGCTTTCAGCTCCTTTCTTCAGTACCATCAGTTCCTGATCACGTGCTCTTGAAACGGTTGGCTGCTGACCATGTCTCCTCGGTACAATGAGTGTGCATTCCTCTGTCTTCTCTGAACACACATCAAATATAGCTGTCGTTGTTAGTCGCCACTGGATCATCCCCAACTTACAGAGACCCCACGCACGATGCAACGGAACTTCTGTGCTCCAGAACGTGTTCACTGATAGCTTTTCAGAAGGAGATCACCAGGCCATTCTTCCCAGTCTGTTCCAGTTGGGAAGTTCCAGGGAAACTTGATTAGTACAATAGCAGCACATCGATGTCCCCTGACAGATGGCTGCGGGCAGCACGAGAGACACAGTGGCCAGAAATTGAACTCTTTCTCTCTCTCATAAAAATCCACTGCTGTCCAGTCAGTGTTTAACCACTGTGCCACTGGGGGTCCATACACACATACATACACACACATATGCTCACACACTGAAACACAGAGAAGAATAAATGTATATATACATATGTAGATATATGTATATACATTTTTAAAAAAGCCACTGCCACTGAGTTGGGAAACCCTGGTGGTGTAGTGGTTAAGTGCTACATCTGCTAACCAAAAGGTCAGCAGTTCAAATCCACCAGGCAATCCTTGGGAACTCTATGGAGCAGTTCCACACTGTCCTATAGGGTCACAGTGAGTTGGAATTGACTCAACGGCAGTGGGTGAGCTGTTGAGTCGATACTGACTCATAGTGACTCTATAGGTTAGACTAGAATTGCGTATGACAAATTTGAACTGTTGACATTTGGTTAGCGGACGCAATACTTAACCACTATACCACCAGGGTTTCCATGTATAGACATGTGCACACACACAGATGTACACACACACACACACACACACACAGAGAGAGAGAGAGACGTACACACACACATGCATATGCATATATACGTTTATCCTTTATGTTTACAGAACCACATTAGAGAAGAAAAAGACCTGCTTGTTTTCTGCTGAGGTGCTATCTGGCCAGCCAGGTCACCTGGACATCCAGGCTGTAATTGGGTATTTATTTGTCAGATAGTTGCTTTCTGTCTGTTTACATGTGGGTACAGCCTCTGTCATCGAGCCTCTGAGTCAGGTCTTAAAATACATGGGCTCAATCTGTGGCTGTGACCTGCCACCGAAGTTGTGTGAGAAGAAACCACAAAGAAGCGAAGTCACGATGTTCCACCCCTTCCTGAGTTCTGTGTGACATGGCCATGTCCTCCAGACACTCTACCAGCTTAAGCCAAGGCACTCCACAGAGCAGACCAACTCACCAGCAAAGCCTGCTGCAGCGAAAACATCTCTGTGTCAGTTCATTTATCGGACGTCCCCCTACAAAATGGCTCGCCATTCTCACACCAAAAAAGATGTGAGAACCCATTGCTCTCAGTTTGATTCCAACTCACAGTGACCCTCCAGGCGTGAGGACGGCTGCACACCTGCCTTGGTGGGTTAAACAAGAAAAGAATCTCCACTCTGGCTCCTTCCATGTGCCCTTTGCCTGGCTGTGACCCTTCTCAAAGGAGCCACTCTACCCCTGTCGGGGAGAGCCGACACGTCTCCCTCTGGCCTTGCAAAAGCTCCGTCTGAATGCCAGAGACCTGTCGGTCCCTGTCCCTTCTTATTCATTCAGATGGAGCACATGGCCGCTGCGAAGTAGAAAGCTGTCTGTGCCCACGGAGGTACGTAGTAGCTGGAAGAGACTTGAGGCTCCAGACAGCAAACACCTGCATGAAGCCCACCCTCGCCAGACCTATGCATTGTTACCAAAGTGACCAATGCAAGTGTCCTGCTCACGAGACTCATCTTCCAGTGTCCCCTGCAGGGAGGTGTCCCTTCCCAGCAGCATCCCTGCCTGAACCCCACGGAAAGATCTTCCTGTTTCCGAGTGTTTCCAGATAAAGGACAGGCGGTGACAGGTTTAGGTCTCCTGCACTGTTCTAGCTGCAGGGCCCAGCTCTTCTTCACTGGCTTAGCTCCGCGGCCCAGCCACCACGTTGGATGCCTTGGCCTGTCCCGTTTACAGCCTAAAAGCTGTTTAGCCAGGACTCACAACCTTTCAGCCTGCAATGCCTTAACAGGAGAGAGTGTAAGAGAAAGAGAGAGAGAGGGAGAGAGGGAGAGAGGGAGAGAAAGAGAGAACAATGCGGAATTGGCACTGCATTAGAGATGGAGAAAGTACTTAAAGCCTGCAACATTCATCAAGACTGAATACATAAATGCCACATTTTGAATAAGCGAAGCAAAAGACAATGACAAAGGAAAGGCGCGTTGCTTCGGGATCTCTATCATTTTCATTTGCTGCTGTCAGGAACCTGTTTTTTGCCTCTCATTCTATCAGCCATTATGGCATTAATGAAGTAACCTCACATAGTTATTGACTGGCTTGTCAGAGGCCTTGCCTGATCCCTTAATAGAAACCATTGGTCTTCAGTTAAAAATGGGGTGAGCTGGGAGGTACCGTGGGCATGTGCTGAATTTCAAGTGCACTCCTGAGGTTATCAAAGCCATGAAATGCAAATTATTATATTTTTTAAACACACAGATTTCATGCAACTGAGCATATAAAATTGACTAATATTGTACTTTATGCATGCCTTATAATGTTTTCAAATATGCTGTGCATATGTTCTTCTCCCAGAAAGTTGTGGGTGGTATTTGAATAAGCAGAGGTGGGCCCAGTCTTATTTTGTTCCTGGAATCGGTTCGTGCTTGCTGTAAACTGGCACTTCTATCTAACAGAGAGCCATGTTGGTGCACTGTCTGCTCAAACAATACCACTAATCCTTTGTCTGAATTTCAGTTTCAGATCAAAATCATTTTTCTTCCATGGTTTTCTTTTCCCCTCACAAAGTATCCAGATCTTCAAGCCAGTACAATATCACATGCTAGCAACTGCAGGTTGGCAGGAAGGCAAAGAAATAAATTCTTGTCCCAGAAGGCAATAACTTGGAAAAATAATCATAGATGCAGAGACTTTAATTCCAATACCACAACACCACAGAGCAGATATGTTAAAACATAAACACAGCCAGACAGAAAAGGTAAGAACTGGAAAGCCCAAGACCCAAAAAAAAGAAAAAGAGTCAGAAACAGAATGTTGGTTATATTTCTGAATTAGGAAAAGCAAAAACAATGAGTAGAGGGTCAAGCTTGAGAGGGTCTTCAAAGAGAAACTGATCAGAATGCAGAGCTAGCTTTGTTTGGGGGGCACAGAGCATGCTGGCCTCAGAGTGGCATTTAATTGGATCATTCTCCTGTTATAAAGCTCTGACCTTTTCCCAGCCTCTCTAGGGAGGAAGTGTGGCATCTATGTCTGTGGATTTGCATGATGGCTTCCCCAAACTGGCTCCTTCTGAAGCTAGATTTTGTGTATTTCTCACCTCTGGGGTCATCCAAAAACCACAAATAAGAAGTTCAAAATGTTGTCTTCTGCATATTTATTACCCCAGTACCTCATGGCTTCTCTTTGCCTCAATACTGTCTGAGCTCCACAGCCTCCTCACATGGACATCAATCTGTAGACCGACTGAATACATGAGCCCGTTGTCTTATTTTGGAATGACATGAAAGGCCTAAGGTGTGGCTACCATACAAATATTGACAGCTCCACTTCCAAAAGTTTCAACTCAGTTAAGAAAAATGTTGGCTGGCCCTCGTCTTTAACCTATCACAGACAAGCAACAATTTCATTAACTTGAAGAAAGTATGAACTTGAATTTCCTTCTGAAATACTGGATCTCTGTCAGATTGGACTCAAATTCTCCCAGGAAAACACATTCCATGTGGTTTCTTTTCACATGTCTGGTTGAGCATCTAACATTCTAAAACCCACAGAGTCTAGAAAGGTAAGTACTCGAACTCTCCCTGACCTCTGAACTTCATGATAGCCAACCATTGTCTCCCTTAAGAAGATACTCAAGCAGCAGTAGACAGTGCTAGGAATCCCTGGTAGTGTAGCGGTTAAGTGCTCTGTCTGCTAACCGAAATGTCAGCAGTTCAGCTCCACTAGGTGCTCCTTGAAAACTCGATGGAGCAGTTCTACGCTGTCCTATAGGGTTGCTACGAGGCAGAATTGACTTGACAGCCATTGGTTTGATTTGTAGTAGTGAAGCTCTCAAAAGAAAGGTCAGAAGTTCATGTCTATCAGTGGTTCTCAGGAAGAAAGGGCCTGGAGATCATCTTCTTACAGCCTAGAATTTCATTTAATCACAACTCAAAAAAAAAAAAAAATTCACAGCCAAGGAAACTCTATGGGACAGCTGTACTTTGTCCCGGTGCCACTCCCAGTTGGAAAGAATTCGACATCACACAACATATACCTCTGAAAGTGCGAATGATGTACTCCTGACTATTAACACAAAGAGTGGCTATTTGAACCCAACCAGCTGCATAGCAGAAGACAGCCCCAGTGGCCCGCTTCCATAAATGTCACAGGCAAGAAAATTCTATGGAGCAATTACACTCTGCATCACATGGGCCACTATGAGTTAAAATCAACTGGCCAGAAATGAGTTTGTTTGTTTTATATGTCCTATATGAAATCTAGGTACAAAAGAAGATGATAACCTGTTTTAAAATGTATAAATCCAAATCGAAGGCAAGAAATGATCACCAGCTGATAGTATTTTGAAGCTTCTGTTACATTTCTTAGATGGGAGTAAATACGTAATTCCAAATTCGTAGAACTTTCAATCTGGAAGACACCACTTTCATTCAGTGCTCTCATGTTAGTCACGAAGAAATGAAGAAAACAGAGGGTGTGCAGCTTGTTGACTCTCACGTAACGGTCGCTGACATTCACGCATTCGTGGGCTCACCGTTTACGGAGCAGATGCTGTCTGTGAGGCCAGGAGTGAATCCCTAATCTCACGGTGTTTGTGGGCTGGTGGGGGCCACAGATTGTTTAACAACCCACTACAACATTTGTGATAAGCACTTTAACAGGAGAAGTGCAAAGCCTCTGTGGGGAGAAATCAGAGCATTTGCGATAGGACTTGATAGATAAAATGGATTTAAATTTGAAGACAATGGGGTGGCAAGGGAGAGAACGTTAGGCCTGGGACGTAGCATGTAGGGAAATCTAGATGAGAGAGGAAAGATGGTACATTCAGAAAACAAAGCCAGACCAGGAAGACTGCCACGTGGAAGAGGCTGAAGAAGGCAGAAGACACCAAGTTACAAAGGCCCTGTGGGCCATGGGAACAACTGTGTGCTTCTTTCTGAGAGAATTCTAGAGTCATCAAGGATACTGAACAGGGAAGTCATCTGACCACGGTTCTAATTTATAAGGGCACCTTAGCTAACACTTGACAGAAGAAGGGACAGGGCTGGACAAAAGTGACTAGTCAACACTAAAACAAGCGAAAGATGAAAATGTGCAGAGGAGCAGCGAGGCTGGAGGAGGGCATTTTTAGGAGTGAGGCTGACAGGCTCTGGAGACGGGACAGAAGTGGGTAAGGATGCTGAGGAGCAAGAGAGGAAGTAAGGCTCCTAAACCTCAGTCAGGGTGACTGAGCGCACGGGAGTTCACTTCACGGTAAAGGGCAATTTGCCGGAATCAGTTTGGGGTGAAAGAGTTGATGAGTTCCATTTGTGACTTTTGTTGGGCATCATCAAGTAAATTCTGACTCACAGTGACCCCGTGTGACTGAATAGAGCTTCCCCCTGGGGTTTCTGGGCTGTCATATTTACTGTCTCTATAAGAAGGAATGAACTCAGTGACAACGGGTAGTCATCCTCAGGGAAGAAGACCTCCAGGTCTTTTCACCTACGTTGTTGCTGGGTGGGCTAGAACTACCGCCTTTCTGGTTGACAGGCCAGTCCTTAACCATTTGTGCCACCCAGGGTTTCTTAGTTACTAGACCTTCCAGTTGCCAAGTGAACAAGTATGACTGAATCTTAAAAGCAAGAATAGAATTTGAATCTGCACATCCCTAGTCCAGGGCTCTATTTATACAACTGCATGAATAATGCTTCCTTCTCGCCTAAAGGGTTGAATGTTCAAAACAACTTTCTAAAGCTAAATACTAAGGAATTTTGAGACATGATAGAAGGCGTCTTTGGAACACGCACGCAGACTTCTCAGTTGTCACTAGGTTTTATAGCCTCACGAGCCATGGTACGACTTTCACCCGGTACATTATTAGTTATAAAAGGAAAATAAAAAAGAAATATCTGTATATGCATTTGCTACTTTATAACTCATAAGGCAATTTCACAAAACATAAGTTATCACATTTTATCTCCTAAAGAATATTCTTTGTGCTATCACAGTGGTGACACAGACTGCCATGTCACGACTACAGCAAAGTGCCCATGTCACCGCCCTGTCACACCTATGATTCTGCTTTAGAATTAGGATTTGCAACGGGCTAGAAATCTACTTTAAAGATGCTCACCAGTGAAATAAGGAAGCTGGAGTAGAACACCCTAAAGATCCCAGCTAACTTTAAGCTTCCATGATTCTCAGCCTACGTTCAGCATACTGAACGTTTAGGACATTATTTGTATATTAGAGTTGTACATGATACGGACCAGGACATGTGAACTCTGTTAGAAAGGCCCAAGGAGAAAACAAGAATTCTTTCCATGGGGACAGAATTGCTGGGGTGGAGAGACCTTGAAGCTGCAAGAAGATTGCAAAAGTCACAGGTAATGAAGGCAGTTGGACACTTTATTTAAAAGCAGTGCTGTCTTCCACTAACTCAGTTTCCTGGGCCAATCTCGGTGCTGTCTCAAGACGTCACCATCAAAAGGCACTGCAGGAAGAATCGAGTTTTTGTCATAGGAGCACTAAGAAGCAGTAAGCTTTTTTTTTCCTTATTTTTGCATGGTGATAAATTGCTACAACACGGAGGCAAGGACACCAGGAAATAAAGGGGGAAGAAACAGCTGTTCATTATTTTATTAAAATGTAGGTAAACTGAAAAACCCAGAGATGTTGCTGTTGAGTTAATAGGGCAGAGTAGAACTGCCCAGTGGTGTTTCCAAGGAGTGGCTGGTAGGTTTGAACTGTCCACCTTTTGGTTAGCAGCTGAGTTCTTTAACCACTGTTCAGCTGGGGCCCCCCAAAAACGTCAGTGCTATATAATTTGGGAGCAGCGGTATCTCATTTTTTAAGACTGTCGCATATACTTGGACACACACACAAACAAACACACATTACTCATCAAGAGTACATACTTATCTACTTATCTATGTATGTGTACCCTCCCCATAAATGTATACACACACACTCTTACGTGCACCCACAACCACACATGCACGTGATTGTCTACACACACTCAGACTAACTTCCTCTGTGCTTGGTGACATAGCCCCTTCCTTTCTGATAGACTGGCCCCTTAGAAAGCCCCTGGGATTTGACCTGGGAGACAAAGAGGTGTGGAACTCGCTGTGGCCTGGTCTCCCAAACTGTACTCCCTTGTGTATTTTTCTTACTGTGCTCTCAGCATGTGATTGCCACACGTTCTCTCTCTGAAAGGACAATATCAGCCACAGCACTTTTCCTCATAGGAGTAGAGAAATGAGTGGCCTGTATAGTATACTGCTTGAGCCCATAATTTCTGCTTTTTAAAGTGTGTTTAATGAGAGGACCACTTCATTTGTGGAAAGGAGAAAAGAAGTTATGGCCACATTTAGATCCTCCATACTAATGAGATGCTTGTTCCCCGGGAAGCATTTGAGTTTTCAATCAAATCTCCCAAGTTTATCCCGGCCTGGATTAAATGACCCCCTTTTCCCTAACCGCACCCAGCGTCTGTTTCATTATGTAGAGCTGACCTTGGCTTCCTCAAGGAGTTGGTGGGGAGAAGACCTCCGGAAACCCCCCTCCGTGGCTAGAGGGCTTGAATTCAAGACGGCGCCCTTAAGGAGCATCGCCCTGGTGAGTGCCAGCTCTGGGCCTGGCAGCCACACTGCCAGCTGCCCTGGGGCACTGAGGCTCGTGCACGCCACCTCAGGTGTGCCTCTGCAAGTTCTCCAGCCCAGATTTCCTAGGTCAGACAAGAAACTCTCTAGGCAAAAGAGGCAGCAAATCCAGCCCCACATGGCATCCTCAGAACCGAGAGTGTCTTAATGTCTCAAGCTTCTGTTTCCTACCATATTTTTCTTTTCTTTTATTTTATTTTTGAGGATTCAAGAGCAGCAAAATAATTAGCATTCACTCTGCTCAGCAGGACATCCATTTAAACTTTTACAAGGGAGTCACAGTGGTGATGCAGGCCTGCTAGCAACTCTTTCTGCAGAGAGGACACCGTCTGGACTATGAAGGATACTGAGGCTTTGAATCCCTGTGCTGGGTTACTGAAACTCCGATAGACACACCACTATGTATGGGGAAATTACTTAATCTTCCTCGAGATTCACAGCTATTGTGTTCTAGGCACCAGGTTAAAAGAGAACACCTCAGCCACGCTGCCGTGGGTCAAGAGTCTGATTCACACTGCAAATGTTTCAGCACATTACAAAGTTTCTGACCAAGCCCTTAATCCTCAAAATCATTAAATCCTAGCTTTGCACTGATATGCATAGAAAAAACATTCTGCCGAATGAATCTGCTTTACGTCGCCCTGGAAATATTATTGCTGCAATACAGAAGAGGGTTGGAGTCGGAAGCACGCTACGACTCACAGGGGTACTGTTTATCAGAAGGTGAAGGAGAGTCTGTGTAAAGCACAAAAAGAAACTATTGTGCTGGATTGATTTAAGACTAAATGCATGCTGTCAAAAAAAAAAAAAGTAGATTTTTCACCTGTCAGGCAGTCATTTTTACAAATGTATAATATGGGTACTGATTAGGAAATTTTTTTCCCTGGGTAAATTATACTACAACCCTTTGCTTCCTTGCTGTTCATCTTAAGAGTTTTCCTTTTGTGCCGCTCAGTTGTGTACAGTTCCAGTTTTCAAGGAAAAGGTTAAGACATGTTCACTGAGCTGGAGACCTGAGCTTGCAGACCCACCGAGTGGGCTCGCCGTGGGCTCGCTGTGACTACAGGAGGGCACCGCCCAGCAGAAACAAGCAGCGTAGGTGCTGTGTGGAGGTACCAGGCACTAAATGCCATCCTCGTATAAGAAGCACGTGAGACTCAGGTCTATAGACACTGGCATGGACATCGCTCTGAAATTCTCATGACTTTGTCATCAACCCACACACTTTCAAAACAAATTGTCTCATGTTTATTTGCTTTAAAAGCAAAATGTCATTGTCCTTGATGAAAATGCTACTTTAGTGTAGGAAATGTCAGCAGAAACATACACAGAAGAAAAAAGTCTGAGAAGAAAATGAAAACAAAAAACAGCCTGAGTAGCCTTTTTCAAGAGCCTGAATATTAGTGATTAAAAATGATTTCAAAAGCTATGGCAGATACATTGACGGTTCTCGCGTAAGAATACTCTGTGAATAGCAGGGTTTTTAAAAGCAATTTGTTCTTATAACACTCTTTTTTTAACTTGCAGAAATCGGAGATGACTACGACAAAATCCAGGGCTATTGACATCTCGTAGCTGCAAAGCTGGTATCATTTTGGGACCTTGCTTTCCTCGGCTGCACATAAAGTAAAAAGCAAAATAAATCTGGCAGTTGAGAGATGGCAGCGTAATCTCCGGAAATTGGATTATAGATTATTTACCAAATGAATTGTTTGTCTTTATTAAGATGTGAAACAGTAGAGCACAGGAAGAATGACACAGATGTCTTCAAAAACCAGAAGGCAGCCCCACGTCCAGCCCCCGTCAGAAGCTGAGGCAGCTCAGGCTGGGCTCCGGTTTGGCACTGCCTTGTCTATTAGGTCAGAATGAGGGACTCGTGTCAGAGAGCTGCCCTTCTACTCTTTGCAGAAAGTCAGAAACGGAAAGTGGTCAAAGAAAGTAAGACCTCATGCCACCTCTTCTGTCTTAAATAAAACTCCTGAACATTCTACAAATGATTCATTCTACAGAAGATTCAGGTCATCTGGATCTCACGCATCTACTTAATAATAAATGGAGTGTTGTAAGTGGCAAGTACATGACAACCATTTTGGGGTGCTTTTCAGCCCCTAAACCACTCGTAAGAGAATTCAGCTCCTAAAGAGACCTTTCCTGAGGCAGGCTATGTGGGGAAAATGGGAAGAGGGCTGGACAAAGGGCTGGAAACTTGGACTCTAAGCCCAGTTCTTCTCCCGAGGCCTCATGCACCTAGGACTGGTTACGTCACCAAGTGTCCTCAGCTCTTCGTGCAGCATCACCTGTCTCTATGGTACAATGCCACTGGAACAGTCTAATTTCTATTAAAAAAAATAACCTGTTGCTGTCGAGTTGTTCCAACTCATAGTGACCCTACAGGACACAGTAGAAAATGTGTGTAAGTCATAGCATTTCTGACACACTTAAAGTTACCCATCAAATTGTGTTTTAGTTGTCTTCGTAACTAACTTCTGAACATTCAACAATCAAACCACATGCAACCTCCATCAGAACTTCCTGGGTAGATGAGAACCCAGGTGCTGCCATTTACCGGCACAGTCTGGATGTCACCGGCACAGTCTGGCTGTCACCATCTCCACTTGTTCTGAAGCCAGCATGGCTGGCTGCTGAGAGCCCGGTGCCTTCAGGAGAAGGGAGACGCCTTCCCCTCATGTCCTCAATCTGCAGTTGCAAGCATCCCGATGCCCTTTTCTTTGCAAGTCACACTGGGAAGTTAAGAATGTTAAGGATTGGTGAAAACAACCTTCAAAATAGGTAGAACTGAAAAATAACACAAGTGTCAAAGGAAACAGAAGAAAATGAAACACTGAAAAGATGCTCAAGAATCAGAGATTCTTGCCTATACAGACAAATCAGAGTCCACTGAAATCAGTAACAGAAAGTGTATAGGCTAAACACACACATGAGGATGAGAGAAGAAAGATAATCATATTCAGAGCCAATGAACACACACAGCTAAGGGCAATGTATCAAAAAGCTTAATTCTATCTAGAACATCAATTTGCCTAAGAGAATGGCCTCTCAGACCCTCGTGTGTCCCATCTCGGGTCCACGACTGCTGCCTACCTAAAAGGGAAAAAAGAGGCTTCGTTCAAGTAGAGGATTATTAAGTAATTGTTTGAATCCAGGGGTCTATAAAGCCATTCTGAGTAGTATTTTTGCTTTATCTAATTCAAAAAGCTTTAACTCTCCCCTCACTACTTGCAGACTGAATTGGTTTGATTCAGAGAGGCAGTTCTGCTTCTGAGCTCCCACTCTCTGTGGAGTCAGGAGATCCCTCATGCAACACACTGCACCGATTACAAGGTAGGGATGCGATTCTGTGATTTATCATACATTGTACGGTTAAGTAATATAACATTATAGATACAATTTGTCCCTATCTCTCTGCAGATTAGAGAGGAGGCACACGAAGAGAGGATCGTTAAACACAGAGCAGGGGTAAGGGCCAAGCTCTTCTCTTTAACAAGCTCTGCTAAGCACCACCCCTCTAATCCACGGAGAGACAAGAATAAATTGTGCCGGTAGCTTATTCCAAACCAGGCTCTTTGGTGCTAGGGCTTTTAAGAAAAAAAAAAAAAAAGAAAGGAAATGTCATTTCTATGTGGCTTGTAGCTCTCCTGATTTCAGGACCTGACCATCAAGTGAGAAAACAAGAATTCTGGATTTACTGAGACTTTTCCTTTCCTACCGAAGGTGGTGGGATTCCTGGCCTCACAGGTCCACGGACATGGATGTGTGTGACTGCACATCACATTGTGGATGTGGTCACGTTGTGGATGTGGACCCATTTACCACAAGAGCAGAACTCATGTAGGTCATCCAGGTTAATTGAGGACAAGTGAAATTTGCCCCTCAGAGGGCATTGCATTCAGGCATTGCTTCCAACTACCACTGTCCAGTAAAAATATTCTGCTAGCTACGTATCTCATTTTACGTTTTTTTAGTAGCATCATGAAAACGTGAAGAGAAACAGGTGGGACTCTTTTTGATTACACACTTGATTTAGCCCAGTACATTCAAAATATGACCGTTTCAACACATAAACAATATTGAAAACCAATCCTTTAGTGATATGTTTTAAGTAATTTTCTCCATACTAGAGCTTTGGAAACGTGTCTCATTTCAAAGTAGGCACATTTCAGGAACCCAACGGCTACACGTGACTCTGGAGACTATGATGCTGCGGGAGGCGGTCCTGGGGCTGTGTTATCTGTTACCCCAAATTCCCACCCATACACTGCCGCTTTGTTTGGAGCAGGGTTCATTTGTCAGACACTTTACTCAAATAAGCTGAACTTCTACTAAGGACAAAACAGAGAAAAGAATATTTCCATCTCATTGCGTAGAACCCTTTTCAAATCCGCCAGGATTGTGGCACCTGCTGCTTTGAAAAGGTGAGCTCCTTGACCTCTATCTGTTCTGCCTACTTCCCTCTCCAAGGTCAGTAAATGGGGACATAAATATCTGCCTTAGCAGACCACCCATCCTACCCTTATTAGAGTGTCTTGTTTATAATATGATTTCCTGTGTAAGGCATCTGTGCCATCCCTTCCAGCTTTATTAAACTTAATTAGACTCCCTTTTGCTCTGGCTACGCCCCTTTGTATCAGGAAAACTGCATAATGCATTTGAATGACAATACAATGAGGAAGGGAAAGACAGAAAGGTACTGTGAGGCTGCATCATAAACCCTCGCTTGTCATGGGACACGTCATTGATTTCTATTGGCAATTTTATTGTAATGTCAGACTGTAGGTTGAATTCATTCTTTGCTCTTCTCTGAGGTAAACAGAGGGCCAAAGAGTAGAAACAGGCTGGAGTGAGAACCGAGCAATTACTCTTCTAAATAACTGGGTCACCTGATTTGTTGGGTACCCAAGAAAGCGTAGGTTATCGGACCACACACGACACCTGAATTAATTGCTCCCAAATCATTAGCTGTCTTTGGACCTTGGGAAAGGCATTTCAAAACTGTAATTTCCGTACCAGAGCAAGTCAAGGGGAAGATGAAAGACAAGCAATTTGCAGGGCAAGACCGAAAGAAGTTCCTTACTCGCACGTTACTTTTACTATATTCACTCGTCATGACAGTGTCTAACTCTTATATATGTATATATATAAAGCCAAATGCCGTTGAGTTGGTATATATATATATATATATATATATATAAACTATATGGTTTTTTTTTTGAAAAACTGTAGAGTTCGAAGTTAGGCACACTCGTTCTAAAATTCAGCTGTCCTATTTATTTGGTTCGGCTGTATAGGGTTGCTATGAGTCAGAATTGACTAATAGCAGTGGGTTTGGGCTTGGTTTGGGGTTTTGTAGAGCATGTTGTCTTATCTTCTGTGAGTCTTAGCTTTCTCATGCACCACAGTGGCTCTCTGTGACTTTCGCTATGCTGCAGGGACTTGCATTCTCTCCCTGAACCACAGTTAGCACCAGCTGAACTAGGAAAAAGTACATCTGAATATTTCCTTAGAAAAACAGGTATGTGGTAACAATGAAAGAGATATCAATTTCTTTTCTCTAATCACTCTACACTGCTCCACATTACTCAGTTTCCAGCATGAGTGCCTTATCACCAAGATCCTATTCCATTTTAGACAACCAGTCAATCAAAGTGAGCGTACGTCCGGTATCACGGCTAAGTACTTCGGGGATGGAGTCGGTGCAGATGGCAGCAGTATTCATGCGAGCCAAGTCAGAAAAAGAGCCACAATCATTTTCTCCTGTGTATCACCAAGGCCTGTTGCTGTGTTATAAATTAAAATTGAATTAGAATGTATCGCCCACTAGACTATAAGCTGGAACTCAGTGCTTTTGGCGTTGCCGCTGTCTGTCCCAGCACCAGGGACACGACTGTGCTCCAGAGCTCTTGTATGCCTGTCCAAGCATATGCACTCTTTATTGTTTGGGATGCCTTGGAGTTGGCTATAACTTACAACTCTATGTCAAGCAGAACGACATACTGACTGATCCATGCCAACCTCACTACTACTGCAATGTCTGAGCCCACTGCTGGAGCCAAGGTGGCAATCCATCTCATTAGGGGTCATCTTCTTTCTTGCTGAAGCTCTACTTTGCTAAGCATGATGTCCTTATCCAGGGACTGATCCCTCCTTATGACTTCCAACGTATGTGAAATGAAGTCTTGCCGTCCGTCTACCTAAGGAGCATCTGCTTGTAATTCTTCCCAGGCATACTTGCTCATTCTTCTGGCAAGCCTTACTATATTCAAGATTGTTTACCAACACTTTATGTCAAAGGGATCAATTCTTCTTTGGCTTCCTTATTTGTTGTCCAGCTGTCCTATACATATGGGGTGACTGAAAATTTAATGGGTTGAGAAAGTTACACCCTAGTCCACAAAGTGACGTCTTCGCTTTTAACACATTAAAGAGCTCTTTGGCCAAGGCAATACGTTCTTCGACTTCTTGACTGCTGCTTCTATGCATGTTAATTGTGGACACAAGCAAAATGAAATTCTTAATAATGTCAATCCTTTCTCCATTGATCATGAGGTTACTTAGTGGTCCAGTAGTGAGGGATTTTTGTTTTCTTTACCTTGAGGGGTAATCCATACTGACGAATGTGGTCTTTGATCTTCATCGGTAAATGCTTCAAGTCCTCTTCCCTTTCAGCAAGCAAGGTTGTGTCATCTGCATAATGCAGGTTGATAATGAGTCTTCCTTCAATCCTAGTGCCCTCCTTCTTTGCATAGTACAGCTTCTCACATTACTTGCTCAGTATACAAATTGGGTAAGTATGGTGAAAGAATACAGTTCTGATGCATAAGCTTCCTGATTTTAAAGCACTCAGTATCCCTTTGTTCTGTCCAACCAACTGCCCCTTGGTCTATGTACACATTCTTCATGAGTATAACTAAGTGTTACAGAATTCCCATTCTTTGCAATATTACTCATAATCTGTTCATATCCATACAGTCAAATGCCCTTGCATAGGCAATAAAACACAGGTAAACATCTTTCTGGTATTCTCGGCTTTTATCCAAGATCTATCTCATATCAGCATGATAGCTTTCATTCTATATCTTCTTTTGAATCTGGCTTGAACTTCTGGCAGCTTGCTGGTGATGTACTGCTGCCATTGTTTTTGAATTACCTTTAGTAAAATTCTACTTGCGTGTGATATTAATGATAATGTTCCATAATTTCTACATTTGCTTGGATCTCATTTCTTTGAAATGGGCACAGATGTGGATCTCTTCCAGTCAGCTGACCAGGTAGCTGTCTTCCAAATTTTGTGGCATAGGTGAGCAAACACTTCCAGTGTTGCACCCATTTTTTGAAGCATCTCAGCTGGTCTTCTGCCAATTCTGGGAGCCTTTTTTTCACCAGTGCTTTGAGTTCACCTTGGACTTCTTCCTGCAACACTGTTGGTTCCTGGTCACACGCTACCTTTTTATATGTTTCAATATTGACCAACTATTTTTGGTACAGCAACTCTGTGAATCCCTACCACCGTCTTTGATGCTTCCCAACTCACTCAATGTTTTGTCCACGGAAGTCTTCAAAATTGCAGCTGTAGGTTGATTTTTTTTATTCAGTTCATGTATGTATGGATGCACACACACACACACACACACACACACACACACACACACACACACACACACTTGATTCAATTTATTGTGTATGTGTGTGTGTAGTGTGTGTGTTAGGTTCCCTATGAGTCAGAACCAACTCTGTGGCGCTAGGTTATATGTATATATGCATGTATTAGGTGCCTATAAATGTTTACTGATGTGATGGTCATAATCATTGTATTCATATCAAACTTCAGCATTTTTGTTAAGTTTTACCATGTCATTTTATTTGAATCTCATAGTCACCAGACCAACACTGCTCTCCCAGTTTTAGGCTCCCAGTGGGTTAAGGTTACTTAAGTTCATACTGCAATCCCAAACCACTGATAGTTAGACTCATTGCTCCCATATCCTTATTTATCAGCAGCAGCTGGTGTGTGACAAAATTTTAAGTGGCCTTAAGGTCAACCTTATATGCAATGGAGTTTTCCTTTTGTGATAGATCTTCACTTAGAGATTTGTAATCATAATGTGATATTCAGATTTGAATGAGACTCGAAATTCCTAAACTAATGCAATCATTAATATCTGCTATAATATGTCCAATTTTAATTAAGCAAAACAGAAATCTTGCCTGGGCTCGTCCCTTCATTCCTTGCCAGTAGATCTAAAATGAGAAAGTAGTAATTATGATTAACATTCCTGGATTTGATCATCGTCTCCTCGTCATCGTCTCAAATGCCTGGTCCCCATCAGCCGCCACAATGGAAGGGACCCTCACAAATGCTGTGACAACTGTGAGAAGCTTGATTGCCAAATGTAGGGCATTCAAGTCCAGGAGTTCTCCTCAGCAAAGTCCTTGGAGGTAGGAAAGGAAGACAAAGCAGCTGCGGAGGGATTGAGACACTGGTGAGCCTGATATCTCAGTTCACCCCACCTCCAGCTTTGAACTGCCAATTTGTCACCCAGTGTCACCATTTCTAGCACTGATTGCTGACAGCTAACACGGCTACCGCAACCTCACCTCCTTCAAGTCTTTCTCCCTCCTCGGTCTCAGTCCTATTCACTGGGCTCAAGACTGCTCAAGAATAGAGATGAACACTGAGCATAAAGTGGACCTTCAGGTCTCCTTGAGACCTGGCTCTCACAAAGTCTGACCAAAAACAGCATGGCTTCCGACAGTGCCCAGAAGCCTCCGGGCCAACAGGAAACAAAGGCAGTAGTTTCCGGGGCCCAGAAGATTTTGATTAAAACACTTCTTAGGTTCCTCCTCACCTGTGACCCCAGGTCACCACATGGATCTCAAGCTCCCAGCCCTGGCAGGAAGTAGGTGGTAAGGGTGGCTTTTGCCCTGAGAAGACCCTGAGCACCCTCCTAAGTCCGGAGTGGTCCTCACTCTTCTCTCCCAAGCCCTCTCCACTTGTCAGAGATCATATTAGTGCAGTTGTGAAGGCTTGACATAAGGCTGAACAGAAGGGCTGTTACTGGCTACTGAGAGGAGAGAAGTTTCCAGTCCAAAGAAGGAAAAAAAAAAATCCTTTCCTAATGAATAATGCTGGGAGTTGGGGAGGAAAGCAATGGTTTCTCCTTCTCTTTCTCTATGTGTCTCACTTTCTCTCTCAAGTTAAAACCCCAGAGTACAAGGCACAAGAAAATAGCAACGTGTCGCCTTAGTGATGATTTTCCAAATTCGAGCCTGTAAATAGTTGGTCGTCATGTGCCAGGACATACTGTCCCTCTTTCCCAAACTAAGCTCCCCCACAGAGGGTCAGCACTCAGATACAGGTGTGCTGTGGAGCCAAATGATTGCCTTGTTGAGCTCGTCCTTGGTGTCTCTCGTCCTTACCCGACCTCAGGCTACCGTTCAGACCTCAGTGGCACACCACGGCACAGCCTCTTAACAGAGAGGAGCCCTCTGGTTTACTGAGGGGTAGAGCCTGGGGCCAAGCTGTGAGAATCAAGCTGGTGACGATCCCAAGGAGAGGGTGCTCACGGACCCCAGAAGAGGCAGGGACTGATTTGTACCATCTTGGGCAAGTCACCAAGAAGCCAAATAAAAAGGCTCCACTTGGAAGTGACATGCTGAGCTTTGCCAGAAAATATATGATACAAACACTGTGACCCCTTAGGTTTCATATCATTGCATTAATAGTAATAACAATAATATAGTTGACATCCATTCACAACCTGTAATTTGTGATATTTAGCTCTATGTTTCCTGTCTGAGTAGGAGTTAAAGCCTTTTTTCCGTTAATGTCAATACAGATTGGATTTCCCATACCACCTCTAAGAGATCCCACCCTCCCCTGGTGATTAACTCTTGGGCCACCTCACATTCTGTGGGTGCTGCCTTAGACAAAGCTGAAACAAAAAGCTGACTTGTCCTTCCGTGGAGGGCCTTGAATCCCACTTAACCTAACTGGTACGGTGTGCTCAGCAGGAGGGGAGCAACAGAGCAGAACCGAGATGATCACAAATGGAGAACTGTTCTTTCAAATAATAGAAAGGGAGAAATTAGGCCAAGTATATTTTCCATCATCTCACCCAGCTCTGTCCAATTTCATATAAGGGGTCCCTAGGAATGGTGACAAGTCTTCTCTTTGCCTTTCCAGAATGACCTCTGACTAGGTCGTGGTCGTCTCTGTGGCCTCGGTGGCCCCAGTTGGGGCTGGCCACAGGCAGACGGCCAACAGTGCTCCAGGGGACTAGGAAGGTCACTGGGCTGGTTGGGAGAGTCCCTCTTTGAGCTGTGTGTACTTTGGAACCGGTCTGGAAACATTCACACAAAGGCCTGCCAATAAACTACATGGTGTTTGCATATCGTATGTATACTGAAGGGATAGACAAATGCCTGTTGGAAAAAAAGAAAGAGAAATGAACTCAGCTATTAAGCAGCTATAAAATATTTTGCTCTCTTCCCTATTTCAAAAGCTCCCCTAGCATAAATAGTGGTCAAAAGTTCAGTGAACTGTCTTGTAGAGACGGCCTCCATTCAAACAGAGCTATTTTCTGAGAGTCTCCTGACACCATATCTAATTTCCAAAATGAATATGCTTTAATTTTCCTTCTTCATGCATTGTGCTTTTTCCTCATTTAAAACAGCAACAGCCCCTGGGCAGTAAAGGACATCACATTTCTGTGCGAGATGAAGCTTTTTTCCCTGTATGCCGGGGAATGGCATGGGTCAGGGGAGAAAAAATATATGCAAAAAACATCACACCCCACTGACCCCGGTATATTTTACATTACAATTTTGCCATTTGCAATATAGGTTCATTTTGCAATGGACCATATCAACCATATTTCAGGGTTTAAAAAAAAAAGAGGGGGGAGTGGTGGGGAGACATTGTCTGCATACTGTATGTCCTGGTACAATGCACCAATTGTCTGATTAGGACGTAGTGTCACCTACAGAGAACATAAGCAGACACAGACGCCACTCTGGTGGCTGAGCGCACAGCACAGTGGCAAAATAGACACCAAGTGTGGATCCAGCCAATTAAAAGAAGCATTAGGGGACTTCTTTGTGACTGCAGCCAAGAACAGCTAACTATTTTTAATGACATGAATGTCATATGCAACGTTCGCTGGACTCACTGGAAAGCATCAACGTCCCACTGCCTTATTGAGAGATTACAAATAGAAGCCAGGCATCTGAGCGGTCTGATTACATTTCGTTTTCTTTCTCTCTCTTTTCTTTCTTCTTTCTCCTTCCTGTTGTCTCTCTCTCTCCAACAAGCAACACATCCTAGAGGCAGAAACTCTTTTCACTGACTAGGTATCTCTTAGGACCAAGCAGTGGTGCAGAGTTTTCAAGATGATGATCCTTTTTTAAAATGAGACGTGGGTACTAATTATTTACCACAGAGACTTGCAAAGCTGGCACATGGTATTTTTTGTTGGGCCATTTCCTATCACGAATAATTACTGTTAAATTAAAGGACTTTCCATTAGTCAAGTCTTCTTCAATTGATCCATCAATCAATTGAGCAAGAAGTATGGGGGGTCACAAAAAGACTGTGAAGCAAGGTCACCACCTTTAAGACATTTGTCACCCAGTGGATAAAACCAAGTGAATTGGCTAGAAGGCCTTTGAAAATAAGACTTGCAATTTGAAGCACAAAAGACATATTCGCTACTTAGTTTTAACTGGTTTGTATTCTCAATAAAATGTATTAACTTGATAGGTTAGTGTTGGCTAAAGTAGTTTCAACAGACTTGATGAAAAGGCGTGACTGCATGTGCGCCTTGGAAGAAGAACACAGCAAGGATGAGAGGAGATGAAGGGGAGGGAGAATGGTCGTACAGGGAGGGGAAAGAAGCACACACCTAGACCCAGAGGCGAGGAGCTCACAGGTGGCTCCTTCGAAAAGTATCATGAGCCTCTAAGGCACAGCATAATCACGATCATGCTCTTCCCTTGGGGAATCAAAAAATCAGTCATCAGTGGTATATGGACTCAGTGACCCAGGACTTTGGACCACAGAAGGGAATGAGAACTGACTTCATCAGATCAACTCCTAGAAGCTAATCAGCTGTGGGCTCTTGTTCCCATTTCACAGATTGGGAAACCAACTCAGAGAGGTGGGTCTATCAAGTGTCACTCAGCAAGCATTGGTTAGCCACAGGGATAACTTCAGAGGCCAAGCCCGTTCCACTAGCTTCCACCGCCTGCCTGCGAAGCAGCTAGCAGGAAAGACAGGCAAGCAAGCAAATGCATCTCCAGGGAAGCCTGAGATTCTTCACACAGAGAAAAATAATGGTTATAGCAGAGAGCAAATGATAAAATTGGTGAGTTTTGCTTTAGAAAAATCCTATTAAAATCACAAAACTAAACTCACTGACACTGAGTCAATTCTGACTCATAGCAATCCTATAAAGTAGAGTAAAATTGCTCCATGGAGTTTCCAAGTGGTACCTGGTGGATTCAAACCATCAACCTTTTTGTTAGCAGCCATAGCTCTTAGCTACTTTGCCACCAGAATTTCCTATTAAAACCCAAACTTATTAAATAGATGTGTTAAAGGGTGATTACTCGTAAGATGGCAGTTCTCATGACAGGGTTACTTTAACGAGCAAGATTCCTTGGCACTCTTGAAAGGACTTCATTTCCAATGAATTTCAGGCATCCTATAAAGAATGAAGTGCGTCGTCTAACATCAAAAGTTTTTATTTAATCTGGTCAGTTACATTACTGTAAATCATTTTAGTTCAGCACTGTATGGACAAAACACAATGAGAGTTACATATGTTATTTCAAATTTTCTAAGCAGCCACGCTTAACAAAAAAGAAATCAATGAAATTTATTCCAGTAATGTAGTTGATCTAATCCAACATATCCAAAAATATCATTTTAGTGATATAATCAGTTTTAAAACATCATTACTTTTTTGCATTAAGAAAAAGTCAGCATCCAGTGTGTCTTTTTTTTTCCCTCCATATTTCTTAAGTAAGCCTAATTACCTTTCAAGCACAAAATTGTCACATGTGGCTAGTGGCTGTTGTAATGGATGTCACAGGTCTAAGTCATCACGTCTTCTGCCATGGCTGGCGGACGTGAAGTATGGTTGAGTCTTGCTACTTTAAACCTATAACTTGAAGGCATTAATTTTTTCCTTTATGGACAGCCTGTGGGTTATACACAAGAGCCATCCCTGACAATGTCTTTTAGTAGATTTGTAGGTAAGTGTACTGGTTCTTACTTAGCATTACTTCAGTGCAAGAAAAAGGCTTCCAGTACTGAAAGCGAAAGCAATGGTGATGAAGAATTTGTTGCAAGTAGGACTTGCTTGGTTCAGTCCTTTCAAAGTGAAAGCAAATTTCCATTACCTTAAAGAGCACGTACACACGAGTTGTCACTAAGTTAGACTTGCAATTTATGGTACTGTTTATAATGCCGTTACTCCCAAAACAGTTTTGGAAAGTAGAGTAGGAAAGAAGGCAGCTAGTTAATTGAATCGGCAAGACATTAAGAACTCGATACACTGAACTGCAAAAGAATGAAACACAGTCATACAGACTGTCTTCGTGAATCAAAGCTGGCATTGGGACATTCATCGGGAAGGGAAGTGCAACTTTGACCAAAGGAGATAGCTCTAACTATCAACTCTCAGAAAGATCATCAGTCGCCTTTCGTCACCCTCCCCCGCCTTCCCTCCACCCAGGGGCCCACACTCTTGACAGAAATGGCCTAGGCGAGTTGCAGCTCTTCACCTGCCCCTTCTGATGCTGACCTACACCCTCGACACCAGTCCAAGACACAGTCTCGTCCCTTTGGGGCTCACCAAGTGCTCCCAATCTAGGGGAGTGGGCAATCCTGAATTTTAGAAGGTCCACCAGGCTAGGAGCACTTAGCCTTGTAGATATTCAGCTTAACAGCCTCAAAAGTCTTCCAAATGATGAGACAAGCTACTGTTCTCAGGCAGGAATTATTTTTGGAGACAAGTTGCTGTGACGTTCACCCGACTTTGTCCATCAGACCACAGAGGAGAAGCCAGAGTTCGAGGGGCTCTGGCCCAGCAGGCAGAGCTGAGCACGCTGTGCAGTGTGACAATGTGGTCTCCCATTACATTGAGTCTGCTTTATAATCCAAGGAACAGTAACATTCTTCTCAAATCCCTCAACTAACAAAAATAACTCCAAGTCTCTGGGGAATGATATACTGGCAAAAGCTCAACAACAAACAAAAGGAACAATAAATAAACATTTTAATTAGGTAATTTAAAGCAGGATGGTAGAGAGACTCCGTACTCGACTGTACTAGAGAGCAGAGAATGGAACTTCTCTGGTGTGGCGCTCAGCTACAGACATGGCAAAATCAGGCAGAAGACCTAAAAATACCACGCGGCTGGATCTTCTCCCCTAGTCCTTGTCTGCATTCCTTTTTTCCCATGGTGCCCCATTGATTTGCAATTTAAATCCTGGTATCAGTACCACATCCATCGCAACTATTGCCTATCCGCATATAAATCTATTTTAGAGCTGAGCACTAAGTTAGAAAGATTTGTTATAAATGTCTTATTTTAATATTTTATGCATGTACTATAATTTGATTCAAAGTGCTGTTTGTCTAAAACACATAGCAACGTGTGCTGTGATGGGGCTTCTGTTCTTCAGGAAATATATTTAAGGCAAAACAATTAACTCATCTGTGCATCATACTTGCGGAGTCTGCTCCTGTTTTGAATCATTTTAGTACACACTCATCTTTCATCTCCTCTTCTGTGGAAACTTGTTATGAGCTGCGGAATGGACATCTCAGCTTCTCTAGGTCTGGGAGACAATTTCTTTCTATTTCCCCGAGCCTTCCCTTTTATGGTACGGGGAACAAATCGGAACTCAGCGGGTCCTCACTATGTAGGTGTGTAATAAACAGGCTCAGGAATCTGAAGGTAGGGAAGAAAAGTGACCATGGTGAGGCTTCCACTAATGCAAAAGATCTCTTTAAAGTTCTCAAAAAGCGAAGACGTCACCTCGAGGACTAAGGTGCACTTGACCCAAACCATAGTCTTTTCCGTCACCTCATATGCTTTGGAAAGCTGGACAATGACAAAGGACGATTTACGGTACTGGTGAAGAACAGTGAACGCACCACAGATTGCCAGAAGAACAAGCAAATCAGTCTTAGAATAAACATAGCCAGAATGCTCCTTAGGAGGGAGGACAGTAATTCTTTGAGTCAGTTACTTGGGATACTTCAGCCGAAAAGACCAGTTTCTAGAAAAGGACGTCATAGTTGGTAGAGATGCAGGGGTCCCCAAGTAGCGACGATGTGTGTTTGACTACTAACCAGAAGGGTGGTGGTGCGCACCTATTCCATTTCCTTGGGAGACAGGCCTAGCAAGCTGCTCTGAAAGGTCACACCCCTGAAGACACTGAAGACACAGGAAGGACCATGAGACAGAATGGACCAGACAGAAAATAACCCCAAAGCGGAGGGTCAGTGGAAACAAGGAGCCCCTCACTGAGGTGGACCGACACAGTGACTACAACAAGCGACTCAACCCTACCACACTCATGTAGATGGCACAGGACTGGGAAGTGTTCTCTTCTGTGTAAGGTTGTCATTAGTCTGAGTCAGCTCAAGGACAACTAACCACACAACTAACGTAAGGTGCTCTCCTAAGAGAATTACATATTGTGTCTGCCTTAATCCGCACAATAACCTCCTCCAGCTTAGCCGTTATAACCCCCATTTTACAGATGAAGTCACTGAGGCTCAGGGATGATACATAAGTTATCAAAGTCCTCCAGCAGAGTAGTGGTGAAGCTTTCTGGCTTTTTTCACACACTAACCTTCCTCCAGTGAGTTCTGTTTTAACATAACACAATTCAAGATAAGACCACTCAGCATGAAAGCTAAGTTCTGTGGTTTATCGCTGGGTTCTGTTTCCAGCTCTTTAAAGATGCCCTCCCTTGTCTGGCACACGACAGAAGAAAGTGTGCTTGCAGTGTGATTCCCAGTCTCCAGACAGGCGTGGTTTTGGCAAGAAACCATGGTTCCATTAAAAATAAGTCCAATGGTGGGAAAAGAGTAAAAAATAAATAAAATGAAAACTAAAGAAAGAGGATAAAAAGACAGACTCGTATCTATCGAAATCAAGTGTGCGCATTCACACATACATGCAAAACACTGGCAGGCATGGAGAGGAAGGCAAAGTCACCTGCCTCCTGACACCCAACAAAAGTAGGGTAGGAACAAAATCAGGTAGAGGAAGGAGGCCTTCCCTGACAGTTTAAAGGGCCCATTAGAATCTCTCACAGTGCCCACCACTGACTCCTCACTACACTCACAGGTTCCCATCTGTGGAACTATTCGATTAGTGGTTACCTTTCTTATTTCTCCCGTGGTAGCCCTGCATCCAAGCACATAGGAAACTCCATTAAAAACCCATTGCTTTCCTGTCGATTCCAACTCATAGCAACCCTACAGGACAGAGTACAGCTGCCCCGTAGGGACTCCAAGATGCAGTTGATGGATCAAACTGCTGACTTTTTGGTTTGTAGCCATAGCTCTTAACCATCAATACTCCGTAATCTTTCCTGGAGTAGAAGAACCAATGAACGGGTGAATCATCTCATACATTCACACCGTTCTTACAGGCATGTCTCTCATGGACAGGTTTATTTACATAAAGTCCAGGCCAGTTGGTCAAGCCACATGGCTCCTCCAGGCCACTTGCTCTTTCTAGTCCTTGTCTTGTAGTCCACCTGCTCTTACAGTCGGAGTCCGTCTCCAAGTCCTACCACCAAAGATCAGGGCCTGGAGCAACTGCTCTGATTTGCCCCAAGTGCAAATGTAACAGCATGTGTTTCTGTGAGTCTCTGTCTAAGTGGACACAAACACAGGTGTACACAGAAAGCTCAGAATTCGGGGCAGGGAAGAGATCACAGTCTGCTCTCCTTTGCCGGTTATGTCTTGAGTCCTGCTTCTCAAACCAGAGTAGCAGCAATGAGAGAAAGTATTTGATGCGTTCTTTGTTCTGAACCCAGCTTCAAGCATAGGGCTTGTGCGTAATAAGGCCTCCATAGAAGGAACATTGAACCCCTTTTCTGAAGGGAGAGCTCAGAGCAGGAGCCTGACGCTTCCCTAGAGACGTGTCCTGGACATCAACCCCAAGTGGAGAGTCTCCGCCATCTTGGGGACACCTGTCCCTAGGGTCTCTCAGTTTCTGTCTCTCACAGCTCCTGGCACGCAGACCAAAAGCCATGGCTGTATCAGGAGCCACTCAAGTGCCAACAATTTGCCAGCGTCTGCACTCATCCCACACTTCTTCCTCTCCAAGCTTGCCATGCCTTGTTGGCAGGGTGTCTGCAAAATACCAGATTCATTGGTCGGAAAAGCCTTATGTTCGCCATTAAGGAACGTGTCTGCTCAGCCAAAATCCATGTGAATATGGACGTTGCCATCTTAATTGCTAGTTAATTTTCTTCAAACATGCATTCATTAATACCTTTGGCAAGGGGATGTGGTTTCTGCAAATTCAATTCATTTCAGTGATCGATATACTGAGTTCCTACTACGTGCACAGCGTGACATTTATTATCAGGAAATACATGAAGGCTGAAGTTGATTTCTACCATCAAGGAGCTCATAGTCTGGTAGGAAAGACAGACATGTATGCAAATAACTACCACATAGCAACTTGTCCTTCTATAAAGTAGAATCTGTGCTTGCCAAGGAAAATCTTTAATACTGGGCTCCTTGGCAACTCAAAACGTCTACATAGGAGAGATGAAGGGATAACAATCTGTTTGGAAAGGGTTGTAGGAGTCCTTGAAGTTACAACTGCATAATCCTATATCCTAGGGGAAAAAAAGTCAACAGTGCATATCATAGAGACGTGCTGAAGGATTAGTATGGCGAGGGGATAGCCTTTAACCCCCAGTGGACATATTTTTAAGAAATTCTATCTCTTAGCTGGTGAGGCTGAAATGCAAATGCCACAAGTGAACAGCTTTAAAGACCAGAATTTCTGTTTCTCACAGTTCAGGAGGCCAGAAGTCTCTGTTCAGGGTACCAGCTCGAGGAGAAGGGTTACTGTCAGCCAGCCTGTATGTCTACTGCTCTGGGAGAAGACCCTTTCTCAATTTCTGTTGCCCCGGGGTCCCTGTGGTCCTTAGCCATTTTCCCAGGCATCTCTCCTCCTCTAGTTTGTGTGGCTTTTGTATGGAATCAGCTCTTCTTATCCTGCAGAAGTGAGTGATTCCCTTTAGGACATACACTACACTAACATGGGCCTATTAATGTAACAAAGAAAATCATATTTCTAAATAGGGTTATACTCCAGTGTATTAAAAAAGCTCATCATCATCAAGTTGGTTCTAAGTGAGGTGACACAATTCAACTCATAGAACCCTAATTTTTCTCTTTTTGTATTTCTTTCCTGTGAATTATTGCCATCTATCACCCACCAAGCCTGGGTGGCACAGCGCTTAACAGCTTGGCTGCTGAGCGAAAGGTCTGCAGTTGGAATCCACCAACACCTTGGAAGCTATATGGGCCAGTTCTGCTCTGTCCTTGAGCCTCACTACAGGTCAACTCAGTGCAACTGGTTTGTCTTTTTGGTTTTCTAATTACTGTATTTATTTATATTTCCTTGTCTATGACCTGGTCACTCACTGAAACATTATCTCCTGTGAGCAACACCTTGTCTGGTATCTACCGCTCTACCTTCAGTGAGTTCACGCATAAAACGTGCTCCAGTTCATCTTTTGTTGAATAAATGCGTGGCTAATGTCAGGCAATGCTGAGCTCATTACACAAGAGCTGCAAACCTGTCTGACAGTCTGTCCAAGCCCGTCAAAGATAACCAGCTATACATTTTCTCATTGGGATAAAATGGGACTAGGAGCAGGGAGTGGCCACCACTTTGCCTGTAATAACTACTTCATGAGAAGCCATTTGTGAGGGACACTATGAGAAATAGTGACTGCACACTTTGGCATCCTACTCAAGAGCCCTTGAAAGAATGTGCTCCATAAAAGAAAAGAAAATTGTCGTTACCAAGGACCCATTTGAGCAACAAACTCAGCACTCCCGGAGAAACACGGGAACCAACCAACACTCCTTCCTGGTGAAGTCGTCGGTGACACCCCTGGATGCCATTTCCCCACCCAATGGCCTCCTCATCTGTGTGTCTGTATCTGAGTTTTGGTTGTTTTTGTTTTTGTTTTTTTAATAAAAGCCCTGAAGAAGAGAAAGTTCCTGCGGAGACCACCTATGTGGATCCTGGGAAGGACTCCAGAGGACTGTTCATTTATTGATTGACAGATATTTCCATGCTCAATAAATCCTGTTGTTTCATGATTGCAATCTCAAGTGCGGTATATTCTCGCTCTGATGCTCTTGGTCCCTCTTTGCTTTTACAGTTATAAGTCTGGTATGTTGCAGGAGGTCTGTTCTGGGTATTCAGTGGTCTTGAAGGCATCAAACAGCAGTCTCTTCACTTCTGATTGTTGGCACTTATGGAGTTGTCTACCTCTGAAATCAACTCTGCAGCTTTAGCAGGAAGTGTTAACAGGGACAAAATAACATGCTGATTTCCCAACTTGGATGTACATCCTCATTAGATTAGTTGGGAAGCTTAAAATTGAATAGGAAATCATTTCTTAACAGAAAAAGGCAATTAAGTCATAATGATAGTTTTTCTTTCATATTAACTATGGAAACCCTGGTGGTGTGGTGGTTAAGTGCTACAGCTGCTAACCAAAAGGCTGGTAGTTCGAATCCACCAGATACTCCTTGGAAACTCTACAGGTTAGTTCTATGCTACAGGGTTGCTATAAGTCAGAATTGACTCAACAGCAGTGAGTTTTTTGGTTTATTGATGTATGGGAGCCGTGGTCATCTAGTAGTTAAAAGTTCAGCTGCTAACTGAAACATCAGCGGTTCAAATCCACCAGCTTTCCTTGGGAACTCGATGGAGCAATTCTACTCTGTCCTGTAGGATGACCATTAGTCGGAATAACTCAGTGGAAACAGGTTTACTGACAGATGGGCTGCTCATTAAAATCTGTATCTGTGAGACAACTTTATACTACAAGAAACAGGCAGGAGATGACAAGAGCCTTAGGTCCAGACAGAACCACTTCAGATCTCTTGTAGATCCAGGGAAGAGCCTTAATCCCAAGCAGTCACCTTATACATAACTGCTACTGTCACAAGGGTAGAATGTGGGTGGCTTTATCAATTAAGTCAGAGAGTCACGGAGAGGGTCATGTGTACTGCCCACTAGAAGGCAAAAGCCAGTTGCCAGACAGTCAGCTGTGACTCATGGCAACCTCATGTGTGTTAGAGTAGTACTTGCTCCCGAGGGTTTTAGAAGGTGGTCTTTTGTAAGTAGATTGCCAGGCCTTTCTTCTGCAGCAACTCTGGTGGACTCAACCTTCCGATCTTTCAGTTAGCAGCTGAGTGAAGTAACAGTTGACACCACCACTGAATCCCTAGTACAAGGTTGCTGCTTTCAGGTGCCAGGGTGTGGGTTCTGCCTGCTAATGGCCCCAGGTACAACAGAATGAAACACCGCCTGGTCCTGCCTCCTCCTCAGACCCATGGCTATCTTTGAGTCCGTTGTTGCAGCCACTGTGTCAGGCCACCCTGTTGACTGTTTTTGCTGACCATCCTGATAACATGTCCAATGTGCCAAGCCAAGTGCCGTCGAGTCATGTCGCCATGTCCAATGTGAGTAAGATGAAATCTCGCCATTCTTGATTCTAGGGAGCATCCTGACTGGACTTCCAAGAGAGATTTGTTCTTTCTTCTGGCAATCTACAGTATTTTCAATCATCTTTACCGGCACCGCAATTCAAGAGCACCAGTTCTTGTTCAGTCTTCCTTATTCATTGCCCAGCTATCACATGCAAAGGAAGTGATTGAAAATACCCAGAACCAGGAGTCAGGAGCCACTTAGTCCTGAAGACAACATCTTTGCTTTGGAACACTTTAAACAAGTCTTTACAACAGATTTGCCTAATGCAATACATCCTTTGATCTCCTAACTGCTGCTTCCATGTGCATTCTTTGTAGATCCCAGCAAAATGAACTCCAGGAGGAGAGGATAGGTGCATTTTCTCTGTTTATCAAGATGTTGCTTATTGGTCCACTTCTAAGGATTTTAATTTCCTTTCCTTTATAGTGTAATCCTTCCTGAAGGCTGCAGTCTTTGATCTGTCTTCACCAGTAAATGCTTCAGGTCCTCTTCACTTTCAGCAAGCAAGGTGTGTCATTCGCATATTGTGATATGCAGATGTGATAGATTGTTAATGAGTCTTCTCCCAATCCAGAAGATGTGTTCTCCTTCGTGAAGTCCAACTTTTTAAATTGTTTGCTCATGATACAGATTAAATAAGTATGTTGAACAGGTAAAATCCTCACACAACTTTCCTGATTTGAAACCACTTGCAAGATGTGGCATTCTGCTTCCATAAAGATTACAGCATTGACAATCGTGTGTGGCAGTCCTATTCTATTCTCTAGCGTCACCGTGAGTTGAAATTAACTGAAAGACAACAGAGGTTTCTTTTTGATTCTATAGCAGGATGTGAACTCATTAAATTTTTGCCTTCTTAATCATTTGTACCCATTCTAAATGGAATGATCTTGAGAAAGAAAAATCTCAGTAATCTAAAGATAGTTTTTTATATTAATCTTGAAGACTTGGTCTTGATAGAAGTGTTGTCTACCCATTGTTTTCTGCTGCTGAGTTGAGTCCGACTTGTAGTGACCCTACAGGACTGAAGAGAACCACCCCGTAGGATTTCCTAGACTCTCACTGAACAGCTGGTGGGTTTGAACTGCTGAACCTATAGTCAGTAGCTGAGCATTTAACCACTATGCCACTAGGGCTCCTTGTTGTGTGTTTATATCATAATAATAATAATAATTTAAAAAAAAAACCAGTGCCGCCGAGTCAGGTTATAGATATCTACTAATCCAGTGTATATTTATACCTATCTGGAAGAAGTGCCTGTAGTATAGTGGTTCAGCAATTGACAACTCTCCAGAAGGTTCAGAGTTCAAACTCAACAGCTGCTCTGTGGGAGAAAGATTTGGCAATCGGCTTTTGGCGAGATCTAGAGCCCTGGAAACCCTATGAGGCAGTTCTACTCTGTATTACTATAGGGTTGCTGGAGGTCAGAATCAAGTCATTGGCAACAGGGTTGGTTTGGAACACGTCTACTTGGGCCACATCTCTCCATCAGAGAACAATCTCCAGCCCATCTTTAGTGGCCAAAGCAGGGGAGGAAACATATCAGAGCCATATGGGCTTACAGAGGGGGAGAGCAAGGAACATTGGGCAGGCAATCCATCAAACAGGGCAGGGTATCATCAGGTACTTCTGATCATAGGAATGACCCAAATTTTACCTTAGACACAGTTCAGATAATGTGGCTGACTCTTGCCTTCCAGCTGCACTTAAAAACATTAACAATTAAGAAAAACAAGTGTACTTTTCACAGTGTATTATGGAGTCTGCATACTGAATGTTTCTTTTTCCAGCCTTTTGGCAAGAGTCCTTTATAACAGTGACTATTCTGTTTGCAGTGATGATAGTGATGATAAGTAGATTATATCATACTTATTATATGTCAGGCATCGTTCTAAGCTCTTTTTACCTGGTACATAATTTTCTCCAAATGCTTGTGAGGTAAATCTCAACTTGTTGCTGTTGAGTCCATTCCAGCTCATCGTGACCCTGTAGGCCACAGCAGAACCTCCCCCCGGGGTGCCAGCCCTGTGGTTAGCAGCCAAGCTCTTAACAAGTGCCTCACCAGGGCTTATGAGGTAGACACCATTAGTAATCCAATCTGAAGATGAGTTATCAGTGAGAGACAGCTTAGCTTCAGTCACTTCTCCAAGACCACAGAGCTGGTAGGTGGCGAGGACAGCATTTGAACACGGCTCATTTAAAATGTCTTAAAAAGATGTAACAGTAACTCTGCTAACACAAAGTGCTAATGGATTCTAAATTGTGTTCTGATACAAGAAACTTCACCAAGGCCATGTTTCAAGCACAATTCACAATAAGCACCAACTTTGTGCCTTGCCGAAGAGCTTTGTATTTGCTTTGAATTTACCAGTTGTTACTGAGAATCAAAAGAGATTTCCACTACTAAAACAGAGAATTTCCAAATGAATGCTCTCCTCCCCAGCCTTAGACAGCTGTGGCCTGAGAGAAAAAGGCTCTGCCCTTGCCCATGGGGCCCCTACGGAGGAGAAGAACAGAGGTTTCCTACCCCCAGAGTATGCCCCAGCCTGCCCTCCTGACTTTCATTTTCAGAGATTTTTTTTTTTAATTTCACCCTCTTGATAAACAAAAACAGATTTCTCATGGAAAAAATAGCATAACAACCTTATTTTTTTCCCAGAAGGCCACTTGCACAGCAGATGGAACTCAGCATGGCAGCGCCCAAATCTTTAGCAAACCTGAAATACAGCAAGTCCTTCATACCCAGGGCTGCTCATTGTCCCCTTCTGTATCTCTTTAACTGACACTCTGAACCAGTGTACACTTCCCTAATCTGGGCCCATTATCAGCCTAATAATACCTCCCGATATTCATAAATGCCTAGCAAGACTTTCAGCTATTTTGTGCGCAGAAGAAATATCCAGCTAAATTGAGAAGATTACCACATCGCCACATACATCAGTGACAGGCTCTGGGCTATTACAGTTGATTTTTGTTGACAGTTGGCTGTAGGCAGTTGTGTTTCAAATGCCTTTTTTCAGTGGGAAATTAAACAAAATCCCATGCAAAATGCAGCCCTCCAGTTCAAAAACTGTAAATCCCAAATTAGCATTTCATACTTTAAAAGGTAGCACAGCACAATTTCATTGAAAGGTCTATGCAGTTGACACAAATGGGTGCTTCAGACATGACACTAATGCTACTGGTGCCTTTTAAGAAAGCCACCTTCTTCAGATACTATTTTTCCTCTCCCAATAATCTGCATACACTATAGTTCTCACTTGGAGTGGAAAGAAGGAGGAGGAAGAAAAGGAAATCTCACTTCCTATTTTCAGGAATTGTGCTCCCCAAAAGGTCTAACCAAGAGGTTCAGTTAGGGAGGGATTAATTCAACCTCAACAAAGAGAAGAAAGGAAGCCCAGTGTGGTGAGGATCAACCTGGTTCTCCCCCAAAACGTTCTGAAGACAACAGTAGCCCTATACACTAGAAAGGCTCTTGAGCCTAGGACAGTTCTGTTCTAGAAGAATCCCAACTTTATTCTGAAACACGTTAAAGTCCCATGTAACAGAACTTGAACATATATGGGAAAGTTGTCTGACGGGCAGCAGATAAGACCATCTGACTCTTAAATGGGAGATCTATTTTTCTTTATACCCAGGAGTCTCTTCAGAGCGAAGGAGTTTGAAACAGAGTCATTCCTCCATCCAGAATAATTGCTATTTAACTAGAAAACTAAAAAAAGACAATAGCTGTCAGTTGGTTATCCAGAACATAAATGCATTTAGAGAAAGAAATGTAGTGTTTATTTCTGGAGTGATGCATAGGCATAAAATAGCAGAAAGGCAATTTCATTTCAATCCATTTATGCACATCTCACCAGCTGCATCTGATTCTTTGTTGCATAAAGTCGAGTGTCCAGCGGTCAGGACAACTTGGTGAAGCCAAGTCATGTTGAGGAGTTTCAGCCCTGCCTCTCAACCATTTCCAAGCTTTCGAGTAGCACCAGGCTCTGCATTCCTGCAAATAACAGCTATATTCCATAAATTCACATGGCCAAAGAAAAACCATCAACTTCTTCCAAATAAGGAAAATGTAAACATTAGAAATCAGACCCCCGTTCAGCTTAAACCAAAAAACTCCATGGTGACCTTACAGGACAGAGTCGAGCTGCCCCATACTGTTCCGAGGAATTGCTTGTGGATGCAAACTGCTGGCCTTTTGGTTAGCAAATGAACTCTTAGCTACTGCACCAGTAAAACCAAAAAAACCCAAGCCTGCTGCTGTCTAGTCAATTCCAATGCATAGTGATCCTATAGGATAGACTAGAACTACTCCACAATGTTTCCGATGGGTGGCTGCTGCATTGGAACTGCTGACTTTCTGGTTAGCAGCAGAACTCTTAACCACTGTGCCAGCAGGCCACAGGGGAGGAAGGAAGGAGGGAAGGGAGGAAGGGAGGAAGGGAGGGAGGGAGGAAAAGAGGACAATCATGACAGAAGCGTCCTTCTCCCATGAGACAGAATTTCATGCAGGAGATAATGAGGTGCTTCAAGGAGAAGAGGTGCAGCTTCACTGTGAGTCTATTCCTAAAGGGGGAAATCTAAGCAACCTGATGGGAGAGTAGGCAAAGCCAAAGTCACCTTCCTGTCCGGTGAAGACCAAAAGTGTCCCGATAATGTGCAGGTCATGAGCGTACCAGGGAAACTTGATGGCACAAAGATGAAGAGCTCTGTGGTGAATCCAGAGGTTAACAGTTCAGACACAACCAGAGGTTCCATGGGAGAAAGATCTCTAACGATGGTTGTTGTTAGGTGCCCTGGAGTTGATGTCACCTCACAGTGACCTCATGTGACAGCATGGAACTGACCCATAGGGTTTTCTAGGCTGTAATCTTTAGAAGGGGAAACCCTGGTGTTGAAGAGATTGTTACATTTATTAACCAAAGAGTCAGTAGTTCAAATCCACCAGGTGCTCCTTGGAAACTCTGTGGAGTGGCTCTCCTCTATCCTATAGGGTTGCTACGATTCAGAATCAACTCAACAGCAGCAGGTTGGATTTAAATCTGTAGGAGAGCAGATCTCCACCTCTTTCTTCTGCAGGGAGACTTCAAATCTTCAACCCTGCCATTAGCAGCAAAGCACTTAACTGCTTCTTCCCCAAGTACTTCTCGGATCTCCTTACAATACTGTCACAACACTGCTTTCCAAAACAACAGATATGCATGTTCTGAAAGGCATCCTTTGCAGAATAGGGATTGTTTTCTTGAAAAAAGACTCAGCCTCCCTGAGACAATAATTCTGGTTCACTTGAGACTGCAGAGAAAAAGTCTTGTCTTTATTGTGCTAATAATAAAAGAAAGAAAGAAAAGCCCTGGAAAAGAAAAGCAATTTCACAGCTACAGGACAAATAAGTGGCAGATTATAGACTTGAACTCAAGCCTTCTTAATCTTTGGTCTGAGGTCTTTCCACTTACATGTCAGTATCTCAGAAAAACATGCAAAGGAGGATTTTTTTTTTTTTATTTCTCTGCTTTAATAAGTGGCGGATCATTGTTTATTATTTCTTTAGTGTATGCGTATGATTCACCATCTTAAAACCCACAAGTATTATTATGGGGGGAGAGAGCAGAGACCTATGGTAGTCAAGAGACCCAGGTACTTCACACCATCCAACAGAAGCCACCAGTGTTCCTGTTAATGCATCTGTAATGTCACAGGTAAAACATGCAAAACAATAAAATGCATTTCTAGCGTTAGAGAATAATAGCTTTTATCCAAACTCATTTGAAGCCTGTATATTCAACGACTCCCATTTAAGGCACAGGGGAAATAAACATGTACCTTATTTTGGTGTCATAAATTTAGAGGAAGAAACAATTTCACTATGTTATTTTTCAATCACCCATGAAATTCAAGTTCCCTTTGACATTGATGCTATTCCCAACTCAACACCGCTAAATTTTAACTGCCCTCCCTTTCAATTAGCTGAGCTGCTGTTTGCTTACTTTGTCCGTGGTCACAGCCTTCCCTCACAGATCTGCCAGCACTGTTTTCCTTTCTCTTTATGGTCTGTGAGCATCAGGTATCATGGGGCATGCGCGCAATTGTCATTCAGTGTGAAAAAGCCAGCTGGAGGTATCACGCTCACGTCAATAACCCAGTCAGCAAGAAAACCTCCAAGCTGATTGTTTTCTATTTAGATAGAATATTACATGGATTGAAAATTGCCACTTCTACAAACTCCAGAGTGACATAATAATAATAACCATACTTTTTTATTCCCTCAGGATCAACTAATAAATATGTGCATGTGTGTGTAAGTACACACACACACACACACATACACAAAACAGCACCAAACATAATAAAGAGCCATAAAATTCATAAAATATACACAGATTCAGAAATTGTTTAATTACTATGAAAGACAGAGTCTTGAGACTATGAGAGACCAAAAAGACATCTGGATCAGACCAGCTCGTTGCTCTTTTTAACAACGACACTGAGTCTGACCCAGTGAAGACCCAGTGTTCTCTCAACAGAAAGTTCTCCAGTCTTAGACAGTCTCTCTTCAGGTTCACTTTGATGGCATGCCTGGTGTCCCTTGAACTTCTTGGTTATCAATCTCTTGTTTAATAAACCTGTAACTCCTTTCTGTTGCTCAAACACAATGAAATACAGAAGTTTGCTACCACCACATGCTTTTCTGATGCCCATGTGTGTAAGAGGACCTGAAATTTTAAGAAAATCAAGGAACTTGTAACTGTCTAAATCCTTTCTTTGGAAGCAAACTATATGGGAAGAAAGTGAGCATGGTTAAGAAAAAAGAATTGACAACCTCTGCAATTAGAGAAGAACCTCCAAGGGGTAACCCATGGGGAGAAAGGTAAGTTGACATGTTTCCTCTAAGGAAGTTCAGTTTTCTCAACTGTAGGGCCTTGCTGCTTGGAGATACAATGAGAATTTGGGCCTAGAATTCGATTGTTTGGGACAATAAAAAAAATAGATTGCCGGTTGATGCAACACTCTTCTCCTACCTTCCCGTGTAGCCCACCAGGCCTTTCCTCTAGTTAGGTGTCGGACAAAGGCACCACATCACGCTGCCAAGCCGCCCAGTTACCCTGCTGGGTAGCTAACTGACTTGGGATGGTTAACCAAAGCCTTTTTTGCCAAGCTTAGAACTAAGCCTTGATATGGATCAATGGTTACCAAAACTTTTTAAGCTATAAGCTCTTTGTTCTGATAGAGCTTACCACGAAAAAAAGAAAATAAAAGTGACACGTTTGGAGTAACTCTAGAGGAAAATGGGTTAGAAGGAAAGGACGAAGCCTCAAGACTTCTGAGGTAGCCATCTGGGGAAGGGCACTACGAAATACCAGACAGCTTGATCTAAAACAGCCTTTTAGTTCTTAAATTGAAGAAGTCTTTTCAAAGAGATCAAAGGTTAAAATATTAGCATCAGACCTAAGGAGGCTATACACTTATTATTTCAACTCTACTTCTGCTTGGTAGCACTGGTACCTCTGTGGTGTATCTTCCAAGCAATCAAGCTCCTCCTTCAGCACAGGAAGAAGAAATTTCAAAAAGTCCAAGAGAATATGGGTGCGGATATTGACATTGACATATATGGACCAACAAGCAACGTCACGATAAACAGAGAAAAGATTGAGGTTATCAAAGATTTCATTTGACTTTGACCCATAATCAACACTCACTGAAGGAGCAGCCAAGAAACGAAAAGATTCATTGCACTGGGTAAATCTGCTACAGAAGACCTCTTTAAAGTGTTGAAGAGCAGAAATGTCACCTTGAAGACTAAGGTGAACCTGAACCAGGCCATGGTGTTTTCAATTGCCTCATATGCATGCAAAAGCTGGACTATGGGTAATGAAGACTAGAAAAGAATTGACGCCTTTGAACTGTGGCACTGGTGAAGAATATTAAGTACAACATGGCCTGCCAAAAGAATGAACCAATCTGTCTTGGCAGCAGTACACCCAGAATGCTCCTTCGAAGCAAATAGGGCATGCTTTGGACGTGTTACCAGGAGGGAGTAGTCCCTGAAGAAGGACATCATTCTGGGTACTGTAGAGGTCCTGCAAAGAAGAGAAAGAATCTCAACGCGATGGGCTGACCCAGGGGCTGTAACAACAGACTCAACATGACATTGATCGGGAGCATGGCTCAGGATGGGAGTGTTTGGTTCTGTTACAGACCAGGTCACTGTGAGTCAGAACCCACCCAATGGCACCTGACAATAACATATGCATGTATGTATATATATATATACATATGTATTGTAACACACATGTATACTGCTTTACATTTAGAAATGCAGTTGTCCTAAAGCAACACAGAAATGAACAAAATTAGCCCATGAATGTAAACAACAGATGTAAATAGATGGAGAAAAGGACACGCAATGTTTTCTCTGCAATAAACTCTCTGTTATTGCAAATTTCCGCCGGCATCCTTGCCCCTCTCTGCGTGTTGTCTCTAATCTTTCCATGATATTTTTTTCTCTTCTCCTTGTTTATTCTCTGCTATGGAGTTAAAATGTTAAATATGACGTCAGCACTATTTTGTTGCTTGGAAGCAGGGTTTTGATTAACTCCACCCAGACTCTGTTGTCTTATTTGAAGCCTACAACTTCTGACAATGTTTCCTGCTCTCTCCTGAATGCTGTGGCCAACCTCTATGTCCAGGCTTCTCCACATACTCAACCTGAGATCTTTGCCTGCTTCAAATGACTCCTGATTAACCTTACTGTCTCTGAGCAAATTGGTCAGTCCAGAACAACTTGACTTAAAGGTATTAACATTTTCCATAAAAGCTAACATCAGTTAAATGAAATGTCATTCAATACAATGAAGTTATCACTGGTAAGGCATAACTGATTTTTTTCACCATCGACATACATAAAGTGATAAGAAGAAGTAGAGAGGTAAGGCATCTAGGCCTCTCGCTCAACTTCCTAGTAACTTTTGCCCTGTGAATATTCATGACATTTAGTAGAAAGTTTTTAGGAGAGGCAGTGATGTCTGAAACACAGTGTTGATAATGGAAAGGAAGGACAAAGACAAAATATAAGAGATATTGATCATGTGTTACTGATAGTGTCTACCTGCTGATTAAATGTCAATAATACAAAAAGGGAGATGAAAGCAAGTTTTAGGGACTGGGAAGATTGTGCTGCCAGGGAAAATCGCTGTCGGTTTAGATACAAGAAGAGGGTAGAGCGAAACAAGGTTTGTACTCTTGACTGTGCATTGTAGGAGATGTTGTCAAGTAGGGTGTTGGGAATCAGAAACAGAATCCCAGGAGAGAAGCAAAAGCAAAGGACTCTAAAAGAGGAAAATTACATGGAAACCAAATCATTTGAGAGAAGGAAGAAGACCAAAATGAGAGCCAGGAAGCTTAGGACAGTAGGAGAGAGGAGAAAATACTCCAGAGCATGAGGGGTGGCAGGAGACCCGTGGTTGCCAATGACGCCTTGGTGATATAATGGTTAAGAGCTTGGTTGCAAACCAAAGAGTTGGTGTCTTGAACTCACCTACTGCTCCTTGGAAAATCTATGGGCTGTTTTACTCTATTTTATAGGATTACTGTGGGTCAGAATCTACTGGACAGCAATGGATAGAGACTAAAGGTCCAGTTTAAGAGAGTGATTTCTTCATGGTGGCGAGAGCAGGAGCTCGGCAGTAGTGGCCTGACGGTGCCGGAAAAGGCATGACTGTCAAGGCAGGGGAGCGTCCTTCTGAAAGGCT
Organism: Heterohyrax brucei; assembly: GCA_028571685.1. Classification (NCBI taxonomy): domain Eukaryota; kingdom Metazoa; phylum Chordata; class Mammalia; order Hyracoidea; family Procaviidae; genus Heterohyrax; species Heterohyrax brucei. Next base: position 76,278,858 of record CM053149.1, read on the forward strand.
AGTGATGAAAGGCAAGACAGCAAGAGGAAAACAGCTTGTGGAGGTAGCAAGGGAGAAGGAGGGCTTGCACTATATCAACATTTACTCATATTTTAAAATGTAAAGGCAGAGGGCCACAAAACTCATGAAGAAAAGTTTAAGTCGCATTGAGGAAAGGAAATGGCCACATCGATGATGCAGAGCACCTGGAGTGGACAAGCGTGAGCGGGATCACGGGCAAAGGTGAAGATCCAGCCTGAACGAGGAGGAAGACAACTTCACAGGGGGCACAAAAGACAAAAAATTCAAAAGAAAAGAAAATGCAGAGGATTCATCCAGAACGATTTCAGTAGCTAGGTGGGTCTAATGTCCTCTACTTCAGATGGAAAGGGGAATGATGCACTTACAGATTCAAAGAGACCAATGTGATTTGGAAGGAGTCCAAATGAATGTAATACGGAGTAAGCACGGAACAATGAAAGAACGAGCCAGATAACAAGCAGGTGCTTTCTTTGGAAGCAAGGGAGGTGGAAGGGCAAGGTGCAAAGAAGCCTGGATTTCATTAAGGCAGGTTAGTGACGAAAACTGAAACCAATTCCTATGAATTGGAATCAACTTGATGACATGGTTTTTCAGAGATAGACAGAAGGTGATAAGAGAAAAATAACCACAAGCGTGTGTAGAATTATGGGAATGCAAGATACATAGACGTTACGCATTTGGTAGGAAAAAATCATGAATGAGTCAAGATCAACTCAATGACAATTTTGTGTGTGTGTGTGTGTAATATATACAAGGTCCGACAATCAGGTCTGTGAACTGCGTTGTTCTAAGTGCTACATACCTCATTGCTGAATATCACTACCGTCAGCTTCAAAGTCCTCCCGTAGAGAAGCTGTGCACTGGACCAGCACCTAGTCCACCCTTCAAAGCAATGTTGGAACTCTTTCTGGAATGATCATTGCACACGGTAGTGTGGCGGCAAGTTTGCAAACTCAATTGTACAGTTGTCCGTGAGGGAGTTTTTAGTCATTAAAGAAATAACTGTGTTGGAACACCCTTCCTACTCACCTGGTCTGGCCCCCAGTGACTTTTTTTCATTACATAAAGGTAAAGGAGGACGTTTCGATGATGTCCAAGACATCTAGGGTAATATAATGACAGCTCTGATGGCCAGTCCAGAAAAAAGTTCCAAAATTGCTTTGAAGGATGGACTAGGTACTGGTATTGGTGAATAGCTTCCCAAGAGAGTACTTCAAAGGTGACCATAGTGATATTTGGCAATGAGACACGTAGCACTTCATGAACTTAAATGACAGTCTGCATGGGCGTGTTTGTGTGTGTGTGTGCACATGCACATGCACATGTGAGGTTTACCGGCATAACTCTACAAAATTTTTAGGATTTCATTAGAGATGTGGAATTCAACAAAGGGTATTGGTTTATGGCTGGCACACCCTACTTGTCACCTCTCCCCCCATGCTCAGGAGAGGGACGTGTGGTACTGACAGGGACAGACTGTTTTCACTGCTGTTGGCTGTCAGCATGGGACCCCGCAGAAGCAGCCACAGCGGCAGAACCCCACGAGTGCAAACTGGCTGCTTTTTTCAGAAACAAACGAACTGGCAGGAAAGACAGCCTCTCTTTACAGTGTCTTTATTTATTTATAATTTATACAGCATCCATAACCAAATGGATTTGAGTTTGCAATAAAAATACACATAAGCATGTCACAGGAGAGTTAAAGTAAAGGTCAGAGCCTTTAAAAAGAGAGAGAGAGAAAATAGATCGAGTTGAACCTATTGCAGGCATCAGCTGAATGTATTACATGTTCCTGCAGTGTGTGTGTGTCTATGTGTGTGTGTACGTCTGTGTGTAAATTGATTTGAAATCAGAATTCTTGTACACTGGGCATACCTAGTGGTTTGGCATTTTGAGAGTGTATAGGGCAATCTCTGTGTCCACATTTGTAAAAGAAGTTCTCTCCTCAACGTTGCTTCCTGTGTTGAGACCCCAGCTCTAGTACTGGGCACGGCAGATGGACTCAGGGTCCTGGCAGCGCAATGGCTAAACTCTGTGTTGGGATCCTAGCCCTGTACCTGCAATTGGAGCTAACAGCTGCAGGAGGACTCGCCAGGAAGAAGGGACAGACTGACCACAAACACGGTGGCAGCCACTCCTTGTAGAGGCACCTTTCTACTGTGTTTTTTGTCCCTGGCAACCACGAGGCATTCAAAGGGGAAATGCTACTGAGTATACATGCAGCCGGCCCCCGGCCCCAGCCCAGGACGGGCACTGCTAGGAGCACGAGCTGCTGTCCTGCAGTGAGCAGAGGGGCCTGCTCAGCCTGATGTCCCAGGAGGTACACCACTGAGGCTCCTCAATGCCAAAATCCACACTAAAGGCGAGAGGGCCAGACCCCAGGCCATCAGACCTGACTCCATCATCCTGCTTCCTTGACACACAGCCTCATCTTCACACACATCAAGCCAGGCCAAGGCTGGCTTCTAGCTCTGCACAAAAGACCATTGAGTGCCATCCAAGAATGCCCTTGCTCTCCAAGAATTCAAACAAAAAAAGAAAAAAGACTCCTAATGTCACAGCCCCACAGTGCCCACACACAGACAGGGACAGGGACTGAGCAGAAGGCACCGAAGTCTGCCATCCAGGTCCAGTGGGTGTCTGTAATCTCCCCTTGTTCTCCCACACAGTGCAAGGTTCTTCTGATACGGGACAGGACGTACCATGAAATGGCAGAGATAGTCCTTCTCGCCCACAGGCCACACTCCTACCAGGGCCCACCTGCCACAACTGAAGTTACCACTGCTGGTAGAACCATGGCTGTGCATACAAGCCATGCAGAGTCAGGAGCAGGGATCAGCGCCAAGGGTTGGGGACTTGTCACGGCACACGTACATTGCCGCAGACTGCTGGGGCTGCAGTTTGGATTTCTCATTACGGGCAGTGGGATGTTTTCAGGGTCTCCTGAAGTGGTTCAGAATCTCCTGCCAACATTAGCAGGCAGATGTGTTTGTTAGCAAGAAAGAGATAGAAGCAAAAGATAACATTCACAGAGTACTGACACCAGAGGAAATGAAAATATAAAAACATAAATGACAAGCTGTTGCCTTGAGCAAGTTCTTCCTCTGTCTGCTTGAAGGCAATGGCAGTTGTATTTGACCTTGGCACAGCTAAGGTCACTGCAGGTGTTGGAAGTGGCATTCCAGGATGATGGTACCACTGGGAAGTGCGGAGATCTAGGTGTCATTGGCATAAAGAAGAGTTGTTTGGCCCAATACCACATTTTCTGTGTTTTCACCTCTGACTAAAGAAATGAGTCAAATGGGAATTGATGGAGAACTGTACGTTTGGACTGAGCTTACCAGCGATGTGAGTCACAAGATGATCACGTCAAGCCAGTCTACCTGTAAACCACCAAGATCAAGGTTGGCAGGATGGGACAGCATACTGTCTTTATCAAAGAGCCTTGTTTTTACTTAATGTGTCCGAGACTTACCACACTTATTCTGACATCCTGGCCCTAAACTCCTTCCTAGTTGACACCAGGAATGACGCATGGGAGAGGATGAAGAAGTTAAGACCTTCTCCACTGGGCTGGGTTTTTGTTTTCTTCTATTTTTTTTTTTTTTTCTGCTTGGACATGTTTTCTGTCCTCATTATTCTGAGTCATCAGGTACTGGCCCTTACTATACTTCTTAGCCAAGTCCCCAGGTGATACAGATAGCAAGTGCTTCTTGGCTGCTCACATAAAGGTGGGAAGTTGAAGTCCAACCACAATCTCCCAGGAAGAAGAGCCATGTGATCGAAATCTACTTCAGAAAAATCAACTGGTAAAAACTCTGAGGAGCACAATTCTACTCCAACACAGAGGGGGTCTTCATGAGTTGGAATTGACTCCTTGGCACTTATTCTGCTGCATTAATGATTTCTCCTAATGCTCCCTGTTGTCCAAACCACCGGTTGAATGCAAATATCTCTCCTTTGACATGGATCTCTTTCTCCCCTCCCATCCCAAGAGGTAGGCTGGCCTTCTCTCCAGTCTTTTGCCCTGATCTACAGTAACAGGTTCCAGAGGGTGGCAGCATGGTCCCCCTTCCCTGGCGCTTTGCCTCCCCTCATCAAAAGTCATTGGTGTCAGCACTGGTCTGACATCGTCTCTCCCCCGCTTCCCCTGGCTTCGCAATGTCACCTCCCCCAGCTGTACCATACAATAAACCAGAATGAGCTCTCCCATTCCTCCACCAAGCACCCGCTGCCATCCAAACAAGGAGAGAAAAATCACTTCCTGCAGAAAATCCACAAGGCCTCCAAGTCCTAAAACAACTGAACTGACATTCCCGAAGCACATCATCCTTTACAAACAGGGGACCCCCCCTCTGCCACCACGCTTAAGTACCAGAACAGAGAGAGCAAGGTTTCTCAGGAACGGTGTCTGTCTCAGTGCACCACAGAGAAAAAGGAAGGGGACAGAAGTAGGGGACACAAAAAAGAACCAGAACTAAAACTCACTTTGAAGTTGTGTTATGTATTTGAAGTACGTCCAGGCATCACCATCACACACGTGAGGTCTTCACCTTTTCACAGTCCATTTCACCAGGACTTAAACCAGCACGTCTTAGCCCCCTGCTCTGTGTCAGCACGAGCTCAGAGGGGAAGCGTGGGCTTCGGCAGCTGTCTCTCCCGGCTAAAGGTTCCATCAAATCTGTATATACCATCAAGACACACAAACGAACACTTCTTTTCCACTTCTTGTATCTTTGTCCTTTTTCCCAGCTCACAACCAACTGATTTTGGTTTCAAACACCGTGAAACTGCCACATGTCACGGTAGACACCTAGGCATGGAACTCCAGATTTCCGGTCTCAAGCAGGAAGACAGAAGACGAGGAAGCTGCGAGCCTGGGGCAGGAGCATGTTTGGTTCTGTGGGCCTGTCTTAGTCACTTGGTACTGCTCTAACAGAAAATACCATGAGTGGAAGGTTTCATGTAGAGAAGCTTTAATGAGACAGTCGGTAAGCTGCAAGTCCATTTAGAAATTGTAAGTCCATTCAGTATGAGAGATCATCACAGTGCTGTAGGCCGAGCCCAAATCCAGGAAGAGCATCTCGGCACAGGAACCTCAGGTCCAAAGGACATGCTCTGCTCTTGGTGCTTCTCTCTCGGTGGTCTGAGGCTCCCAACTTCCTCAGCTCACTTATCTCCCTTATATTCCACAAGCTTGAGTCCTGCCTCACTAACACAACTGCAAACCATTCTCCATCATCAATATCACAGAGGCCGGATTCACAACACATGGGAGGAAGGGCACCATGTTGGAACTCCAAACCAAGTCAAACCAACACATACATTTTGGGGGGGACACAATTCAATCCATGACAGGGCCCAAGTGACCCCTCAAGCCCTCAGGACCTTTCTGCCACTGGGTCCACTGTAAGAAAAGAAGAGACCCTTAGAAAAGAGACGCCACTCAAACAAATAGCATGATCAGAGACAGTGTCTTTGGGTGGGGCTAGCTTCCAGAAGAAAAGCTGGCAGATGGATCCCCGTGAAGTCTGAAAGAGAGCCAAGGAAGTTCAATTTGAAGATGAGAAAGAATAACAACCGACAATCTTTTTTGCAAGATATTATTAACTCTGTGAATTCCCATATGATCAACTTTCCTCGTTGTGTGTCCCCCTGTACTAAAAAAAAAAAAACTTAGGATGTTCTTCAGGAGTTTTCATACTTACAGAGGGATAGTTTGGAACAGAGAAAATCCAGCTAAGGGTGTTCTCCTACGCCCTCAAAAAGGAAGAAGAGGACTATGGGTAGAAGTAGTGAGGGCAGGGAAGATGAGAAGAGGTGTAAATCTGGAAGCTTGGGAACTACTTAGCATGTAAGAAAGGGGGCTCTGAGAGCAAAGAAACTTGTCCATGGGCATACGGCACCTAACCAGGAAGCCAGACCATCCACCTGCGTTTTCTGGGTCCAGCTCTCACACTGGCTGCATTAAGCTCCCTCCTTCTAAGGGGGCCTCTTGGCCCGTGAAGCGCGTCCTACTTAATCCTTTCTGAACTGACCACTAGCTTCTCTGACGAAAATCACTAACTTTCCTCCAGAAGCCCCTCATCTGGAATTTCAATACCTACAGGACCCACTCCTCAGAGCGGAGAGCCTCAGGAATCTCCCGCCACCCCGGAACGGGGACGGGTGTTGTTCAGACAGCGCTGACTCTCTTATTCCAGACACAGCCACCCTTCTGGCTCTAAGACTACCCACTTTCTCTACTGTTCAGTCGTCACCTGAATAAAAGTGTCAGCCCCATCCTCCAGCATTTAAATGGTCACTGAGTGGTACAGAAAGAGGATGCCTTCGGCAGGAGGTGAGATACCCTGCAGACAGTCTCTTGGCCTGCTGTTGGCCCAATCCCAAGCATCTCTGTAAACTGCCAGAGTACCTCAAGACATCCGAGCTACTCCCCACACCTCAGCCTTTCATGCTACTCCACTGCGCACAGTAGGTCTCTTCTGACTGTCCTACACTTTCTGAAGCAAAATGAGTAAGAGATAGACATTAAAACATCCTCTCCACTCTACATGGCACTTGCTCGGAAGAGCCAAAGGCAGTGTTGTCTGGGGTCTGATAGGCGACATTTATTTATAGCCTCCGTCTTATCAGGACCCAGGAATTCACCTAGGGGCTGAATCTGCAGCAGATTCCAGCAACTGCCACATTGAAACACAGGTTCCAATCTGATGGTGACCCTGTTACTGGCTCATGTTTTATTTCTGGCTCATTTTCCTAGAGATTGATGCTCTGCAGACTCATGCAGATGGATAGGATGTCACTCAGTTCTGTCCCTCCTGTTGGCATGGACGGCCGAGCCATGCCTAACCCTTAGCAGTGGATGGTAGAAGGCTTCATGGCACATGACATTCCTAGCATGCATGATTATAAAGGTAGCAACTTCAATTTCATAAAACAAATGTCAATCAAACAGAACTCCCGTAGTTATTTTCTCGGGACTCAGATGACGTCGACCTACCCGATAGCTCACTGTGGTGTATTACAGTGCCACGGGGAAACAGGAGGAAAGACACGCTGTCACCTGGCACGCCTGTCCTTGAGTGGGAGCAGTGGATCCAGCCCTATTTGTGGTTGCGGACGTCCTGGCCTTGCTTCAGTCCCTGCTTTTGCAGCTCTGCCCCAGCCAAGGCTCGTGTTTTCGTCATCTCTGCCCTGTTGGTAATCACCCCAACTCCGCACCTGCCCAGTGACTGTCTGCAGACTATGTTTGGATTACTTGTGACTGTGTGTGGCCTTCATAGCCAGCGTCTTCTAACTCCCACCCAGGTGACTGTGTAGGAGTGGAATTGCTGTCTTCCGAGGAGACTGGTCAGTTTTGCCTTAAAAAAAGAGCTGGATTCCAGAGCAGAGGGGAGGTGCCCACCACGACCCAGGAAGCAGAGATCCTCAAGACACCGCAGCAGAGACCCAGGCGCAGGAGAGGGTGTGGTGAGCTGCTCTGACCCCAGACAGACAAAGCTGAGTACCTCCAGGCAGAGCCTGAGGGCCAGGGCGAGGCCTGCCTGTGAGCACAGCCTGGGAGCCTGTCCTGATGGGAGAACCGTCTGCTGAGGGTTCTGGAGCCTGACTGTAACTGCGACTTCCCTCACAAACCCTGGAATTGTGAGTGTGGTCTGTGAACTGCGTGTAGTCATCACGGTGAACTATCAAATCCAGCAGACAGCGCTGTGCAAGGAGCTCTTGGTGTCAGAATTAGTCAAGACAGCAAACAGAAGAGGCTCACTGGGCCCCCACCTCAGGACATTCTGGTTTGTGTTGTGCATCGTGGTTCTCCTTCCCCCATTGGGTTGGAGGAGGTCAGATGCTGCCCCAAACCATTTTTACAAGTATTAACCCCCGTTCAAGGCCCAGGTGCTGCTTCCACCAGGAAGCCTTCCAGATGATGCGGGCCCACCCTCTTTGTCTCATCTGCAGTTAACCTGAGCGACCGCAGCACTCCCTGGCACCTGGGGGCAACTGGGTTGTTTGGCATATGAGGATTCTGGGAATAAGGAACTGGGACAGGAACTCTCGGCTGCTTTTGTCACCTAGAGTCCAGAGGTGTATGTCATTGTGTCTAGTGCCTTCTTAGTTAAACTACACTTCTACTGTGAGCACTACAAATTCTGACAATCAAATTTGTGAAAAAGAATACTATGTTGAAAAAAGCTGAACATTTCATATATTCATGTGTCTGTCTGAAGATCCTTTCACAGTCAATACTTTTTTTCCAAAGAAATAAATGTAGGTGATGTATGAAATATTTACATTTATAATATAAATATCAGTATGTTCACTAATCCCAACACACATAAAGTTTTATCTGTCTGTCTCTTGAGAGAGAAACCTAGTAGGTTCGTGGCTAAACTCCCAGCCCAGCCACTCTTTGTCCTAAGGAGCGCGAACTGCATGTTCTGTGAGGGAACCAGATGGCCCCAAAGCAGACTCATTGTGCTTCCTGTTTTCTTCGAAATTTCTAATGCCTCATGAATCCTGGTGGTTCAATAGGACCATGTCTTCCTTAGACTTTACCCTAGGTTTGCTTTTGTGTCTTTCTCTTGAGAGCGGTAAATTTGAGCATAGCAACCACTATTTACAGTCAAAGGCTGTTACAGCTGTTTTCAAGGGATCAGATAAGAAAACACTGGAAGTGGGAGAAGTGGTGAAAGCCAGAGACGGTGTAGCTCGGGGAGGTTCCCCAGGACATCCCACAGTGAACAGCAGCCTCCGTGGGGGACAGTACGTGTGATGAGTGTGAGGAGACTTTCTTGTACCTTTCCGGCTAAAAGAATAAAGGTAGTCATATGGACTACAGATTGCTTCATGACCCATCGACATTTAGTGAGGTGTTCTGTCATTCGGGAAACCCTGGTGATGTTGTGGTTAAGCGCTACAGATGTTAACCAAAAGATTGGCAGTTCAAATCCACTAGGTGTTCCCTGGACACTCTATGGAGCAGTTCTACTCTGCCCTACAGTGTCCCTCTGAGTTGCAATTGACTCAGTGTCAGAGTTTGGGTTGGTTTTGGCAGTTTCCTTCCGGATCATAGACACGCTGTTCTGTAGCTCAGGTTTTCTGGACTGAGCCCCCGTCAACAGGACACCCAAGTCTTGCAAGGCCGCCCTGCTCCGCCTTCCTCTGGTACTGGGGTCACTGGGCATTCACAAGCCTTGTCGCTGGGGATGCTGCTTTCCGAGCCGTCTGCTGCATACGTCTGCATCCTCTAGTTACAGCCAGCAATACAGTGGGAGGGTGGTTCTGTGAAAAGCCGAGTGGAGACCTACAGATGTTTGTAATGTGTTGAGAGTTTATGAGCAAGCTGGGTGATCTCCTGCAGTTAGGAAGTTACAAAATAGACAAGATGTGCTGTGTGGACCTAAAGAAGGAAGAGAGAATGGGGAGAGAGCAGGGAGGGGAGGAGACGCCAGGAGACAAGAGATTTGACTGTCACTTTTGCCAAAACAATCCAAGCACTGCGTTAAGGGGGTGATCAGAAAAAGATCTCAGAGGAGGCAGAAGGGATTCACCCTGAAAAAGCACTGACATGGTCTGGTCCATGGGCTTACCCGCCTGTCTAACAGTTCGACTCAAGAAGCATTCTGAAATTCTTCTCTGCCGTAGAGTCTCTGTGCCCATTATAAAGATTATAAAGATGTGGTAGGGACAAAAAGGGGAGTGGTTGGGAGAGGAGAACAGTAAATCAAAGAAGTTTAGGAAAACCCGGATTAATCAGGTTTTTTAAAGTCTGGGTCCATATTCGTATTATGTTATGAATCCATAAGACAATGCCACAGAAAACAGTATTTCTTAAACCTATTTAATCAACTTTCTAAATGAAGAATTTCATAAGACTAGTACTCCATAAGCCATGTTACGAAGAGTGCTGCAATTGTTAAGGGATTTCTCTCAGAACTGACGAAGAGTCGTTCCCCGTGGGCTTCTTTGTAGGATGCATAGGAATCAACTGCCTGGCCAGCTGTGAGTCTGACGTTTCTTAGACATACATCTTCTCTTCTTTACCTCTTGACGTAAACTTTACCTACTAACATAAAGCAGCAAAAATGTTGTTTCTACTGACCAGTGAGAGCTTCGGTAGCCAGGGAAGGGATGGAATTCGAACAGACGTCACTTTTGTTGGCCTTCATAGAGACTGTTACTCACTAGCTAACTTCTTAGGGACACTCGGATAGCTAGGAAAATATCTGTTCCCAAAGCCAGCAGAGTAATAAAAAATTCCTTGAAGATTAATATTTTTAATTCAACGCACCACCATACTGACACACTGTACCCAATTCCTACACTGCCTCTGAATTAGAAAACCAGAGGCAATTTACACCCTATTTAAAATTTGTCTTTTCTACACGCAGCACAAGTCACCCCTCCCTGCTTCTTTGTCATGAATGGCACTGATTCCTGACATGGATTTCAGCATCAGCTTTGTAAGCTATCACCCACATGCAAGTGGACTCAACCCCTCAGAACTAGGTCAGGCATTTGCTGGAGGTCATTACAAGGCTACAAAATAGAGCATGCTTAATTCTGTGATTTCTGAGGATTTTTTTTTTTCCTTCCTCTCTCTTGTGCATAGAAGACAATCAGTACTTAATTAAATTTTGGAACTGTGCCTGAAAATTTCAGACTGTCAAAGATGCTTGTGACCTCCTTTCACCCTAGCTACCCAAGAGAGGTTTGAAGACAACCATGGAAAAGGTATGAAGCGGGCTTGTGGATCCAAGACTTGGGCGTAGGATCAATTGTTACCCCTCTATTTTAAAACTTCGCAGCAAGAAAAGCCTGACTATGCACAACTCAGAAGCGGCAGTAATCTAGCCATTAGTCTAATCTTTGGATTTTGACAAAGGTTGACTGATTTAACTGAGATAACGGATAATTCGGTGACATCCTAGTACATATTACAGTTAGAATCCAATGACCAGGAAAATGATCACTATTAGAAGACGTAAAACTAAAAAGCTCCTTAGAAGCGAGGATAGCAAAAGTTTGTCTACCTTATTTTGGCCATGTCACCAGAAGATCAATAACCAGTAAAGGACATCATGGTTAGTATTGCAGAAGATCACCGAAAACGAAGGCGATGCTCCGGGAGAGGAGTTGACCGCTAGCCGCACCAGTCAGCTCAAACATACCGACCATCAGGAAGACAGCGATGTCCCCTCTGTTACACAGAGGCGTGCCGTGTAATTAACGTTAGGTGGTGAGTACACTCGGGTGGTGTCCAAGTTCTGCCGAGCAAGACCGAGGCACACGACTCCCCAGTTACCGGTATGTGGCGAGTTCCAGTGGAGAATCTCTGCCGAGAGAGCCGTCTTATCAAGGGCAGGGCTTGTTCCACGGGCGGTCTCTGTCAAACGCAGCATCTGAGCAACTTGCCCTCTGCTCCAGCTGGGAGACATCTCAGCAGGGCCATCCTGGATCCTGAGCTCTCCTGGGGTCAGAGGAAGACTTTGCCCTGAGGGCATTGCAGCCCAAGGGCTCCGTGGCCCCTGCTTGCTCTGCCCTCAGAGGTGTCCTTCTCGAAAGTAGTCCTCAGTCATGTTCTTTCATGCTAATTTCTGTCTCAGAGTTGGCCTCCCAGAAAACTGGTTACAGTTAGAATTCAAAGCACCTGAGTGTCCTTCCTGCCCCTACTCCAAGTTCCATCATCCACAACAACAAACCAGTTGCCCTCAAGTCAATTCCGACTCATAGTGACTCCATGTCTTTCAGAGTCACCCTGTCGCCCGTGAGGTTTTTAACAGCTGTGATCTCTTAGGAATAGATTCCCAATGCTTTCTTCCTAGGTTCCTCTGGGCAGGTTTGAACCACTACCTTTCTGGTTACTTGCTGAACGCTTAATCCTTCTCACCATCCAGGGTGTCTTCAGTCGCCACTGAGTCAGTTCTAACTACTGGTGACCCCACGTGTTTCACCAGGGGGTTTTTCTTTTTTTTAATTTCCTGGTTGTTGAACTTGTGAAGGAGGATGTAACAGACAGCAAACTAGAAGCTATCAAGAAGTACTTCCTCGGGTAGACAGTTGGTTAAGCAGGATTCTCTCTCTCCTCCTCTCATCTAGCTGGCAACAACACAGGAATACGAAATGACTAAAAGAAATACAAGACAATGTCTCATTATGAAAAGTTGCTTTTCAGCAAGTCAGAAGGCATTTATCAAAGTGAGTCACATCAACAATCAATCCTGGACTGCAGCCACCTTATTAATGAAAAGGAGATGACAATATTTAATCTATCTGGAATCTCTTATCAGTTGATTTCAAGTGATTTACCAGGGGTTTCAGTGGATGAGTATTAAGACCTATTTCAGCTCCTGCAGCAATCCAGTATTTTATCATATGACATTGTCCCTAAATCTGTCCATTACATCTCTCATTAAAACATGTTCTGCACAGAAACTGGCCAGCATTTCTTAACTTTGTCTTCATATTGTTGCCTTGGCTCCACAGAGTCACACCAGCTGGGTCCTTAGGTTATGGAAAGATGTATATACCCCCCTCACTCACTCACACGGTTAGGTTCCAAAGACCAGATGATTATGCTAAAATCAGAGTTATGTGAAAGCGGAGGATGATCACATCAGATCGCAAAATGAAGGACAACTTCATCATTGTGTAACCATGAAATCACATCGTTATACAACATTATGTTACTTCTACAAAATGATCACACCTACTCCTTACTAATCACTGTCTTTTTATCTGACATTTCACATTTTCAATGATACTAAAAAAACTCTACTGTCCAACTCTTTTGCTCATTAATGGGGTAACTCTGGCAGTAAGGAATGTTGTGGAGCAGTCACAGTAATGCTGGCTCTGATGGCTGAGTTTATGTGTCAGTCTTTCTATGCCATGACTCTTAGTGATTTGGCAGTTAGGCAACAGTGTAATTTGGCAGGTATGTAATGATGTGAGAAATTACTATCCCACGTAACATGTTATGAAAAGCTTCTGCATGTGTTCTACAAACATAGGCATTTGGAAAAGGTAGAAAGCATAAGGATCACATGCTGAGAATCCCAGGGATAGTGCCACTGGTTTGCATTAATTGTTATTTACACAAACCAATAGCTAGTCGAACATTTTAGAGTAGAGAGAAACTGGATATAAGAACCGAGCTACCAAAGTGAGCATTCTCTTCTGGAGGATTCACTCCAGACACTCTTAACATGTATCACAAGGATGCTACTGAACACAGGATGCGAATAATAGTAGTTACATGTTCTGAAGTGGGGGTTCTCCTTGTTCTGGAGAACTGGTGGATTGCCTTCTCCCACAGACGAGACATCTACTGTCTGGTGCACAAGAGACGCCACTCTTCCTTTGGAGGGTCAAAAAAAATTTTTTTTTGCAAGTACGATTTTAATACATTCTGGTGTGTTTTCGAAAAACACTTATGATTATAGCTATGATCATTAAGCGAACAATCAGTCTATGGAGTAATCTCTTTGCATCTACTCTTCAACCCCGTTTCCCTACCAAAAGATAGCCACAGTGATCACTTGGTCAGTTAATCTCCAAGGTCCCTACCATGCGTTTATATACCTGTTGTTGTTGCTGGGCACCGTTGAGTGGATTCGAAATTGTAGTGGCCCCGTGTACAACAGAACGAAACACCGCCCAGTCCCGCATCATTCTCAGTGTTTGCAATGCTCCAGGGCACTGCTGCAGCCACTGCGTCCGTCCACTTCATTGAGGGTCTTCCTCTTTTTTACTGATCCTCTACTTTACCAGGCACTCCTTGAATACTCTAGGGGTCAGTTCTACCCTGGCCCCTAGGGTTACCATGAGTTGGATCTGCCTCGACAGCACTTGGCTGGCTACTTTATCAAGCATGATGTCCTTCTCCGGGGACAGACTCCTCCAGGCAACGTTTCCAAAGAGTGTGAGTTGTGGTCTCATCATCCTTGCTTTCGAGGATCATTCTGGTTGTACTTCTTCCAAGACAGATTTGCTTCTTCTTTTGGTGGTCCGTGATTAATGTGTATAGGCATGGATATACACAAACACGTAACTTAATTTTTGCTTTGTTTTAACCTATATAGGAATTACAGTATGTGGACTGTTCTGCATTAAAAAAAAAAAAAAAAATTTTAGTGATCCTTCTGTCTCATCACATCTATCTCCCATCGGCCATCATTTGTGTGGATTCACTTCTTATTACCAGCAATACTGAAATGAATATCCTTGAATATATTTCTTTGTATACACTAGCAAGTAATTTTTCTCATAGAAATTTAAACGTGGAATTGCTGGGATAAAAGGTACATACAGATTAAATTTTGATAAATGCTATCAAATACACATGCCAAAAGTTCATGTCCATTTAAAAACCTGACCATAGAGAGTGATTTTATCAAATGCTTTCTCCTTCCCACCAGAAAATAATTATTTTATTTTAAAATTTTAATCTGTTTATACAGTTAATCTTGTTGATAGGCTTTCAAACATCAGACATTTTGCGTTCTCAGTACAAACCTTAAAAAATAAAAATTAAAAAATCCCTTGCAATGGAGTCTGTTTGAAATCATAAGGAACCACCCTATAGGACAGGGTATAGCTTCAGTAGAGTTTTCAGGGAGCACCTGGTGGATTACAAACTCCCTAGCTTTTGGCTAGCAAATGTAGCTCTTAACCACTATGCCACCAGGGTTTCCAAAGAACAAACCTCAGTAGCAAATAGTATGTGATTGTTTTGACATACTGTGTTGGTTATAATTGATTTCATTTTGCTGTATCTTTTTCTTTAAGACTTTTACACCTGAAGTGAAAAGGAAATCTCAGCCTATAGTTTGACTTTTATGGGTCACCCTTGTCTAGTTGGGGTGCCCAGAGTCACGTAAGCCTGGTAAAATCACTTTAGGAAGCTTTCCGTGTTTTTAAAGTTCTAAAATAGTTTTCAAACACAGGTGATTGCTTGTGACTTAATTTTTTGGTAGCATTTACCCTAAGACTCTCTGAGCCTAATTTCTGTATGTATATATAGAATCAGAATTTTGACAAATTTCTGGTTGTTTTTAATCATTGTTGATATATCAAAATTTTCTGTATTTTATGGATCAGTTCTAGAAAACCATCTACTTCATTTTAATTTCCAAATTTATGGGAACAGCATCATATATATTTTATTTCTTAATTTGTGAAAACTTCTACGTCTGTCAATTGTTCTTAAAATAAGTTAGAAAATTTATCATGTTTTTACAAAAAATAACATGAGGCTTCCACATTTCTTTGCCAAATGTGCCCTCCCCCAGCTGTATAAAAAAAACTAGCATAGCATGCTTAAGAAAATACCGTGGAGGGGAAAGGAGGACTGCAGGCAAACAGAATAGAAGTCCTCTGCTATTTCTAGGAAAAAAATAGGGTAATTGTTTCAGCTTTTAATTTGTGAATGAAAAGAATATTTTTGACTTCTTTTTTTTAAGTTAAGTTATAATGTTATTGTTCTATAGTCAGAGAATCTGGACTACGCAATTCCTATCATTCAGAATATATTAAGATTTTGTTATAAATTAGTACATTATTGAAATTTAAAGTGCTTCATGATAATTTTGAAAGGATGTAATTTTCTGTTTATTGGGTGTCAAATAGACACACATATACATATGTAATTTGAATATAATTGTATATCTACATGGAGATACAGCTTCAGGCTTTTTGCCTTAGACATTTGTATTCTTGTATTTTACATGGTTCTTGTACATTTAATTTCTTTATTTACTTTCAGAGAAATATTTGGAAGCTTTCTTTTCTAATTAGAGATTTTATTACCTTCTCTTAACATTGGATCCGACTCAACAACACTTGGCTAACATTTCTAAATTTTTTTCTTAATATGCATTTCAAAGATATATTTGAGATTGATAAAAAATTAGTGATTATGGAATCTCCTTGGTGACTTTTATCTATAGGCAATACACAATAGTTTTTGTTGGATTCGATACATTTACTTTGATTATGTCAGATAATTATGTTGAAATATGCATCTTTTTTACAACTGATGTTTCACTGCTGTATTACTTCCATCCTTTTATGCTTAACTCTTCTGTGTTATGTTTTAGGTATATTTATTTTAAAAAGCATCTAGCTGAGTACTGTCATCATTTTTGTTGTTATTATTTAACTAGAGAGTTTAGATTTTAAAAGGTAAATTTAACCCATTCATATGAATTGTAATTATCAATATCTTGAGATACATATTTTATTTTCCAGGAAATATATGTTCTCCTTTTTCATTTTTTGGTCTCATTGAAATGATATTTTCTTGCTCCATTTTTATTTTTATTAATGGTTTAAAGGTTGTATATCTCATTTCTAGTAGTTACCATCAAACAGTTAAGCTACATTTTAAATATATAGTTTTCTGCCAATATATATCACTAATATCTTTAATATCCTCTTCCCTACCAATGGCACTTGGCTTCGTGGCTACCAGGATAAAAATCTCAGCAGCATTGAACCCTTTTTCATCTTTTCTCAGCGTCGGCCACACTGTTGCTCCTCTTTCTTCATCTCAGGCTGAAACATGTTGTAATCTTGCTTTTTGTTGGTAATTTTATACAAATCAACAACTACTTACACATAAATATAAGCTGACAGTTTAGTTTTTCAGTATTAGTTCTTATATCCCTCATTACCTTCTTTCCTTAATAAGTTGTTTTTGCTTTGTTGAATTGCGTACTTAAATCAGTCTTAATAATGTAGGACTGTAGGTCACCTGCAAAGTCTACATTTTGACTTTCCACTTGAATATTAGTCTGCTTAGACAGTTTTAAATCCTTGAAGCGCTTTTCTACTCTTACTGTGGCAGACGACAAGTCCGACACCCACCTTTTTTTCATGTTTTCATATACTGTTCTATACGTGTTTCCTCCCTGTTTCCCCAGAAGCTTTGTAAACTCATGTGTCTACATCACTGGATTTTTTAAAAAATATATTTCCCCACTATCTGTCCATTTCTGGATCTGATTTCACTGATTGTCACTTGATGAATCCTTTTTAAATTGTAAACACATTCTATCTTTACCAGTGCCGTGGAGTAGACTCCCATAGACTCTACAAACCCCCTACCACTGAGTTGGTTCCTACTCACATCAACCCTACAAGACAGAGTAGAACTGCCCTATAGAGTTTTCAAGGAGCATTTGGTGGATTTAAACTATTGACGTTTTGGTTAACAGACATGGTCCTTGATCACTACACCGCCAGGGTTTCCACAGACCCCATAGAACAGAGTAAAACTGCCTCATAGATCTTCCAGGGAGTGGTTGGTGGATTCAAAGTGCTGATTTTTTGGTTAGTAGCCAAGCCCTTAACCACTCTGCCACCAGGGTTCAGAAATAATTGTTTTTCTATTTTCCCCGGCTAGCTCCTTCAATAACCATGAATTAGTTGCTGAACTTCTTAAATGTATTCTCTATTATTCTTTTGTATTTTCCCATCTTTTTCATCTTATCCTGGTGGATAATGTGCAACTTTCTCATCCACATCGCTATTTTAAATGTTTTTGGTAAATTATTTAGGCTTCTTGTTTTGTCCTTTATAATTTTGGAAATTACATTTTTAACTTCCAAGAAAATTTGTTTTTCTTACTGCTGCTTCTTTGCCCTTTTATTATTATTATTATGGTACTTTAGAGCAAACTAGTTTCTTATTAAAAAAAATAATACATGTATTTTTTTTGTCACATTGATTGCCAACCCCACAACATGTCAACACTCTCTCCTCCTTGACCCTGAGTTTCCCATTACTGGCTTTCTTGTCCTCGCCTTCCGTCTAGTCTTTGGCCCTGAGCTGGTGGGCCCATTTAGTCTCATTTGGTTTTATGGGTTTGTCTAATCTTTGACCGTAGACAGAACTTCAGGAGTGACTTCATTATTGAGCTGTGAGGGTGTGCAGGGATATAGGAGCCTGTTTTTATATTACGGATGCAATGTCCTTTCAAATCACTCTGAAGATGTTACTTAGATTATGTTTAAGGCTCTCTTGTTCTGTGGATTAATGATGTCCCCTCTGGGATCAATTGTGCAGTTTTTTTTTTCTTTGTTTCTTTGTGGAAGTCATTTCACTTTGCAGAAGTGCATCCTGGGAACCATTGGTTTTTCCATATGTCATTATGGCTAAGGAATCACTTTGATTCATAAGAGTAAACGGTGTTGGTTTACTTGTGTTGTATGGCTTTTTAAGCTCAACATTTCCTATCACTGTTTTAGTGAGATATCTGTGGGCTTGGAGCACGTGAGTATGGTCATGTAAGATGCTCAGTTCTCGTGTTTGCACTAGGTCGTAACAACCTAACAGAATCCAGGCACATCCATTTGCACAGTAAAACAGTGTGTTTGAAAGGGGTTCTATGGAGCACGTGCCCACATGGATATAAGTTTTAGTGACAATAAGAATATAAATCCTTTAGCCCTATTCCTGATATCCTCCATCACATTTGGTATATGGCCTTGAAATCTACATTTTTGCCAATATGGCAGCTTTGGCTGATGAACAGTAAAGGTTGAAAATCACAGTATTAATGAATAACAAGTGACCAAGGATGTTTATATGATCTCACAATAAATGCATGTAGATACTGAATCCTGAGGTGCTAAGTCATTTATCTAGATAATTTAATGTGAATTTATGCATACATGCAGATACATTCTTTTAGATTATCAAAACAAAAATCTTAAAAAGAATGTATATAGCATCCATATACAAACATGGATAATGGATGTTATCATTACTGTTCCCATGACGTATTTAAACTTCAGTTTTAAACATGAGCACACTACGTTGCAGAGGATAACATTTGCTATCATTAAAGTTGGAAGGCCCGGTGGTATAGTGGTTAATAGCTCTGTCTCCTAACCAGAAGATAAGGAATTTGAATCTACCAAGTGCTCCTTGGAAACCCTAGGAGGAAGTTCTACTCTGTTCTATAGGGTTGCTGCGACTGAGAACTGATTTCAAGACAAGTTTGGTCTGGGTGAGGTTAGAGTCTGGAAATGGTAGATATGAAGATCGTGTTTAGACTTTCAGCTCTGGTTCTAGCCTCTATAGCTTCTGAACGTTACCTAAATAGCAAAATGCACTTTACAGAAGGGATTAAATAAAGAATCTCAAGACAGGAAGATTAACTTCGGTTATCTGGGTTGGCATAAATGGGATCACAAGAGTTTTTATAAGAGGAAATTAGAGGGAGATTTGAATGCAGCACAAAAGACGGTGAGGTGCAGGTTGAAGCAGGGTGCTATATTGCTGTCTCCTAAGAGGGAAAAAGGGGCAGAAGTCAAAGAAAGCAGTCTCAGTTTCAGGAAAAGGTAAGAAATATATTCTTTCTTAGAGCCTTAGGAGGGAGCACAACCCCATGAAACCGATTTTGGACGTGTGACCTCAGGACGTCAAGAAAATACACGCCTGCTGTTTTAAGCTATCAATGTGCGTTAACTTGTCACAGCAGCAGTGACAAGCAAATGCGGTCATCAGTTGTCATCCGTTGGGTCATTCACTAGTATCTCAGTTCTCTTCCCAAGTTCACGGCAATGCTATATTTCTTCATCTTCCATTGAGGGAAGAAGTGATAGCATGATTTCCCTTGACCAAGAATATGTGAGCATAAGGAGCAGATATTTTCAGTGGCAGAGTGCACAGTGCTTGACAATCCCCTTCATCTGCTGTAATGATCACAGAAATACATGTCACCACGGAACTTCCATCACCAGTCTTGGTCCTTTAGGTCACCATGCTGAAGCCCCTGACAATTTGTATTGAACAGATGGCAGGAAGATTAAGTCAAGCCACCAAATTTAGGAGATACTTGTTATTGCAGCGTAAACTGTTCTGTCGTGATGAACACGGAATATAAAATATACACTCATTCCACAGAATCCAGATGCTTCCTACTAGCACCTCTGACCCCTGTCCCCATATCCCAAACATTGTAAGGTAAGGTGCTTTTACCTGAATCCCCTACGTTTCCTAGCCAACTATGGTAGTCACACGGAATTGTTGACTGAATGGCAAAGGTGAGCAGCCTAAGAGAAATGAGACCTGAGATCTACTTTTCTTCTACACACCTGAGCCCCACTACACACTCTCTTTGCTTACTATTGTCACGGAAATCCTTCTCCTTCTCCAGACAATAGGCATGAATGACGGTGCCCTAATGCTTACATTAAAGTACAGGGAGACCGAAATCACTCAGCTTCAGCATTTTGGAGGAAGTACAAGCTGAAGTCCCCTTAGAAGCAAACATACTGAGACTTGGTCTCATATAATTTGGACACGTTATCAGAAGGGACCAGGGCCTGAAGAAGGACATCATGCTTGGTAAGACAGAAGGTTAGCAAAAGAGAAGAAGACCCTCCACGAGGGGGATTGGTCTAGCGGTTGCAAACATGAGTTAAAGTGTAGCCGTGATTGGGAATGTGGGGTGGAACGGGACGGTGTTTCATTCTGTTTGTTGCACCTAGGGTTGCTATGAGTCAGAACCAACTCCCTGGCACCTGGCAACACCAACAGCAGCAAGTATCAGTGACCCAGTCACAGACCAGTATGTATGGTGCCACCTCCTGACCTTCACCCACGTAGCACCTGAAATTCAGGGAGTCACCGTTATTATCCGCGTCAGTTTGCTTTTTGTCTCAGAAAACTCTAGAAGAGACTACCCTGGCACCCTCACCTTTCCCCTGAACTTCACCATCAGCCCTGAGGAAGGCAGAAAAGCATCTACAGCAAAAAAAAAAAAAGAGAGAGAGAGAAAGACAGACAGAAACCCATTGCCATGAAGTCGATTTTGACGACTCGTGACAGTGTAAGTCACAGCAGAATTGCCCCACAGAATTGCCAAGGAGCACCTGGTGGATTGTAACTGCTGACCTTTTAGTTAAAAGCTGTAGCACTCAACCTCTATGCCACCAGGGTGTCCAAGCACCCGTGGTGATTTGGTTTTCTTTAGAGGGGATCACGGAGAAGAAATATTATGAAGCCCAAAGTGCTGCAGCTAACAGTATTTGGCTTTCAGGCCAAATACTGTGCAACGCAGAACTCCGATGACAGTGACCGTCTCCAAAATGTCCCTGTTCTCACATGGGACTGTGTGGCTCCATGTTGTGCTATACAGATTTGTCCTTCCTGTTAGCTAGGACCTAAAACAGCCTAGAAAGCCATGGAAAGTGTCGGAAACAGGAAGCCACATGTTAACAAACCCTTGCTTCACACTGACTCTCTGCTTTTATTGGTGAAGAGATCTGCTAAAAGCTGTTATTTGAAATATCTGAAGACAGTTTGGATCTGTGAATAATTGCTCTCTGCACATCTCAAATTCTTTACAGCTCTCTGTTAGACGTATGGGAGGAAGGCTCCAAGTACAGCGATGTCTCTCACTGTATAATACAGTCTCGTTGCTTTTACAACTCGTCATGAACTTCCATGTAATTTATTTTTTATTGAAGAATTCCAATTAATGGCTTCCTGGTGATTTTAAAGCCTCAAATTATCAGTCTCTGAAAACAAAGCAGAGAACATAATTATCATAAACCGAGAATTTTTCATTTTGAAGCTTATCTGTTTGTGCTAAGTATCTTGTCTGTAAGTAATTAGTGCCTTTATTATTTTTTTCAGTAAAAATAATGACCATTCCATGCTACACATCCAAATTTTGTTAACTACTAGATGTACTGTATGTATTATATCTGAAAATGGACCACCTTGGACCAGTTTTAAAGTACTTCATCAAATGATAATAGCAACAACAAAATACATCTGTTTGTCAGAATAAATTATGTGGCATGTATTTAAAAAACCTATTATATCCTTTTTGCTTTCTTTCTAAGAATAAAAGCCTCACAGAAATATGTACTTGCCATTTATTACCAGGGCTGCAGAACAAGAAAGGACCCGTTTTATCTGCCATTTATAATTCCTAACTGCTAATCAACTTGATCAGCCAACAGCTTGGTTGTAGAGGGTCTTTCATGCAACCATTTCAAAATGTTGTACTAGAGATAAAGCAAAATTCAATGAAATTAAACCAATTTGAATGGCAGCGTTAGCTAAACATTCCTGCAGGTATCTAGAAAATTCAGATTCCTCTCATAAAAGACATAGGGCTCTACCGAAATCCAGGAATTGTTGCATGTGGTGGTGTAGTGATTGAGAGCTAACCAGGCTTCAACAGTTCGAACTCACCAGCGCTCCTTGGAATCTCTACTGTCTATAGGGTCCACATGAGTCAGAATTAATTTGACAGCAGTGGAATAGCAGAGGATTGGTGGCTTTCAGGCCAAATACTGTTCGTGAGGAGGTTCCCTAAGCCTGGGGGTCTATACCTCCCAGAGTTAGAACTGGCTTTCTTCCTCTTTTAAAAAACAGTTATAAAATTAATATCTACACCTAAAAAAAACTACCTTGAAAAGTATAGAAATACAATATTAAAAGTATCTGTTTTCCACTTCTGACATCTTGTCATGCCTTTTTAGTAAAAGAAAAAGAAACAAACAAAAATACAGGTATATACGGGTGTGTGTATGTGTGCCATCGTGTCTATCAATATTCCTGGGTAGTGAAAGCGTTTAAGCACTCAATCGCTAGCTGAATGGTGATCAGTCTGAACCCACCTAGAGCCCCTCAGCAGAAAGGCCTGGCAGTCTGCTTCCGAAAGGTCACCCCCTTGCAAAGTTCACAGGGCAGTTCTTCTCTGCACAGAGGGAGTCCCCTCAAGTTGAAATTCCCTCCGTGACAATAATGTTACATATAATGTGTCTGTATATAGTACCTACAGTAACATGTAATATATATAAATTACGTGAAAC
Organism: Heterohyrax brucei; assembly: GCA_028571685.1. Taxonomy (NCBI): domain Eukaryota; kingdom Metazoa; phylum Chordata; class Mammalia; order Hyracoidea; family Procaviidae; genus Heterohyrax; species Heterohyrax brucei. The sequence continues at coordinate 76,301,720 of CM053149.1, forward strand.
AAGAAAACACAAAACTATACATTTAATCCAATTTTAAAGTACATCACATTTTAAAATAAGATGCAACCTATAGTACTATATCTTTCTGTTTTACCTAAGGCTAACAAGTAGTTGGGAACTCTGGTGGTATAGAGACTGAGAGCTATGGCTGCTAACAGAAAGGTCAGCAGTTCCAATTCACCAGGCACTCCTTGGAAACTTGGTGGAGCAGTTATACTCAGTCCTACAGGATGGCTACAAGTCAGAATCTACATCTGCGAAAAGAAGTGATGGAAAAGCTCAGTGTGAGAACAAGGCCAGGGGCTGATCGCAACACAGACCATCCACTGCTCGTATGCAAGCTCAAACTGAAACAGAAGAGCCGAAGTATGGCCCTGAGTATATCCCACCTGATTCTAGAGACTGTCTCAGAAATAGATTTGACGCATTTCACACTAATGACCGAAGACCTGATGAGTTGTGGAATGACATCAATAACACCATCCACGGAGAAAGCAAGAGGTCATTAAAAAGACACGAAAGAAAGAAAAGACCAAACTGGCCATCAGAAGAAACTCTGAAGCTTGCTCTTGAGTCATCAAGTAGCTGAAGCGAAAGGAAGAAACAATGAAGAAAAAGAAATGAACAGAAGACTTCACAGAGCAGCTCAAGAAGACAAAGCCAAAGTGTTATAAAGACGTATGCAAACAGGCAGAGACAGAAAACCAAAAGGGAAGAACAGGCTCAGTATTTCCAAACTGAAAGAACTGAAGAAAAATTCAAGCCTCCAGTCGCAACAGTGAAGGGTTCTATGAGGAAAACATTAAATGATGCAGGAACTATCAAAAAAAAGATACAACTACTATGCAGTCATTATACCAAAAAAAAATAATAATTGGTCCATGTTCATCCTTTTCAGGAGACAGCATATGCTCAGGAACTGATGGTCCTGAATGAAGAACTCTAAACTGCATGAATGCTTTGGTAAAAAACAAGGCTCCAGGATTTGACGGAATATCAACTAAGCTGTCTCAATGAACAGACTCAGCACTGGAAGTGTTCACTTGTCTATGTCAAGAAATTTGGAAAGATGGCTAGCTACCTGGCCAGCTGACTGGAAGAGATCCATATTTATGCCTATGTCCAAGAAAGGGGACCCAACCAAATGTGCAAACTATCAAACAATATCTTTAGTATCACACACAAGTAAATTTTTGCTAAAGATCATTCAAAAGTGGCTACTTCAGTACCTTGACAGAGAACTGCCAGAAATTCAGGTCAGATTAAAAAGAAGATACGAAACTAGGGACACCATTGCTGATGTCGGAGGGATCTCAGCTGAAAGCGGAGAACACCAGAAAGATGTTTACTTGTGGTTTGTGTTTGTTTGTTTGTTTGTTTCTACTATTCAAAGGCATTTGACTGTGTGAATAACAGCAAATTATGGATAACATTGCTGAGAATGGGAATTCCAAAACACTTAACTTTGCTCATGAGGAATCTATACATGGATCAAGAGGCAGTCATTTGAACAGAAGAAGGTGACATTGCATGGTTTAAAACCAGGAAAGGTATGTGTCAAGGCTGTACACTTCCACCGTACCTATCGGTCTGTGGGAACCCTGGAGTAGTGGGGAAGTGCTATGGCTGCTAGACAAAAGGTCAGCTGTTCAAATCCATCACGTGCTCTGTGGATACTCTATGGGGCAGTTCTACTCTGTCCCGTAGGGTCACTGTGAGTCAGAATTGACTCAGCGGCAATGGGTTTGGTCTTTTACTCAGTCCGTATGCCAATCAAATATACCATGAAACTGGACTATACGAAGCAGAACAGAGCATCATGATTGGAGGAAGACTCATCAGCAACTGAGGTATGCAGATGACACAGCCAAGGGGTTTGGAACATTTACTCTTGAAGATCAAAGACCAGTCTTCAGTATGAACTATACCTCAACATCAAGAAAACAAAAATCCTCACAACTGAATCATTAAGCAACATCATAACAAACAGAGAAAGGATTGAGATTGTTAGGTATTTCATTCCCACTTGGATCTACAACCAGCACTCATAGAAGAAGAAAACAAGAAATCAAACGATGTGTTGGCCTGGGAAAATCTGCTACAAAAGACCTCTTTAAAGTGTTGAAAAGCAAAGATGTCACTTTGAATACTAAGGTGCGCCTGGTCCTGGCCGTGGTATTTTCAGTTGTGTAATATGTACGTGAATGCTGGACAGTGGATAAGCAAGACAGAAGAAGAATTAATGTCTTCAAATTGTGGTACTGGAGAAGAATACTGAATATACATACCGTCGACTGCCAAAAGAGCAAACAAATCTGTCTTGGAAGAAGTAAAACCAAAGTATTCCTTATCAGCAAGGATGGTGAGACCACATCTTACATACTCTTGAAATGTTGTCAGGAGGGATCAGCCCCTGGAGAAAGACACGCTGAGCAGGATGAAGGGTCAGCAAAAAGAGGAAGACCCTCAGCAAAATGGATTGACCCGGCCGCTGCAACAGTGGACTCAGGCACAATAATGATTGTAGGCAAGTTGCAGGAACAGGAAGGGTTTTGTTCTTTTTTACATGACGTGTTTATGAATCAGAACAACAACATACCATCTTTTAATCTTGTTCGTATTTTTGGCCTATAAATGTTTCAATTTTTGTGTGGCTTGTTCTTATGACCTCTTTTTGACTTCCATGATGGTCTTTGTTCTTAGGAAGTCATTCCCCATTAAAGACATGATACTTACTTGTATTCTCTGCTGGTTCACTAATGGATTTTTTTTTACATCTGTCACTTTGAAAGACTAAAATTTATTTTAGCACAAGTTAAGAGGTGAAGTTCTAAATTAATATTTCCAAGCCATAAATCAATTTTTCTGATACGACTTATTGATCAACAGCTTTCCTCTCTGGAGACTTGCAATATCACGTGCGTCATGTCCTACACACTGGCAGACTGGAGTCTGGCTCCCGACTGTCTCCTGGGTTGTTGTGTATCTGACACAATGCTCTGCTTTAGTCTTCCAGTAAGTTTCACTGGGAAGTGAAGATTCCAGCTGTCTACTGTTCTTTGACAAAACAGATGAGCTATTCTTGACAATTTTCCTCCCAAAATACCTTATAATCACTTTAACACATTAAGTAATATAATTTCCTTTTGAAATTGTATTACATTTGTCAAGGATTGATTCGTGTTCCCCAAAAATGTGTATAGAAAATGGCTGGGTGGTGATTCTCAGGACTGTGTGATGACCTTCCATTATGTGATTGTTTCCTGCACTGTAAATCCTAATCTCTGCATATAGTTAATAGAGTGGATTATTTTAGAGAAGATTAGGGTGGGACTGTAACACCCTTCCTCAGGTCACTTCCCGACTCCAAAGTAAAGGGAGTTTCCCTAGAGCGTGGCTTGCACCACCTTTTATCCTACAAGAGATAAAAGGAAAAGCAAGCCAGCAGAGAGTTGAGAACTTCCTACAATCAGGAAGGCACAGAGCATGTCCTTCAGACCTGAGTTTCCTGTGCCAAGGTCCTCCCTGACCAAAGACTGAGGCAACACCAGGACTTCTTCCAGAGCCCACTGAGGGAAAGCCTTTCCCAGGAGCAGACGCCTTGCATTTGGACTCTCAGCTTACTGGGCTATGTAAGAATAAACTTTTCTTTGCTAAAGTCATCCACTTGTGGTTTTTCTGTTAGAGCAATACCAAGCCAAGCCAAGTGCCATCGAGTCACATCTGACTCATGGCGACCCTAGAGAGCAATACCAGATGACTAAATGTTATTTTAGAGCAATACCAGATGACTAAAGTAACATTTAAAAAAATTAATTTGAGAAGCGTCAGTATCATTACAATAACCAGACTTCCCATCCATGAACACGATGCATCTTTCTTCCCATTGTTGAATGCCTCTCAATAAAATTTTATGATTGAATCCGTATAGCTTTCCCCTCTAGCCTGCTCACTATCAGACACTCAGGAAATTGCCACTTCCTAACCTGTAGAAGTCACACAATGTCTATCTCTTCAGTGAGATAACTGATTTGCAGACTCAAGTCTTTATTCTACCAGTGCTCTGTGATCCTGAACACGATCTCCATGCTCTTACTATGTCTCAGTCTTGGCTTCCCCACCTCTGATAAGGTGTGACATTGTACCAACCTAGCGCAATTGTTACAAGATTAATTAACAAGCTTCTGAGCCCAGTGACTTACATGAACTAATAGCCTAACAAATGCAAGTGACTGTTCTAGTTACCTAGAGGCTGCGGTAACGGTAAAGTCTAGAACATCTAGTGGGACATGGAAGCAAATTTAGAAAGAGGAATCAGTCAGGACCCCAAAATCTTAAGGCTGATTCAAAAAGAAAATTTTAAAATAACTGCTATTTGTTGCAACTGATCAGCATTCACCATTATCTTATATGAACCGCAACCTGGCTTAGACTCAAGGTCCACTTACCTGTAGAGTGAGTGGCACAGCTGGGAAACATTTCACCTGGCCGGTGCCTACAACAGTCTCGAGTCTATGGAGAGCTAGCATTCTTTTTGTAAACATCCCTAGTTCATTCCAAATAGAACGAAGGGAAACAGAGGAGGATTTCAGAAAGAATAGAATACGTGAGACTCATCTCCGACACATATACAGACCATGTTTCCTCCATAAATAACAAGAGATGTTAAGGAAGTTATCGCAACAACTCAAATCTTCTTCCAAAAGCATTCAGTACTTGGCCTCCAAAGAGCTGAATGTGTGTGAAGATTTAAGGTCCAGGGGCCCAAACTGGATAATAGTTTCCATTCTCCCCTTCAGTGTTCACGGAGACCCAGCCACAGAGCCTTAGAAAAAAAAGCAGGGTCTAACTTTAGCCACTAGTCCTGCTTTCAATAAAACCTTATTTTAATAGAAACACTCCGCTTCTCTTCCAAGTCTCCACCTTTTTCAGGCAGCTTGCCAGATGAAGGCAAAAAGAGAGAATTCTAGCACATTGTCCCCAAATTCTAGGCAGATCACAAAAATAAACTGTCCCAGAATGTATTCCTTTTAAGAAAAATTGCTTATTCAAGGCTTGCTTTTCTTGTTTGCCTCCCTTCTTCCCTTTCCAAACACTTTCTCTCCTAACATCGTGCTGTAAATTTGCCATCTGTCTCAAACACACACACATACACAAAGGGGAAACCCGCTCACAATGCACACTGGGAAGAAGAAAAATAAACTGGTTACAAGTGGATTTCTGCACTGTAAGACTTTTCTGAGCTGTTGCCCAAGGTTTGAACTACCTCCAACTCAAATTCTATCAAGTTCCACTTAGAGTGGAAAAAAGCTAAACACACACACACATTTAAAAAAAGAAGAAGAAGAAGAAGAAAATCTATTCCCTTTTTAATTTAATTTACCTTTGCATAATGTTACCAAGGGAACACTTGATTTTCACCTTCTCATGATACAGAGATAGTCAGGAATTGAATTTTATAAATAAGGAAAGTGCAACCCAGAGAGACTCATCAGTAGTGATGACATCACAGCTGCCGAGAGTTTCAAGGTGCCCGGTCTGAGGGTCCCTCCCCAGCACCACCTGGGGCCCTTGGTAAAGGCATCCCTTTAGTGCGTAACTTGGAGCGTATTGCATCTCTGCTACAATCCACTCTCTGGTGGCCTGCAACAGTTAGAAGGAGCCCTGTGTTCCTCAGCAGAGGCCCCAGGGTTTGTCCCTGTGTGTGCTCAGACCTCAGGGCCTGCTCTCTGTTGTCTGCAGTCTCTACCAGCCTATTCATCCTCCAACCCTCTGTCACACCAACGGGCTTGTTGTCTTGGATTTGTTTCATGAGTTATTCCCTGTGCTTAGGTCTCCAAACAGCCAGTTCTTCTTCCCTAATGAGCCTCAGAAAAGCCCTCGCTGGCCCTCCTGGCACACAGAGCCTTCCACATCACCAAGCCATTTACTCATCTTGTCTGTCGTATCGTACAACAGTCTCTGAATTTGATGTATTTATTTTATGATGCATTTATTGACTACTTCCTCTGTCTCTCCCCACCACACAGAAGCAGAGAGACAGAGAGTAAGAGATTTAAATAGAAGCTGCATGAAAGCAGGAATGTGTCTGTCTTACTCCCAAAGATTCCCTCAGCACCGAGAACAACGCAAACAGAAAGACACTTGGTAGCTGCTGTTCCATAGACTGTGCACTGCCGGGTGTCGCCACAGGCCCCTGCATGGTACAGCTTGTGCTGGTCTGCTCCTCGAAAGGTTTGCTCTTTGAAGGCACCTTGCGCAGCAAACGTCCTGCTGATCTGCTTCCCTAAAGGCTACCGCTGAGGCCGTCCCGTGGAGCTCAGTTCTCCTCTGTAACACAAAAGGTTGCCAGGAGTAGAAACTAACTTGACGGCAGCTAGCGACAACACCAGGAGCCACCCCACATCTAGGGAGTCACTCACCTAGTAACGGGGGCTGGAGGTCTGCATTTGAAATAGCTCTTTAATCCTGGTGGCTCAGTAGTCAAGTGCAGCATCTACTAACCAAAAGCCTGCAGCTCAGATCCACCAGGCACTCCTTAGAAACTCTATAGAACAGCTGTGCTCTGTCCCATAGGGCTGCCATGAGATGAAATCAACTCAACTGCAGTGAGTTTGGTTTTAGATTTTTAACACTTCACACAATTTGTCATCAGGCTGGAAAAGTTTCTACTCACTGCTGTTGCTGCCCTCTCCACTAGGCCAGGGGACAGTTTCAGACTGGCTGCTCCATTTAAATTGGCAGCACCAGCAGCAAAGTGATTCCCTAAACAGCATTTCCAAAATTTATTTTCTATATCTGTAATGTGGCATGGTAGAAATTTGCAAGGCTCATGACCTATTCATTGATAATACCTTTTTTCTGCACTATAAATGGTGAATATGCATGTGGACTTCACCAGATGGAACATACAGGAACCTAATCATCTATGTCTGTGGAAAGAGACACTGAAGAAGCTAAATATCAGAAGTTAGAACAAGGCCAGGGCTCATTGCAAAACAGACCCTCAGTTGCTCATATGCAAGTTCAAGCTGAAGTTGAAGAAAATGAAAGGAAGTCATTGAGACGCAAAATACGACCTTAAGCATGTCCTGTCTGAATTTAAAGATCATCTCAGAAATATATTTAATGCACTGAACGTTAATGAGCAAAGACTAGACGAGTTGCAGGAAGACATCATACGTTTTAAAAAAAGGTCATTCAAAAAACAGAAAGCCAAGCCAAGTGCCGTCGAGTCGGACAAAAAACAGAAAAGAAGACCAAAATGAATACCTGAAGAGATTGAAAATAGCTCTTGTGTGTAGAGTAGCCCAAAGCAAATGCAAGAAGTAGTGAAGTAAAAGAGATGAACAAAATATTTCAGAGCGTGACTTCAGAAGAGCAAGCAAAGCATTGTGGTGAAACATAGAAAAACCTGGAATTAAGAACCTAAAAAGGACGAACAGGCTGGACATTTCTCAGGCTGAAAGAATGGAGGGAAAACTCAAGCCTCAAGTTGCAATTGTGAAGGATTTTATGGGCAAAAAAATTGAATGACACGGGAAACATTCAAAAGAGAAAGCAAAAATACAGTTACTGATCCAAAAAGAACTGTCAATATTCAATCATTTCAGGGGGTTGAAGATGATCAAAAAGCTGATGGTAAGGAAGAAAGAAGTCCAAGGTGTGCTAAAGACTTTGGTGACAAATAAGTTTCCAGAATATCAATTAGGATATTTCAACAAAAGCATGCAACACTGGAAGCTCTCATTCATACGTGCCACAAGATTTAGAAAACAGCTTGCCAACAGAATCAAAGAGATACCATTTTATGCTCATCCTGAAGTCAAGTGACCCCACAGAATGCAGAAATTACAGAACAGCATCATTAATATTATAGACAAGTAAACTTTTGCTGAAGAAATCCAAACAATTGAAGCGACGCATCCAAAGGCAACTTCTAGACCTTCCAACCAGATTCATAAGAGGACGTAGGGTGAGAGATACTGCTGATGTCAGGCAGATCTTAGCAAAAAGAACACTAGGAAGACATTTGACTGTGTTTTACTGGCTACAAAAAGGCCATTGAATATGTAAACTGTAGCTAATTATGGTGGATATTGGAAGAATGGAAATTCCAGAACACTTAATTGTGCCCATGAGTGTCCTGTACGTCAAACCTGATACAGTCATTCAAATAGAACAAGAGGATACTCTGCGGTCTACAATCAGGAAAGTGTTGTGTCAGTGTTGCATCCTTTCATCACATTTATTCAGTCTGTGCACTGACCCAGTAATCTGAGAAGCTGGACTATATAAAGAAAAACGCAGCATCAGGATAGAAGGAGGAATCATTAACAACCTGCAGTATGCAGATGATGTAACCTGGCTTGCTCAAACTCAGACTGGAAGCATGTACTGATTAAGATCAGCCTTCAGTGTGGATTTCACCTTAACATAAAAAACAAAAATCCTCACAATGGGACCAACAAGGAACATCTTGATAAACAGAAAATTTTGAAGTTGTAAAGAATTTAATTTTTCAAAGGATCCACAATTAATGCCCAAGGAAGCAGCAATCAAAAAACCAAACAACACATTGCCTTGAGCAAATCTGCTGCAGAAGACCTCTTTCGAGTGTTCAAAAACAAAGATGACACTTTGGGAACCAAAGTGTGCCTCAGCCAGGCCGTGATGTTTTCAAACCCTTCACACTCACGTGCAAGCTGAACCGTGAGTAGGGTGAGCAGAGGAAGAGAGATGCATTCTAATATCGATGTCGGAAAAGAAGGTTGAGTGCTGAGTGTGCTGTGGACCACCAGAAGGACAAACAGATCTGTCCTGGAAAAGTGTAGCCAAAATGCTCTTTAGAAACAAGGTTGGTAAGACTTTACCTCATGTACTTTGAAAATAGTATCAGCAGAGACCAGTCCCTGGGGAAGGACATCATGCTTGGTAAAGTAGAGAGTCCACGAAAAGGGAAAACCCTCACTGACACAGTGAGCACAACAACGCACTCAAACTAGCAACACTTGTGAGCAGGGATCAAGACAGGGCAGTGCACCGAGGGTCTTCTGCACAGAGGGTCGCTAAGAGTCGGAACCGAGTCAGCACCTTATCACAACACACATGTGAGTGAGGCTTTTAATGGGAAGTTTCAGAAGTATCTGTGCACCGTGTGGAGGAGGACAGTCTACAAGGACCCGGGTTCCATTCTCAGCCCATTAACCCTTTGTGAAACCTTGGGCAATTCAATTAACTTCTCTGAATCTCATTTTCTTCTTTTGCAAAGCGAGGGTGTTGAATTAGATTGTCTTTGTGGTCCTTTGCCCTCAGAAACGCTGTGATGCCAAGTCATCCCAATTAGCATAAAAGAGCTCTTAAGCGTTGTGAAAGAAACTCAGAACAGCCCCGCATTCATGCATTTGGCCATTGCCCAAGATTTGAATTACCTCCCAGTCAAATCACCCCACCTCTGTCTCATGCTCAGCATCTTGTCTATGTCAGAAAGATGAGAAAATATTCCATTCATGTTGAAAAAAACGATTGGTGCACAGTCCATCTGATTCCATTTAGCTACCAGTAAGAGACGTTCGGGTTGAGCACCTAGGAGGACACGCCACTGTTTTGTGTGTTATAGAATTCTAACATCTATCAGTAACCTGAATGGAGCATTCTGTTGCCCTTCATGTACGTGCACACACACACGTCACATTTTAGAAAGTGCTACTAAAAAGAACTAAAAGGAACCCCCAATTGTTCTTCTGAGGAACCTCCAGTTGCAACCTCAAAATAATAAAGGAATAATATCATCCTGATGTTTTTCAAAGAAAGAGAAGGACTGTTATTTTTCACAGCTGGTTCTAGGCAACCTCTGCTAGTCACCACCAAGTAGTTCTGTAAAATAGGAGTCAGTGGGCATTCAAAGGACCAGAGAAGCATTTACAGCAAAGAGAGGGGTACCGTTGGGGAGGGTCTACCAGGTACAGATGACAAGCAGGACAGCTAATGTGAGATGTGTAACAGGATATGGCGTTGAAAAAATAGAGTAATACCTTCATGATAAAGTGTTCCTTAAGTATACTTTCTGAAATTTTGTTCTCAGTCTCAGTGGAGATTCCTTTCTAGTACTGTACAGTTTCAGCACATTGTACCATAACACATTCCCCCACACCAAACAAACCCACTGCTGTTGAGTCGATCCCAACTCATAGAGACCCTATGGGGCAGAGTAGAGCTTCTCCACAGAGGTTCCAAGGAGCACTTGGTGGATTTGAACTGCTGACCTTTTGGTCAGCGATATAACACTTAACCATTACGCCCTCAGAGTTGGATCCCTCCAAAGGAGATCCAACGTCAGATCCTTTCAGTGTAGAGGGAAAACATATCACCTGGTGAATTACAGGTCCACTGCCCTTTCAGGGTCCCTTTATACTTAAATCGGTGTGGATGACTGACTGATAGGCATGAAAGTGAACATGAAGGGTGTGGGGTGAGAGCGTGAGCTGACCAGGGAGTTGTTAACCCTCACACAGACTCTAGTCTCATGCCTCAAAGTGTCACTTCTTGTGTGATCGCTAAGTGCTGGGGCTTCCTTTCTGTGTGAAAAAGACACATCAGCATGTGCTTTGTATGGGTGCTGATCACCTTTGGATGTCTCCGGACACTTTCTAGGAAAAGAGAGGAGGACTCACCATGAATGTCATGAGGCCACCCCACCTAATGAGAACCAGCCAGTCTTGTTTGTTCCGTAAATAAGTAATAGGGTTGATTTCACAGACCTGGTGCCCAACTCTCCAACCTCCAACTATGCTTACCGTTAGACATCAGCCACTTAATAAGTCAGCCGCCACACAGATAGAGAGTTCCATGAGGAATGCGTGTACCTTCCAATTTCAACAACACAGCCTTGTAGATGGATCAAAAGTGTCTATAAATGTTACTTAAAAGGCTAACAACATTACACAACAGTGTAAGACATTACCCAAGGAGAATGACACCCCCAAATTAGTAATAAAACTGAGAATTGTTTTACCCCATGGCTAGCAGAATTTTTGTAGCCTGTATCTGCTAAAAGAAGGAAATTCATTGCTCATTGCTAGAAAGAAAGTTTTCTTGGTCTTTCCTATAGGGCACATTATTAATGTTTACTCTACAAAAATTAAAACCTGCCCAGTGATGTCATGGTTTATTGTCGCGGTATTCTCAGCCAATGCATTTTGTGAGAATTGACATGTGGAACTCCCTGCTACCGAAGCTACAGGTTATCAGTGGTCTGTTGACAGCCCTCACTAATGCATTGGGCCCTCCAGAAAGCGGCCCCTTTGGGGTGAGAGGGGGCCATCCAAAGAGCTAGAAGGCACTAACCTCCAATAGTTGTTCTGTCTGAGTTAGTGATGCTAAAGACGATGAGAGAAGACGGCTTATAAGCAGATCCAGAATTTTCTAGGGAACCAGTCCAAACAGGGCTCTAAGAAAAGTCACTGCAAATGTCAGCCCAGCCAACAGAGAAGGCCCAGGGAGCAGCGAAGGCACTGGCTATGCGTTTTCATCTCTCCACTCTGACCCCAGACCCACCGCTGTCATCTTTTTTAAGGTTAGTGATGGGAAAGCGGCCACTCGAATGTTCGCAGAGATCGCCTGACACCCTCAGCCTTAAATCTCTGGGACCATTTAAGATGAGGGGGACAGCAGACAGAAAACAAGCCTCAGAAGACCTCGACCTGAGGAAATGCCTCTAGCATTTCTGAAGCCACTTAGGAGCTGGGATTGCAGGGAGAAGTGAAAGGGCGACAGTGTGTGAGTGTGCATGTGTGTTGTGTGTGTGCATGTGTGTGTATGCACTTGCCCTTTCCCAGTGTGGACTTCTGCCCAAATATTTTAATAGTCATAATGCAGAGAAAAGAAAGAAGAAATGTGTGTGTGTGTCTAACTATTTAGCTAAGCAATTTAAAAATTCTTTGCAAAAAAATAATAGAAAGAAACACTTTAACAAAATTGCAGCTCTAGCAGGTCTGCGAGGGTAACTTTGTGGAATACTCAGTGGATGGCTGCAAACCTCTAATGGAAAGTTGTGTAAGTGGCTGAGGCCAAGGCAGGCATTAATTACAATGAAAAATCCGTTTAGAGTAGGCCACAACTAAATTGGAAGCCGGTCCTCCAGGTAAAACAAAGAAAGTGAGCAGCAGCCTCAGATTTGATTACATGGCAATACAAGAAAAATGTGCTGTATGTTGTCTATTATTAAAGCTGCTTGGGGCCCCGTGCTGGGTGCCTCGGGGAGTTTAATAAAAAATTAGTAACAGGTCTGCTGCCCTGGCTCACAGTGGCTTTTTTGGAGAAGTTGTGGGTTCAGGGCTGGCCCGGTGGTGCAAATTAAGTCGTTTCAGACAAGCAGCCTCAGAAAGTGTCAGGTGATAGTCAAGTTCAAATACCACGCTTTGGTTCTGAAAGGACACAGGACCCCACTAGAGGCTGATTCAGGTTTCAAAGAAATAACAGAATTTCATCAGAAGGAGAAAGAGGAGAGAAATGAAAAGCAAGAAGGAAAAAAGAAGCAGCAGTGGCAACTGGTTATTTCTGTGTGTCTTAGATTATCTCTGTCAAATAACATCTCCCCGTGTAGGCCACATGCATGCTCAAAGTATCGCCAGCGAGCACGTTAACGGCAGGGAAGGTAACTGGTAAGCCAGTTTTTTTTTTTTTTTTTTTTTTTTTACCTTACAAATGTTAACTCCACAATTGTTTTTATATTCAAGTAGTGATATGAATAATATTGTCTTTGTTACTAATATCACCACTGGGTCTGTGGTATGACTGTAAATACGCAAGACATGAAACGTTACCAAAAGTTCACCTGATTAAGAAATCCAGCCTATAAATCCACATTCTTTCCAGGATGAATGTGGGATGAATTATTTTTTACAGAATTGCTACTTGAAGAGGATCTCTCCCAGTTTTATCTCGGTATGCCATAGACCTGATGCTGGCACTTGTTGTCAGACAGACCCAGTCCCTGGTCTGACAGAAATAAAGAGGAACATGTGTGGCAGACAGCAGGACTGCGCAGATTCAACAACCCATGGGGGCTGGGGCAGGAGGCACACCTGGACCCGGGTCCTTGTCTGGATAACTGAGTATACTCAGTGGAGACACAGACAGAAATGTTGGCGTGTGATGCATGTAAGACACGTGTGCTGCATTAATGTGTGTGTGTGTGTGTGTGTGTGTGTGTGTGTGTGTGTGTGTGTGTGTGTGTGCGCGCACAGACCTCTTTTCACCCACACTCAAGGGTGTGGTAGTGGAAGCAGATTGGAGGGGGCAGTGAGACAGGAGAGAAATTTTTGTCTAAGTAATTTAAAAATCCCTGCCGCCATCACTTTTTCAAGTCTCATAAACACAGGAGATATCAGTCCAAGTCCCCAAGAGTTTCCCTCATCCAGCATAAGATAATCCTAATTTGTAGAATCCGCCCAGTCTCTTGGTAGAGCATGTGACTACATCACTCAAGCGATTTATGCAGTCCTAGGAAATCCCTACACCCTGTCTTTCTGAATGATGACTGTCTTAGTCATCAGGAACTGCTTTAACAGAAATATCACAAGTGCATGGCTCTAAGAAAAGTTTCTTCCTATACAGCCTGGTAGGCTACAAGTCTGCCTTCAGGGTGCCTGCTCCAGGGGAAGGCTTTCCCTCTTTGTTGGTTTTAGAGGAAGCTCCTTCTGTTCCATCAGCCTTTCTTTGCTTCAGGGAGGATCTTGGCAGAGGAACCTCAGGTTTGAAGGGCATACTCTACTCTGGTGCCGCATTTGTTGATGGTATGAGGTCCCCAACCCTCTGCTTGCTTCCCTTGCCTTTTATCTTTTGTAGGATGAAAGGATAAAAGGTGGTACAAGCCACACTCTAGGGAAACGCTTTACATTGTAGCAGGGAGGTAACTTTATGAAGGGATTTACCGTCCCACCTCAATCCTCTTTCACATAATCCAGCCTACTAAACACAGGCAGAGATTAGGATTTACAGCATAGGAAAGTCACAAAATGGAGAGCAGTCACACAATACCAGGAATCATCACACCACCACGTTACTACGCACATTTCCAGGGCACACAATTCCACCATGACAAGGACTAATATTTAAAATTATGTAGATGGACCACTTTTTTAGTTAAAGAATTGACTGCTGTTAGCATGAATACTCTCCTTCCAGCAAAGTATCCATAACCTCCAAGTGAATGCGGACAAGAGAAAGCACAGGGAAGAACGGGCTAGGGCTGCTGGATGGGGAAGTGGTCTCAGAAAACTGAAAGCAAACTTTGTTAACATCACTGCTGCACTAAGTGTCATCTCTCAGATCCATACGCGCTCACAATGGCATCACGGTCTGCTATCTGGTAATGAGAAGTGTTCAAAAGAACATTTCATCATCTACTTGAAGTGCAGCCCTGTCAGAGACAGGAGCACATGCGCACAGCTACAAGCAAGACCAGTTAATAGGACTATTGTTTAGATTGACCGACCAACCACTAACGCCAGAGAGAGAGGAAGTTGAAGACTTTTACTAACTTTCGTAGTCTGAAATTAGTCAAACATGCAACTCAGGTCCATTAATCATTACTGGTGATTGGAGTGTGAAAGTTGGAAAGAAATAAGAAAGATGTGTAGTTGGAAAACATGGTGGTGGTAATAAAAATGCCAGAAAACACATGATAAAAGTTTACAAGGTCAACAACTGTTTCACTGCAAGGAAAATTTTTCAGCAACATGAATGGCAACCACAGCCGTGGCCAGATGAAATCTACCAGAATCAGAAAGACTACATCTGTGGAAAGAGATGATGGAACAGCTCCGTATTATCCATCAGAACAAGGCCAGTGATTGACTGTGAAACAGATCATCGACTGCTCATAGGCAAATTCAAATTAAAGCTGAAGAAAATTAGAATAAGTCTATAAGAGCCAAAATATGACCTTGAGTATATCCCACCTGAATTTAGAGATGATCTCAAGAATAAATTTGACTCATCAAACACTAATGACGGCAGACCAGACAAGCTGTGGGCAAACATTAAGGATTTCGTACAAGAAGAAAGCAAAAGGTCATTCAAAAGACAGGAAAGAAAGAAAATACCGAAATGGATGTCAGAACAGATCCTGAAGCTTTCTCTTTAACGTCGAACAACTGAAGTTCATGAAAGAAATGACGAAGATCTGATCAGAAGATTTCAAAGAGAGTCTCTGGAAGACACAGGTAAGTATTATAATGACATGTGAAAAGACCCAGAGTTAGAAAACCACAAAGGAAAAACACACTCAGCATTTCTTAAGCAGAAAGAACTGAAGGAAATATTCAAGCTTTGAATTGCAAGGCTGAAGGATTCAATGGGGGAAATATGGAACCACTCAGGAAGTATCAAAAAAAAAAAAGATAGAAGGAATATACAGAATCACTGTACCAAAAGAATTGCTTCAGTTATTTCAGGAAGTAGCACATCATCAAGAATCAATGGGACCGAAGGAAGAAGTTCAAGCTGCACCGAGGGAAATGTCAAAAAACAAGGCTTCAGGAAATGCCAGAATACTAATTGAGATGTTTCAATAAAGGGGTGCAATGCTGAAGGTGCTCACTCACCTAGGTCAAGAAATTTGGAAGCCAGCTACCTGGCCAAATAACTGGAAGAGATTCGTGCTACATTCTATTTGAGGGAAATGAAATGGAGAGATGATCGAACAGTATCATTAATCTCACTAAAATTTTGCTACAGGTTATTGAAAAGCAGTTGCAACAGTACATTGACAGGGAACTGCCAGAATTTCAAGCTGGATTCAGAAGAGGCAGTGGAATGAAGGATATCACTGCTGACGTCACGTGGATCTTGGCTGAATGTAGAGAATATCAGAAAGACGTTTACCTGTGTTTTATTGATTATGCAAAGATAACTGATTAAAAAGATCATAACAAATTATGAATAACATTGCAAAGAATGGAAATTCTAGAACATTTAATTGTGTTCATGCGGAACTTATACATAGACCAAGAAGCGGTTGTTCCAACAGAACAAGGGGATACTGAGCGGTTTAAAGTCAGGAAAGGTGTTCATCAAGGTTGCATCTTTTCACTGTACTTTCTCAAACTGGGTGCTGACCAAATAATCCGAGAAGATGGACTATATAAAGAAGAACATGGCATCAGGAATGGAGGAAAACACACTAACAACCTGCGATACACAGAGGATGCAACGTGCCTGATGGAAATGGTGAGGACTTTTAGCACTTACCAGGGAAGATCAAAGAGCACAGCCTTCAGGATGGACTGAACACCAACATAAAGAAAGGAAACATCTTCATGGCTGGACCAATAAGTAATATGATAAACAAAGAAAACACTGAAGTGGCCAAATATTTCATTTTACTTAGATCCACAATCAGTGCTCATGGAGGCAACAGTGAAGAAATCAAAAGACACGCTGGATTGGGTAGTTCTTCTTCAAGAGGTCTCTTTAAAGTGTTGAGAGGCAAAAAAGTCACCTTGAAGACAAAGGCTAAGAGGCACCTGACTCAAGCCATGGTGTTTTCAATCACCTCACATGCATGGGAAAGCTGGACAATGACCAAGGAAGACCCAAGAGGTAGATGCTATGCATCAGGGTATTGATGAAGAATAGCACGCACACCATGGACTGCCAAAGGAATGAACACATCTGCTTTAGAAAAAAATACAACCAGGATGCTCCTTGGAGGTGATAGTGGCAGGGCTTCATAGCACATATTGTGTACATGGAATCGGGAGGAACTTTGCAGTCCCTGGAGAAGGATATCATATTTCGTAGAGTGTCAGAGAGGGAAAAAAAGGGGGCAGGGGGGAGACCTTAAAGGAGAGGAATTGACACAGTTGCTGCAACAAGGAGCTCAAGCATAGCAAGGATTGTGAAGGTGCTGCAGGACCAGGGTCACTAGGAATCAGAGGTGACTTGGAGGGACCTAATAACAATGACAAGAATTGCATCATGGAATATTCCCCTTCTGTATAGGACAGATCCCACCCAGGTGCAAGCAAGCACAAAAGGTGGTCTCCACTTGGAAGACCCCCGTGATTTCAGACCACAGGGGTCACCTGTCCTTGCAAAGTGACCAGGCCCCTCCCCTCCACTGCAAAACCAGTATCTGCTGCACCCTTACAGGACGTCAGAAGTGAAGATGGTGCCTTCTCTTTGTCAGTATCCGCCGCTTCCTAGTAGCCGAAACTTCACAGAACTTTGCTTTCTGCAAGCTGCTGAAACAATGAGATCAGAAAGCGAAAGGAAGACAAGAGAAACAAAAGTATGTGCAACAGAGAAAAGAGGAAGAGGGGTCCCAGTTTAGAACATGCTTACGGAGACCAGGTAACAGTGACTGACATCTATTCAATTGTCCAGGGGATAATCCTAACAGGTGGCTTAGTTCCCACAGTGCCTTGGCTGGGGTGATCCTGCCGTATTTCATCACTGTTTCGACGTCCCTATGTTATAGATTAACTTGTGGCAATAACTGATGGTTTTGCACTCTGCAACGACACCAGTTTCAAAACAAATGGGGCGGTATCATTTTGTACAGATAATATATCATATTATTTTAAATAATTTCAAAGTAGGGTATTGAGTTTTTCAGAAGTTACATAATGGTCTTGATAAGGACGTTTCAAATGTATCTTGTTCAATAAATAGCAGGGTACTGAGTTGTGAACATACATATATATATATATATATATATATATATCTCCATATAATCCAGGAATCCCAAAATAAAAACCTCAGAATAGAAAAATCACATATTGAGATTTAAAGCAATGATAGACTGCTTTTGTTTTTACATATATTTTGAAAGACTATTTTTAAAGCTTGCCCTTTCAAAGCAGAGAATTTTCCATAACTCCTTTATAACCAGAAGACCTTAAAAAAGTAAAACTTTCCAATTTGGATATTTTCTTCCACTCTTAATACTACTTTCTAGGCCTATGCCATCTGCACAAAGCCTTCACACAAGGGCTAGGCTAAGTCTACAAGTGCCTATTGTCTAAATAATAAGTGTACATATTCCCATATCAGCTAATAATTTATACGTTGAAGTCAAAATAAGAGTTGAATTCATGCTGAATTCAATGAATTAATCTCTGGCACCAGAGGAGTTTCAAGAGAAACATATCCAAATGAAAAAGTATCAGAATTTCTGGTACAACTCACTCCCTGAAAGAGTTCCCTAATTGCTAGGCTGTGAATTTTAAGTGTTCAGTAGTCGTTAGTCATGTAACATGGGGAAGGATAATCCAAAACTCAAATCTGCTGCCATCCAGTTATTCCAATTAATAGTGACTCTATAAGATAGAGTAGAACTTCCACATAGGATTTCCAAGGACAACTGGTGGATTCAAACTACTACCCTTTGGTTAGTAGCCATAGCTCTTAACCACGGGGCCATCAGAATTCTCACACCCCTGCATCCTTAACTAGCCCCTTAAGGAGAGAATGTGACTAGTCTGAGGTCATATTCACAAATGAATATCCATCACTCATAAGAGTATTTAAATGTCTGCAGTCAAAACCAAAACCCAAACGACGTATGCTGAGTCCGTGCTGACTCGCAGTGACCCCATAGGACAGAGTACAATGCTCCATGGAGTTTCCAAGGAGCACCTGGCAGGTTTGAAATAACGACTTTTTAGGTAGCAGATGTAGCATTTAACCACTGTGCCTCCAGAGTTTCCAGATATCTGCAGTCAGGCAATAAAAATCTGCTGACTGACTGGCCACCACATCAGAGACATCCAGTAATACCACTAAACACGCATACACATCCGTTCTTAGCCTTTAGGAATCTCACGATGTATATAAAGGCAGATTTTTTTTTTTTAACTTCAAATTTCCACCATGGGACAACGGTCTTTACTGTGTGTTTTGATGTGTGTGTTTTTGTGTCTGACTCGATGGCACTTGGCTTGGCTTGGCTTGGCTGGAATAAAACACAGTCTCATTCTGCAAGACACTCATCATGTGACAGGAGAGATAGACAAAAACCCAGTGACTTTTATGTAACATGACAAAAACCACGGCAGGGGCAGAGCCAATTTTAACGGACGCCCAGGTGGGGCAGTTCTTTCCTGCTGCTCTCTAAGGGTGCAGTGTTGAGGCTGGATGGAAAATCGAGCCCGAACTCTACTGAATTACCATTCACGAGTTACTGGGACTTCGTAGACACTTTCCATGAAGGAGACACCATGCAGCAGAAGATTGCAGAGTGAAAAAGGAGTATGTTTGTGAGTTGTAAACAGACTTCTTATCAAAAGCATTTGCTGGGAAGGAGGCAACGCACAGATTAGGTGCTAGTCCGAGGAAGGAGAGTGAGCACCCAAAAAGAAGACGCAAGAAAGAGAGGAACCCTGGGAGCAATGGTCTAGCAGGCAGGACACAGTCTTCAGGAATTAATTTAGACAAAAATTGCTACTCCTCCTTCCAACCCAACAGGGAAGGAGCTAAGAACGGGCTAAGATGTCAACGAACGTGGCGCTCACGTCTAAGGAAGCTGAGAGCACCGCTGCCTAGTCAAACAACAGGGAAAAACTGAAGAGCTCGTGTGTTCTGAGCTTTTTGAACGTATCGTTTCACAAAATTTCCACAACACACCACTTCAGTAGTATTTTCAAAAGAAGGAAATTAAAGTTGAGAAGGACTACATGACTGGCCAAGATCACACAGGTGGGAAAGTGACAGAGCCAAAATTCTTAGACACACCTAGCACCCTTCACTTCACACTCTACCGGGTCATCGACTGTGACCTTGAAACCGAGAGGTAGGTTGTCTGCTAAAAGCAAGGGGACTAAGGACAGATTTGGGGCTTTAGTCAAGTAATAAAGTGTCAAAAAGGAATGGAAGGAGGTATTAACTTGCCATTAAAACGGTATTTGCAGCAGCATTAAAAGTCCAGCTGACAGTGGAAATCATAAATTTTAATCAATCAAAGAAGTTACAAGATTTCTGTTAGCAATTGTTTAAGATTCCAGGATCAAGAAAAGAATTTGGGGTGACCTACACTTGGAGAGGGACAAAGCTGATGATGTGAAATAGCATGTAGTTGAAATTACAGACTGCTGGACCCTGGTCAGGCAGGATGGTCTTACTATAAAAGGGGAGAAAGGAAAAAAAATCCTGGTGGAGGTGAAGTGATAGGAAGGCATGGGAGAAATACATGAGAAGTGGTACTTAGAAAAGAAAGGCTAAAAGTTATCAATTGAAGATGTTGAATGGAAACATCATAATCAAAGACAGTTGCTAAAGAACTAGAGGTGAGAGACAGTAGCAAAAAGGATATCAAAGAACCATGGCCCTAGAATGTTGATACACTGTCAAAAGTGGAATTTTGATATACCTGGGATGATAGAAGGAGATTGACTGGATGGAAAAACCCACAGGAAACAAAATTATTAAGAAAAACGGTGCAATTACTTGGAAATCTGTAAATCACCATGGGCAAGGTGAATGGATGGATGGTTGCCTGGACAGATGGACAAGATGGACAGATGGATGTATGCGTGGATGCAAGCATGGATGGATGGTGGTATAACTACATGAATGTACTAAAAAGATGTGTTGAATAAATATAATGTTTACTGTCTTTAAATACCAACATGGATGGACAAATGGTATCACAGTTTGTTTCACATAAAAATACACCACCTTCATCTTAAAGATAATTGGCTGAGAGAAACAAAATGAAAACATAGTCTACATATAAATAACAACAAAGTAATAGTGGTCACAGTTAGATGATGGCATTGTATAATCTTTACATGACTTTTAATTTCTCCTTCATATTTTCCTATACATTCCAAATGTTCTATCATGGGTATGTAATATGTTAGCAATATAAAAAAAGTTAATTTTGTAAGAAAAAAGTGTATTAAAGCACACTAGAGACATAAAGGAGTCTTGGTAGTGTAGTGGTTAAGAGCTCCAGCTGTTAACCGAAAGGTCAGCAGTTCCAATATACCAGCTGCCCCTCAGAAGCCTTATGGGAGAGTTCTACTGTGTCATATACGGTCCCTCTGAGTTCAAATTGACTCAATGGCACAAAACAGCGTAGACATAAGTGACATTGTGAAGTACGTGGATACTGTGGGCCTTGTTGGAAAAACTGAATTTTTTTTTATATTAACCCCCACACACATGCACACACACACATAAATGTATGCATGTGTGTGTTCTATATAAATATTTATGCAAACACATACATTATTCTGTGTTTATATAAATATATATTTATACAGACTACGTATACATATTTTTCCATATACACAAGAACGTGTGTGTATGCATATATGTGTACCATGTGCTTAGACTTTAAACATGAGCCTAGAGAAAACAAACATACATGTTACCAGCTAGGAAGAGAGTAAATACTAGTTTTAAGCACTACCATGACAACAACAACAAGGAAAAACAAAATCTTCACCCTAAAAAAACTAGGTTAAGTTTTAGGATCCCTCTCCCAATTCTGTGGGTGGTCAGCTTTCATTAAAGAACAAGTACATCCATCTTGCTCAAGGAGGTTAATGAGTAGTCAGAGCTATATAAGTCTTGCGATGTAACCATTTACCTCTCTTTTGAACTCTGCACTGAGTATCGGGACTTTATTTTCTTCAGTCTTTTGTGAGGGTCTTGGACCGTGGCCCCCATTTTGCTGTCTGCGCACTGCACTTTGGACAGGTGTGCTCAGAGACAAGGGGGCACAGAGGATTCAGACACAAAATGAGCAAACAATTACATGGCAGATGCCACTGGGTTTAAAGAGTTAGGCTGTAGAAGAGGAAGGGAAGCACCTGTTTGTTTGCAGGAGGGCCCCTAAAAACATACTGATCAACCCAACTCAAGATGCTTAGGCCCACAGTGAGGGGCCCTGGTTAGGCCTATTTTTATATCTTAGAAGATAAAGTATCATTTCTTGAGCAAAGGTTCTACATGCACTAACATCAATAACCACCGATCAACACATACATTCTAAGTCAGCACCCAACACCGTGCATCGGATTGTAAACCAGAGTAAATGGTTTTGAACTGTAACACACTCAAGGGCTGAAAACATGGATACAGAACCAAACACAAACTCAAAGTTTTGACATTAAATACATCACCATGTGCCACCCACACCATCCCCTGATATTCTAACACAAAGAAGGTAAACAATTTTAGATCTTTCCAAGGCTACTAAATCTAACAAGATACAGAAAAGAGGGAGAGGGGCAGAAAATTGAAAGAATTGCACCACAGACAGACAGTCACTTATAGACGCCTTTTCTGGTCTCCTCTGCCCCCTTGTTTTCCCTTCTCACCCCCCAACTTGTCCAGATCTCCTTCAGGACAGACAGTTTGCAGAATCAGTCATCGGAAGCCCTAACAATCATGTGCTTCTCAGTCATCATAATGGAAGCTTCTGCTTTTACCACTGCCCCAGCTCCTAGGGCAAAAAGAAAAAAAAAAAAAGAGGGCTTAAATTCCATGAGTCTGTGATATTTTCATATTTCTTAAATGTATGCTAAAACCTTTCTTAGTCAATATTTTCACAAACAGACAGTTGTAATTCATCCAGGCTTTTCTTAAGCTAACAAATGATTCTCCTCCACAATAGCCTATGGAAGCTGATTCATGAATTTGCTAATGTTTCCCATGTTGCTGACAGAGAGCCCACAGTTTCACAGGAGAGGGGGAAATTATGAGACATAATAAGGACTCCTTCTATACTCTGTAAAGTAAAATGAAGAATTCTAACGTTTCTAGGAGTCTCCTTCCTGCCACAAAGCGTTTGCATCTGGTTGCAACTCCAGGTCTTGTGCTGGTACCCACAGCTTGGGGACTTGCTGCCCCTGCGTCCTAGGCTGATGTGATCCTGCCTTTCAGAGCTGAACACTTCATGTCTAGCCTGCCCAACACACGCATAAAAGAAATCATTCTCTTGATTTGGGGGACGAGGAGACACACGTCATACTTCTATAACCACTAGTCGTGTGGGGTTTCACCAAAGCCAAAAGTAGGAATAGAAGTCCCCAAAGGTATCTTAGTCAAACGTGTTTCTCCTTTTCCTGCCTCTCCTTTTGCCTAGAAGCATCCTGTGACGAGCAGCAGGATGGTTTCTTCTGATGGAACACCAAAAACTAAACCCATTATCATCAAGTCAATCCCAACTCATAGTGTTGTGGGATGGGATAGACCTACCCCATTGTGCTTTCCAGGAGCAACTGGTGAATTCCAGCAGCTGACCCTCCAGTTAGCAGCCGTAGCGCTTAGCCACCACACCACCGGGATTTTAACACAGTTATCTCTATTTGCATGCTCCCCTCTAAATTTCTCTTGAATCCCTGATGAAGATATAGATACCCACAAAGACAGGAAGACAGAGAGATTCCTGATGAACTCAGGGCCTCCAGTGAACAACCTGCAGTTGAACCAATGTTGGTTAGCTCTACAGAGTTGGAAAATCCACCCATCTAAAGAGCTATGGGGCAAAATACCCAAAACACCAAACCTGTCACCGCTGAGTTAGCTTTGAGGCATAGTGAACCCACGGAAAAGGTAGAACTATCCTGAGCAGAGAGTGGATTCAAGCCGCTGACCGTTGGGTTATCAGCCATAGCTCTTCACCACCACGCCACCTACACTGGAGCTAAGGCTTGGGGGAGCCAGGTGCATGTGTATGAAGCTGACCCATTCTTGCTCTTCGCAACTCTAATGCGCACTGTTCCAAGACAGGGCAGGTCCTGAAGCAGCCTTTATGATTATTGGGATTTGATAGTAACTTATCTTAGTCAACATTGGAAGGAGAAAATTTCAGTCTCAAAATATTTTTGTCATGTAGGCAAAAAACAGAATAAAAAACCCTCTGGGTTATCTTATGTACTGATTTATTTTCTTCTGGGGTAGAGAGGAGGCTTTGTAAATGCAACTCACATGATTGCAAGAAAGCGAAGGATAATGGACATGACTGTGTAGTAGCCTGTGACCTGGATTCCCATTCTGGGTTTGTTTTTATCTGGGCAAGTGTTGCTCTTCCGTCTGGTATTATTTGTTTTATTTTTAACAGTTACTCTAAATTTCAATTTTCCTCAACTTTAATATTTATGTATTGAATCTTCATGCTGCAAATGTTTATTGAGCACTTCCAATATTCTGGGCGCTAGTCTAGGTACTTAGGATACATCCACAGATAAAACAGAGAAAGCCTCTGTCCTTTTGAAGATTACAATCCAGCAATAGGAAACACCGAAATAAACAGGAAAAAATAACAACTTGATAAGTAGAACGTGGATTACACCACAGACTTGAATTTTACTGAAAAGACTTAAAAATACAGAGGGGTCAGGGAGAGACAGGGCGTCCGGGACACTGCAGTGCTGAATAAGAGGAGGTGGGAGAAGGCGAATTCTGAAACAGGACCAACAGGTATGGGAGGGAGTGCTCTGGGTAAAGGTACTCAAGTGGGACCGCATGTGACATGTGCAACCTGGGGACAACCAAGAGGCATTGTGGCTGGAGCAGAGTGCCAAAGGGAAGAGACGGCAGAAGACCAAGTCCAAGAGCGAACAAGGCGTCAGCGTCAGGTGGTGGAGGGGGCCTCCTCAGCCTTTGTAAAAACTCTGGACATGATAGAGTTTAGAAGGTACTGAGCTGGTGGTCGAGCTAGGAGGAAACCTTCAGAGGGCAGCTTACCTGCTCAAACACTGCTGGGGTGACAGTGGCAGGAGAGGCCAATGGCTCAAACAGAGGTACAGGTGGCAGTGGCTGAGTTGTGGGAAGAATCAGAAAACCTTGTGAAGACAGAGCCCACAGTATTTTCTGGAAGACTACATGTGGCTAATGAAAGCAAATGAGAAGACAAGAATAACTTCAAAGTTTCTGACCAAAGCTTGGAAGGTGGGCATTACCTTCCATGGACGTTGAAAAGACTAGAAATGGAACAAGTTTTTGGGGGGAAAATTGGGAGTTTAGCTCTAGATATGTTAAAAGTGATATGCCTATTGCCAAGTGCCGTCAAGTCGGGTATTCAAATGCACGTGTGTGTCTTACAGGCAGTTGGATGTGAAGGTTTGACATTCCAGAGAAGGAGAGGTCCAGGCTGTTGTTGGCAGGTACCTTGACTCAGAGCAACTCTAAGCACAACAGAATGAAACACCATGCACTCCCGTGCCATGCCCACAATGGTTGCTAGGCTTCAGCCCATTGTTGTGGCCACTGTGGGTCAACCCGTCTTGTTGAGGGTCTTCCTCCTTTTCACTAACCCTCTGCTTTACCAAGCACGATGTCTTTCTCCAGGGATTCCTCTCTCCTGAAACAGGTCTAAAATATCTGAGACAAAATCTTGCTGTCCTTGCTTCTAAGCAGCTTTCTGGCTGCACTTCAACTCAGATTTGTTCATTTTTGTGACGGTTGGTGCTATACTCAATATCAGTAGCCAACACCGCTGTTCAAAGGCATCGCTTCCTCTTAGGTCTTCCATATTCATCGTCCAGCCTTCATACACGTGCAAGGCGATTAAAAATGCCGTGGCTTGGGTCAGACCAACCTTAGTCCTCAGGGTGACATCTTTGATTTTCAACATTTGGAAGACTTCTTCGGCCGTACAGTTGCCCAATGTGATGCGTTGTTCTTGCTCTGCCATTCTGAAGAGTTTGAAGATTCTACAATCTAGAATCTGTATATCATGTCCCAATTCCTTTATGTCAAGAACTTTTGGAAAGAAAGATGGAAGAGGAGCAGAAACAAGAAAGAAAAGAGTTTGGAAAAAAAAAGACAGACAGAGGTTGAGTGACCATGGAGAGTGCCACTGTCCAGGAGCTCATTATGCCCTAAGTCTCAGTCTCCAGTAGAGGCCACACTCCAGAGCAGTTTGTCAGATTTGGCGAACTCTGAATCCCATTCTCTCACAGATGTACACCCTTCATCATTGCTAAGTCATCTCTGGTGGACCTTCCATTAGAAATGGCTCTTCTTGTTTCAACCTGAAGCTTAACTATTTCTGGAGTTTCAAAAATGAAACACCTAAACGTTCAGGGAACAGGAAATTTGTGAAGCGAAAATCCTTCTGCAAGGTGAATTTGCACCCTTATTTTCTCTAGGAGGTAAAATAAGAGACGGCAGAGCTTGGGCTTGTCCCTGGTGCACGAGACCTAGAGGCCTCTCCACAGGGTCTCCGTGATGGGATGCCTGGTGTATCAGAAGATACCTGTCCAGGGAAAATCACAGACAGAATGGGAAGAGAAGCACAGGAAAAAGATAACCCAAGCTTCACCTTCTCAGGGGCGTTTTTCTGAGTCGATTACGGGCCCCTTCCTTCTCTGTCAGCTGCTTTATGGGGGGCCAGAGCAGACTGCAGCATCGCCAGGGCTGGGCCAAGCATGCAGCTGAGCCGGGAATCGACGCACGTGACCTTTTTCGCTCAGTTCCCATCACTGATGAGCCTCTCACCACCGGCCCAGCAAGAAACAGCAGAGGCAGTGACTGCTATTTGTCCCACACAGTCCCCTTGCCCTCCTGGTGACCACCTACCTGTGGGAACTCAGTCTGTTTACATCTGCTAGAAGAAGGGCTAATCCAGGGGGCTGGATCTGTATCCACCTTTTCCTTTTCTTCCCTAGATTTCTTACACATCGGTGTCCCCTAATTTTTCTTCCATAAATTATCCCACAGCAGGCAAGTGTTCCCTCAGCCTCTCCTTACTTAATAGGAGAAAGAGGGAGGGAACTTTTCTTTTCCCCCTGAGCTGAGTTTTCAGAACTAAAATGCATACATCTGAACAAGTATTGACAAAGAAGATGAAAAGAAAAGAGGGAAGGAAAAAGAAAAAAATAAAATTAGTTCTAGTGTTCAGCAGAGCTCTGTGTCCGCTGTCTTCATCTGTGTTAAATTGGTCATGACCTTCCAGGTGTCTTTAAGGTTGAAGTGTTTGCTGGACCATTTCGAGCTGAGCAGGCGCTGGTTCACGTGACCCTCCTGACATCAAGAGGCTGGCTTTTAAAAAGAACAGAGGCACCTCGTCAGGGCTCCGGGGTCACTAATAGCCTGCCTTGGGCCCCCCAATAGGTTAGGTCCTGCTTCCTCGTCCAACACAAAGGGAAAGGCACAGAGGCTTGGGAGTGGGGGCAGGGGGATAATTATCATTCTGGGTTTTTTTTCCTCAGGCCTGGAGTTATGCTCCGTGTCACTGTGTTAATGTGCCTGCAACCAGGGAGACAGATAATGCCGCTCTCAGCCCTGTTTATTAGCCAGATCCATTTGCAAAAGGCCCTTCTTTTGTGCCGCAATCTGAGTGCGCTTTGATGGCAAATAATTACGGCAGTCCTTTTGACAGGAAGATCCACAGGCTGCCCTAGTTAAGCCAGTAATTAGCCTGTCCTCCTTTTTTTATTATTATTGAGAAACTACAAATTATCCTCGTCTGTGCACCGGCCACCGCTTTTCCGCTCCCCATTCTCCCGGGCTCGGGCTCCCGGCCGCTGCGCTCCCCTTTCTCTTCTCTCTCTGTCTCTCTCTGCTCTCCCTGTCTCTCTCTGCTCTCCCTGTCTCTCTCTGCTCTCCTTGTCTCTCTCTGCTCTCCCTGTCTCTCTCTGCTCTCCCTGTCTCTCTCTGCTCTCCCTGTCTCTCTCTGCTCTCCCTGTCTCTCTCTGCTCTCCCTGTCTCTCTCTCCTCTCCCTGTCTCTCTCTGCTCTCCCTGTCTCTCTCCTCTCCCTGTCTCTCTCCTCTCCCTGTCTCTCTCTGCTCTCCCTGTCTCTCTCCTCTCCCTGTCTCTCTCCTCTCCCTGTCTCCCTCAGCACTCAGGCTGCGCGGGCTGCAGCTGCACAAAAGCGAGATACAGCTCCACCATCAAGATGATGAACAATCTGGATGAAGAGCCTTCGAGATGAACACAAAAGCTGGAGAAGCGCGGTTGATGCGGCCCGGACAGCTGAAGAATGCCATGGGCTGACGATGAATAGCCCTCATTTGTGAATATACAGATTTTCCGCGATGAATAAAAACTGAGTGGAGGTCACAATAAATAAACTTTTTTCCCCCCTTCTTCTGAAATAATAATTCAGGTTCCCGGCACCAAACAGCTGTAAATTGAAGGTTGTGCTTCGTTTTCTCAACTCTCAAAGGGGATAATTAAGCTAAGACCACATTGTTTGATATATTAGCGTAATGATGAGCCACCGTAGTCTGCTTGTTTCAACTTATTTTAGTTTTTCTTCCCCATTATCTTTTTTTTTTTTTAATTACATTTCAAATACATTTTAAATGTAGGAACAGCAGTTCTGAACCATAGTTTGCCCTGTGTTTGGATGTATCTGAAATGTATTCATATAACATTTAATTAAAGCTGCAGCGTCCCCCTTTAGAAAATGCATCGAGGTAGAAATATCTATATTATCTGACTAGTTCTGACATAATCTTGCCAAAAGGTTGACTCTTTTTCTTTATTGGTACAAGATAATTAGACCATCATTAACCTCCTGAATCATCACTGTCAGTATTTCTTGGTGTTATAAAATCAGGATTTGGGAAGATTTTCATAATTTTGCTTAAGATCACTGCTGAGGCAAAGATCAGTTCCGATACATGCCCAACGAAGAACATTTCTGAAAACCACGCTCAGCGAGGCTCCCCTTTATAAAGGAGCTCAGCCCACAGGGAGAGCTTTAGATGGTACCTCTGCCCTCCCGGGAATACCTGTCGCCATTTGAGGAGTCTCGACCACAAAGAGGCCAAAATACTGTTTGTTTTTTCAACCAGTATAGGCAGAGGTGGGCTAACCAGTAAGCAAGGTAGCCACTGGCTTACTCGTGTTTTCTGATCGGTAGTGCATAATTTCACATGTGTTTTACCATATCGTGAAAAACAGAGGAAACTGTATGATACAGGTGATTAAGTAAGCACCAGTAATCCAGGGCAAACCTTGCTTATCAGGTGATCTTTTCCCAGATAGTGGTTAGACTGACATTGTCTTGCAATAGTTTTTGAGCTGAAATGAAATGGAAAATTTAAATACTGGTATCAAATAAAAAAGAGAAACAATGTATTTTGGAAAATCTTTTTTAGTTCTTGCTTTTGTAAACACACAAAATACTCAAAAACAACAGTTCAGTGCCAAATGTTTGGTGACCTTTTGTTCCTTTAGCTCCCTGGTGTGTTCCTTGCTCTTCCTAGGAAGGAGTCAGGGATGTTTTCATTCTCCCCAGTAAGTTCCAGGCCAGAGTGGGCTCTGCCATGCCTGCATTCAGAGAGGACTCCAGATTTGCAGCAGGTACCCAAACCAAACCAAAGCCACTGCCATGGAGTCAATTCTGCCTCAGAGTAGGACCGCCCCCTAGAGTTTCCAAGGAGCCCCTGGCGGATTTGAACTGCCGACCTTTTGGTTAACAGACGCAGCACTTGACCACTATGCTGCCAGGATACAGGAAGCTGCCTATGGGTAGAACCTCCAAGAAATGTAGAGCAGTAGGAAAAATCCACATCTGCTGCAAAAGACCTGTTGGAACTGTTGATAGCAAAGATGCCACTTTGGGGACCAACTTGCGTCTGTCCTCAACGGTGGTGTTTTCAATCACCTCCTATGCATGCAAAAGCTGGACAATGAGTAGGGAAGACCGGAGAACTGACGCATTTAAATTCCAGTGATATACCATGAACTGTAGGAAGCATAGCCACAGTGTTCTCAGAAGCAAGGAGGACAAGACTTCATCTCAAGTGCTTCAGAACCCTGGTCAGGAAGGAGCAGTCCCTGGAGGTGGATATGATGCTTGGTAAAGCAGAGGGCTGAGTTAAAAGAGGAAGACCTTCAATGAGCTGGATTGACACAACGACTGCAATGACGGGCTCAAACGCGGCCAGTCTTGTGGGGCTGGTAGAAGACAGGGCAGTGTTTCGTTCTGTCCTACTATGGGGTTGCTTTGAGTCTGCACCTACCTGACGTCAGCTAACAACAACAATGACGTGGAAAATCCACTCTTGACTCTTTCATGATCTAAGCCCTAGAAAAGAAGAAGAGCAACTTCCCAAAGTCCCAGCCCCGAAGACCTCAAATTCGAGGAGAGCTCACCATCATGCATGATTTGGAGATAGCCTTCCTTATGACTGCTGACGTCTGCTCCCAGGATTTCAAGGGCAAAGCAAGCATCCTGCCTGCATGTGCAGGGGGAGGACCGAACCTGAAGTAGTCCAAGGCAGGAGAAAAGGGCATTCCTGGGGGAACCGAAACCAAACACATGAAATGCACAGAGAAAAGGATTCTCAGACTCAGGAAGCTTGTCTTCCTGTTGCTGTATCAGTTAACTGGCCAGAGTCAAAAAGAAATCAGGTGACGAACCTCAACACAGAGGCCATCCTTGCCACCCTTGCCTGCTGCCCTCTTGGGGCTAGATTCATTTGGAAAATATCACACCATATTAGGCCAAAGAAGTCTTTGATGTTGACCTGATCAAAGGTGAAGTAGCTTAATCAGCTCCGAAGTGCTGGGAGCAGGCCAGGCCTGGGATGTGCACAGACCTATCTGAAAAAGCCCAACAGCTAATTAGCATGTCTCTCCCTTACCTTTCTCCTTGAGGATGATAAATACTGCTCACAGTGCTCTGAATGCCTGCTGTAAAAACACTTTTCCAGGCCTTAGAATCAATGAGTGAGACAAAAACAGGTCAAATTCCTGCTTTCTTGGAAATTTCATTACAATAGGTGCAACAGTACATAAAAAGATGAGTCAGAATAGCTCTAGTTAGTGCTGAACACACCAAAGCAGCGCAAGGCAGGAAGACACGAGAAAGAAAAAGGGTTACTGTGTTATATAGGGTGGTTAAGGTGACATTTACACAGAGACTGGAAAGACCTGAAAGCCAGAGTTATGAAGGTTTGGGGAAAGACTTCTTCAGGTAACGGGAGCCTTCCGTCAAAGAACTTGAGAAAGGCACACACTTGGTGTGTGCCCTGATCAGCAAGAAGGGGCCTGAGCCCCAAGAGGAAGAATAAACAAGATAAGAGAGAGAAGATATGGGGAGAGAGATCATGAAGGTACCTCACCACAAAAGGAAGACAACACCAAATTTGTAATTTACTCACTCTGAATTTTAGGCAATTTGTGTTGTTGCTAGGTCACTATGAGTCAAAATCAGCTTGGTGGAAGCAAGTACCCCCCCCCGTTTTATCTTTCTTAACCTCTAATAAAATTTACGCAGATGAGGTACTGAGAGAATATTCCAGGGTAATGGGGGACTTATTGACTCACTGGAGCACCGTGTTATGAAATACTGAATGTTGACAAGAAAAACAATTGCCTCATATGCATGAGAAAGCCGGATGCTGAAAAAGGAAGACAGAAGAAGAATTGATCCATTCAAACTGTGGTGTAGGCAAAGAATAATAAATACACCATGAACTGCCAGAAGAACAAACAAATTACTCTCAGAAGAAATATCACCAGAGTGCTCCTCAGGAGCAAGGATGGCGAGACTTCAGCTTGCCGACTTTGGCCAGCAGGCAAGACAAATCAGTAGAGAAGGACATCACGAGGGATAAAGTAGCAGGTTAGTGGACTGGAGGGAACCCTTCAGTGACACAGAAGGACACAACAGCTAAAACAGAGGACTCAGACCTGCCAGTGATCTGGACGATGGCACGGGACCTGGGAAGGTTTTGTTCTGTTTTATAGAAGGTTGCTGCAGGTTGGAGCCAACTGATGGTAGCTAACAATGACAGCCAGTAAAAACGTGGCATAATTAAAACGGCCAAAATAAACTCTCCCAGCACATGCCCACACACGCACGCTTGCACACATGCACAGAGGCAAAAGATTTGAACAGACACTTAACAAAAGAAGATAAATAGACGAAAGGAAACATACAGGAAGTTGTTCAACATCACATTCCATGATAGAAATGCTAATTTAAACCACAATTAGACACCACTACACATTTACTTAAGAAACTTGGTGGTGAAGAGGTTGAAGCCTTCACGTGCTAATCAAATAGTTAATGGTTGGAAACCAGTGCTGGCTCAGTGGCAGAATGACGTGCCAGTCTGCTCCTGGAGGGACATATAGTCCTGGAATCTATGGCACTGCTGTAAGAGTTGACTCAACAGCTGTCAGTTTGGGACACATCTATTAGGACTGCTCAAATTAACAAATAAGATAAAGGGAATACCGAACAATGTTAAAATTGTAAGACAACTGGAACTCTCACACACTGCAGGTAGGTATACAAAATGGTAAGAACACTTCAGAAAACAAGTGAGTGTGCCTTACTCAGTTAAACATACGCTAGCCGTGTGACTCAGTCATCCCACAACCAAGAGAAATGAGGTGTAGACACACAAAACCTGTGCATAAATATTTAAAGCCATTTCCTTTGTAATCACTAAGAAGTGGAAACCACCCAGATGTCCACCTAATGGCCCTCTAAACAAATGATGACACATTCATACTGTGCAATACTCCTAAGCAATAAAAAAAAAAAAGAAGGAACTACTGCTATAAGTAGCTATAGAGATAAAACTCAAAAACATTTTATTAGGTGACTCAAAAGGGTGCATGTTGCTCAATTCCATTCATATGGCCCTCTAAAAATGGCAAAAGAGAAGGGACAGTCGTTAGACCAGAGACCAGGGGTTGGAGAAAGGGAACGGCACAAAGGAGGCATGAGCAAACCTTCTAGGACGATGCAGAGAGTCTCCACCGAGACTGTGCTGAGGAGCCCCTGGTGGTGTAGTGGTTAAGTGTCACGTCTCCCCGCCAAAAGGGTGGTGGTTCAAATCCACCAGGTGCTCCTTGGAAACTCTGCGGAGCAGTTCTAGTCTGTCCTATAGGGTCACCGTGAGACGGAATCGATGGTTTTAGACTGTGGTGAAGTTTGCCCAACTATGTACAGTGACCAAAATTCATAGTACTGTTCACCTAAAAGAGGTAAATTTCTTTGTATGTAAATTATACCTTAAAAGAAAGAAAAAAGCACTGTGCAACGTCCATACATTCTCAGGTGACCAAGGGGTGCAATAGCTAACAGAGTTTTAAAAATTAATTTTAGAGCTCTTCGTCTGTTCTACTGGAGGGGTAATGAATTTTTCAGTAGACTGTCGTCATTGACATACATGGTCTGGGACAGCCACATTCTTACGTCTCTGTGGGCAGAGGAGCGCAGAGCCACAGGTGGGCAAGCAGGACAGATTTTTCGGAACTCCGGCTGCTCCACCCAACTCTTCCATTTTGCAAATGTATCTCTAGTTATTTGAGGAAAGTGTAAATGCTCTTTTCTGCCTCACAGCTGGGCAAGACAGACCCTCCACTCCTTCCTCCACACTCCCTTATGATGTAGGTTTCTTTTTCCTTGATTTTTTTTTAAGTTTGGGACGATCCAGTGATCCCTCAAAGTACCCACAATCTCCCAGCTCTGCTTTCCCTCCACAGTCATCCAACATAGGAAGAACCTAGAGTTAATCTATAAGTTACTCCAAACCTATTGGCCATCAAGTTGATTCTGATTCATAGCAACCCTGTAACACAGAGTAGAGCTGCCTCTTAGTGTTTTCAAGGAGCCAGTGGTGGATTCGAGCTGCTGACCTTCTGCTCAGTAGCATAACTAACTCACTGTAGCTCTTAACCACTGTGCCATCAGGGCTGTATATAATTACTAACCAAAAAACCCAAACTCATTGCCGTTAAGTTACTTATGACTCACGGTGAGCCTAGAGGACAGGGTAGAACGGCCCCCTAGAGTTTCCAAGGAAAACCTGGTAGATTCGAACAACCAACCTTTTGGTTAGCAGGCACTTAACTACTCTGTCACCAGGATTTCCTATTATTATTAAGCAATGATTATTTGCAATATACTCAAAGAGCTGTACAAATGTAGCACCTACTCTTCAAAACTCATAGTTTAAATGTGAGGGGGAAACGTATCTAAAAAGATAAATTAAAAACGTGCAGGAGTATAGAGAAACTGCCACTTAGACGGTGCAAGCAACTACTGCCACTCAAAGCGGAGGTGTTCCATCTAAGGAAATATCATTGTTGACATATAAGTATAGAATGACTATCATCAGTCAATCATATTATATGCATTATCTCAGGTAATCTTCATAGAAACTCTGAGAGCTGAGACAGTTGTCAGTTGTACAAATGAGGAGACAGAGGCTCAGAGGAGACAAATAACTTGTTCACGGCCCTCCGGCTGCTGAGCTAGGGCGTGGACCTACGTCTGCCTGACTGGAAAGCCTGTTGGTTTTCTGCTGTCAGTTGAATTGGCTGAAGAACAGTTACAGAAGTATTAGATTTCAGCCAGACACTGCAAAGTGGGGAATTCTCCCACAGCAACAGCAAGAAGAGGTGTGACAAAGCCCAAAACTTGTTAGAGAGAAATGAAAGTCATAGAAACACAAGGTCTACCTTGCCAATATTCATTAGATTACACCCAGTGTGTTTCAGTTGCCAAATGTTTTACCATAAGTATAGTGAGTAAACAGATTCCTCCTTTTGCCTTATATCTAGTCACGCCTAAGTCAGACATAGAGACTTCTGCTGCTGAAATGGATTGTCTGTTTTAGGAATTCTCTTCAGAGGAGTGGTGGTGAAGAATGCATACAGGTTGGCTTAGGCGAGTTATTCTCTACTGTGAATGTCTCTGCCAACTCTGAGAACACAGAGCAAGGCAATAAGATCCACCATAAACCGTAATTGAAAATACCCCAAATCCTTTATCCCTGAGTTATAGCTATAAGA
Source organism: Heterohyrax brucei (assembly GCA_028571685.1). Taxonomy (NCBI): domain Eukaryota; kingdom Metazoa; phylum Chordata; class Mammalia; order Hyracoidea; family Procaviidae; genus Heterohyrax; species Heterohyrax brucei. The sequence goes on from CM053149.1 coordinate 76,336,452, forward strand.
TTAGACACTTAAAATCAGAATTATCTAATACAACCTAAAGCCTTTTCTTTCTTTTTTTTTTTTTTTTGAGTGACACACATCTTGTTTTGCTTAAACAGAAGAACCCTCTTTCCAGCATTTTAATCTTCTGATGCTCAGAGAGCATCTAGGTAGGGCAGGGAAAACTGCTGAAGCCGACTTACGTGGGGCTCAGCACGAAATAATTAGGAAACTGGACTCTTTGGACCCTCCATGAGTGACTTCAACTTGGTTAGCCAGTTTGTTGGTATTTACTCAGGCTGTAGAGCGGGAATCAGCTAACGTCTTCCATGAAGGGTCAGAGAGCCAATATTCTAGGCTCTGAGGCTCCTAAGGACCAAACCCAGCACCGCTGAATCAATCCCAACTCATAGCAACTCAACAGGACAGTGTAGAACTGCCCCATAGCTTTTCCAAGGAGCGCCTGGTGGACTGGAACTGCCAGCCTTTTGGTTAGCTGACGTAGCACTTAACCACTAGGCCACCATGGTTTCCAAAAGCAGCCATAGATAACACATAAACACACGGGTGTAGTGGTGCACCCATAAAAGAATATTTCTAGAAGCAGGTGTCCCCTTCGGAGCGTTGTTGGTCTTTCCTGGTGAAGACCAGCTGTGCTGGTCAACAGTTGGGAGCCAAGGAATTCTTAGATGCCCACTGCCCCCTCGCAGAGCCACTGTTCCCGTCCAGCGTGTCCTCCGTGCCTAGCGAGGTGTTCTTACTTGCCTGGCACTACACTACTGGTACGTTGCCATCAGCAGCTGTGGCAAAGGAGGGCATTTGTGAACGCGTTTTCTTCTCTCAGTAGCTCGTGTAGAGCGAGGAGTGTGCTGGAGAACAGAGAGTGGGATCAGCAGACAGCGTGGAACAGAGATGCACTGTGTGAGTCACGCCCCTCTCCATCCTCCCCTTCATATCTGGTAGTTCATCCACCCCCCACCCCCATCTCTTTACTCTCTCTCCTTTTTCTTCTCCTCTTGCCCTGCCTTTCTCTTTCTCTCTCTTTCTCTCTCTCTCTCTTAGTCTCTTCAACCCTTGCACCTCCTGTTTTTGTGTTGTGTGTGTGTGGTGGTGTTTTTCCGAGCAACAATAAATTGTCTGTTGCTGGCTTCCTATGAAATGGCTAGTTTGATTGACGGCAGCCTGGTTAAGGCGGGACAACTTCCCCAGCATCGTAAACAGGCAGGAAGGTAAAACTTAAATCTTCAAAGAAGGCTCTCTTCTTCTCCATTCAAACGTCAAGACTCACCAGAGGCATCGCCAATCAGTGGCTGGTTTTAAAATTCTCTTAAAAATGTTTTACTAGTGCACTTTACTTGACACTTTTATCACTATTTATATCTGTAAAGTAGTGATATAATTAGCAAAGCTATTAATGTTTCTTATGCTTAGTATTACCAATGCTACAAATCTCCATAAATCTCACTTATAGCAAAATAAATAACGATGGTAACACTGTCAAGCATCAATATAATTGCTGTACTGCTTTGTGTAAACCAAACAAGTAGCAGTCCTGTCAAAGGGCTTCGTCCGTGCCTCTCAGCCTCCCTCCCTTTGACCCATTCACAGAGCCCAAAAGGAAGCACGGAGTGAAAGAACTCCATCCTTCACCTTGTTGGTGACAGCATGGGACAGTGCTAGGGGCCTAAGTCTCCCAGCTGGTCCTCAAAACAGTGCTTCCATAGAAAAAGAGATTCTCTTATTAAGGAAGAGCCCCGGAGGCCAGTGGGTAAGAGCTTGGCTGTTCACCAAAGGTTCAAATCCATGAGCTGTCCTTGGAAACCCTATGGAACAGTTCTACTCTGTCCTACAGGGTCACTAAGAGTTGGAATCAGCAGGTTTTGTTTTGTTTTGTTTTAATTAGGGCAGAATAAACATGTGAAACTCCTGCACCTGTTCTATTGTTCCAGTTAAGACTGCTGTGGTTCCAAGCATTCTGGTACACGTGTGCAACCCCAGGGTCCTGCTGACATTTGCAGTCCCTGGTGCCAAGAGGAAGGCTTTGTTGGGACCAGTGTAGGAGCCCGCTTCTCGGCAGGGTTTCTGTAAACAAAAGCCACAAATCTGAGGTCAAGATCCTTCTCTCAGGACAAAGCAAACCCGATTTCTCTCACTCTCTGGCTCCCGCCCACTACCTACCCACACCCAGAAGCCGAGACCCTCACCTTGTCTACAAGCTCCACCGAGCAGGCTGGCGCTCAGGGCCCAGGAAGGCTGAACGCAAACAGCCCTGTGCACCACTTCTGAGTAATAAGCCTTCAAAAACCAAAGTATCAGACAAATACATCAGCTACGAGATGTATCACCAAAGGCTGGCTCCCCACCTCAACATTTTTAACTTTCATTCTGATGTGACAGGGTGATAAGATGGTACAAGTGGCAGTCTGAATTTCAGGGGAGAAGATCTTTTTAATAAAATGGCTTTACTATGTAGCTGTATATCATTTCCCACCAAAATGCAAAACAAAGCCTAGATTCATTTTTTTATTTTTTCTCCCCTCCTGAACATCCATAATGATAGATTGTCATTGTGATATATGTTTTTTTATTTCATTCCTTGAATGAATTTTTCAAGCCAAACTTCTGCTGCTGCTGTGGTTGATGGTGCCCAGCGGTTTTCAGGGAATCTTTCTTCTCCCGGAAAGCAGCTTTCAGAAGCAGACAGAGACAGAAGGGACGTTGTTTAGGTGACTAAAGAGGTCCGAGCAGGAGCCTCCACGGTGGCGTGCATGCAGCCAGATGAACAGGACCGCATTTCAGTGTTTAGAAAGAAGCCTCTCTTTCTGTACACATTGGCCTGGGGAGCCAGGCTGCTAAAGGAGGGACTCACAGGTCACTCATAGCATCTGATGGCACTTTGTATTTGCAGGACACCTTCTGAACTGTATTTCTTCACCTCAAACACTCCTGTGAAAGCATCACTGATTTCCCTACTCTAGGGCAGCCGGTGGGCCAGGGGCCACGAAAGAACGTGTGACATGAGGAGCAGAAAAGTGACAGAGGTGTCGGTCAGCCCTAACCAGGCAAGCTCTGAGTACACTCAGGCGGTGGGGCGCCTGTGCCCCCTCCCAAAGGGCAGCACCCGCTCTCAGGAGTTCCATTCGTTGGTCTTTTGTTTCTGTCGTCCGCGGGTTAATTCAGAACCTTCTGGATCATCCTGATGAAACTTGTTGCTTGCCAACAGCAAATAAATGTGTTTTAATTACTTTGTAAAATCCCTGATCCTCTTACTTTCTTAAAACTGATTCTTTTGAATTTCAACATACAGCCAGTCATTATTAGCATTACGGGACGACAGAGAACATAGGTTTCCTTTCCCTGACCTTATGCCCTTATAGATGACGTCCTTTCTCTTATCTGATCTTTCTGGAATCCAATTGCTTTGTTATTTCTTGTGCTTGTGCCTGTTGGTAGTTTGGGCCCTTTTTTTGCTTAAGTTGACTTCTTCTGCACATACTGTACTGATAATGTGGATGTCAGATTTAGAGACTTTTTTTTTCCTAGAGTGTATCACTCCGGAGCAAAATTAAAGCCTGAGCCAAGACAGAGCCCTGGGTGAATCTTTGTCAACTGGAAAAGCTCACTGACCTGAAAAGAAGGTTTCATTTCTAAAAACTGTTAGGCGGATCCTTTCTTCACCCCACACTTTCTCATCCAGAAGGGACGCCCACCCCAGGGAGAGGCCAGACGGAGAGCAGTCCAGGTGCACCCTCGCAAATGCACACCTTCACAGTGTGCACACAGCAGAAGCTCCCAGTTGTACAGCACTGAAAGCTGCCACCACCAACTAAATGGCTGGTACAGATGCCAGAATTTTTCCTAAATCACAGCCCAGTTGGTTGACCATCTCCTACCCACATATTTTTTAACTTTTTATTTTGAAATCCTCTCAGACTTATAAAAAGTTGCAAAAGGAATACAAAAAGAATTCATCCACCAGATTCCCCAAACGTTAACATCTTGTGGTTGTTCCTGTTGGCACCAGCCATCAAGTCGGCCCCAGCTCACGGAAAGCCAAAATAATCAGGTCTGACATAATCAGAATCAAGAACTGAGCGTGGAAACAATACTATATTCTACAGACTTTGTTCACATTCATCCAACTGACCTCTTAAAGTCTTGTCGCTTTCTTTTCTTCCACCACCACGTTGATTCAACCTAGGTTGCATTCAGCAGACAGGTCTCCTTAGCTCTCTTCAGTCCGGTACAGTCGCTGAGTCTTTCTTTTTTCTCTCACTGTCTCTGAGCCCTGGTGGTACAGTGGCTAAGACTGACAGTGAGCTACAGCTGCTAACCAGAAGGTTGGCAGGTCATGATCTTGATATGCTTGAAAACGACTGGTCAGTTTTATTTTGTTTTTTTAAACATTCCTTGATTGGTCTGATGATTTCTCATAATTAAATTCAAATTGTGTGTTTTTGACAATAATGTCACTTGAACATGAGCAATGTGTCCTCAGCTCATGTCCTCAGGCGGTGCATGACTTAGATTTCCCCCACTGTCACCGATGCTGTTTTGTCGCTTGGTGAAGGCAACATTTGCCAGGGTTCTCCAGCACACAGTTACTATTTTTTCCCTTTGTGGTTAATAAGTATTTGAGGCTATATAAGTATCCTATTTCTCATCACACTTTCACGTACTAATTTTACCATCATTTGATAATTCTTTATATGCCAGCATTTTGCTAAGCAGTTGTCATGCATGATTTAAATTAACCCTCATATCCACCCTATGAGGGATAGATATGTCATTATTAGCCCATTTTATAGTCCAGGAAGCTTAAGGTCAGAGCAAGTAATTTGATCCAGGTCATCTAGCTACTAAGTGATGGAGCCAGGATTTGAACCTAAGCCCGACTCTGCAACTCCTGTCCATGAGAGAAGAGGCAGACTGGTGTCTAACACCTTCATTAAGCATAACCCTGGGCTATGCTAGACTACTACCACGGGTGTGTTACTACTTAGAAGCCCAACAATCCACACAGGACTGGCACCATGGTTGAAAGTCCAGGCTAAAACAAGAGACTGGGAAGAAGGCTGCAGACAGAAAGGGTACTCAGCTGACCTGGAATTGGAATGATACATGTGGTTTCTTTTTTCCTTTTTTCTTTCATCCTTCATTTATTTTACCTTCCTATTTTTTTTCTTCCTTTGGAGTATAACTCTTTACTCAGCATTGCGCAAAGCAACTTAATAAAAATGGCCCAGCCCTTAGGGAATTCAGCACTTAGATTAATCAAGGCCAATGGATTATAGCATAAAACACAGCTAAACTAGTAGACAAACTCTAAGAAAGAGTTTGAAATAGCTCTATACCACGAGGGACCTGTAATAGAAAAGCCGTGACGCAAGTGCATTCTGAGGCCCAGTGGATAAATCAAGTCTTAAGAGAGATCTAGGTCATCACACGTTTAATCAGTATAAGATCAGAGAAAAAAATTCCCTCATCAAATAACTCCAGTTTACACTATTTTATTGAGTTCATACGTTCTGTGAGGATGGAGACTATGTCTATCTTATTCATCACTATCCTCTCCAAACTTAAAATAATGCCCGACTCTTGATACTCAACAAATATCTCTTGGATTTAATGTTCTTGATAAAGCAGCTTGTTTCAAAGCACGTTCTAAGCAGAATACATGGTAATAATAAGTGGGCAAGCTGTGAGCAGCAAGCCAACCTGGTAAATTCATTCCTAAAAAATGGGTGCATTCAGCCCAATGTCAACAAATGTCTTTTCTTGCTTTGGTTCTTCTTGAAGACATAAAGCTTGCCTTTGAGACAAAAGAGATAGTCAGAGTCATAGATTTTGTTGTGCTGTTTTGTTTTGTTTTGGGTCAACTTGTACTGTTTCTAAGCCACCACCACTAACATAGAAACCAATATCCTACATCCCCAAATCATTTCTATTGTGCCCACGTTCCCTAATCATATGCTATTAGGTATGATTATAGGTACAATTCCATCACTCATCTGTCAGTTTGTTACACTGCAGTGGGCAAATCTGCTGCAAAACACCTCTTTAAAGTGCTGAAAAGCACAGACGTCACTTTGAGGACTAGGTTGTGCCTGGCTCAAGCCGTAGTATCTTCAGTGACCTCAGACACGTGCAAAAGCTGGGCACTGAATAAGGAAGGCAAAAAGAGTCAATGCCTCTGAATTACGGTGTTGGCCAAGAATATTCATGTAGTATGCCGTGAACTTCTAGAATAACAAACAAACCTGTCTTGGAAGAAGGACAGCCGGAATGATCCACAGAAGCAAGGATGGTGAGACTTCTCCCATACTTTGTCGTCAGAAGGGACCAGTTCCTGGAGAAAGACATCGTGCTTGGTAAAGTAGATGGTCAGGAACAAAGAGGACAATTTTCAATGAGATGGGTTGACACGGTGGCTGCAACGATGGCATCAAGTGTAACAACAACCGTGGAAATGGCCCAGCACCGGGCAGTGTTCTGTTTTGTTGCACATAGGGTGGCTATGAGTGAGAACTGGCTCTCCAGCACCTAAGGACAACTAAAGCAACACAGGTATGACTGTAGTTTCTTTGGATGGAGAGACACAACACAGTCACATTCAGAGAGATAAAAGGCAGCACCCTTTGTTATGTACTTCCAAATGAGAGAAGGCTACCATATAGTGTCACAGAAAGGATTATACAGGGACAGGGTAACAATAAATTGGAATTGCAGGACAGGGCTTACGTATAGCTAGGTTTTAGGGGCCTAATAAAGGCCTAATAAGAGAAGCCACAGGGATATACATTTAATTAGATGTTGAAGAAAAACTCACCAGACTCTAGTCAAGGCCTCAGAGCTGGATCAACGCAACTCCCCCAGTTAGTGGGAGTTGATTCTTACTCACAGTGAAGCCACATGTCTCCAGGTAAGTCCACGCTCCACAGAACTTTCTGATTTTACGGAGGTAGATCACCAGGCGGTTCTCTCAAGGTGCTTCTGGGTGAATGTCAGCAGCTGAGCACACTCATCATTTATGTCTGTTACACTTTGCCCCCACTTATTACTCTGCCTGGGAACCCTGGTGGCACAGTGGTTAAGTGCCACGCCTGCTAACCAAAAAGTTGACTGATCAAATCTATCAGGCACTCTTTGGAAACTCTATGGGACAGTTCTACTCTGTCCTATAGGGTCACTATGAGTCAGAACTGACTCGATGACCAGGGGTTTGTTACTCGGGCTAGACAACAGAATGTGATTCAAGCTAGTAGGAAAAAAAGAAAAAGAAATTGCTGACTCATGTAACTGGCTTTAGACACAGCAAGACACCCAAAACCCAACACCAGTTCCGTCAAGTTGATTCCAACTCACAGCAAGCACAGAAGTTCAAATACTTTTACTATCTCTTGGCTCTGCTTATTTCTATTCAGCTCTCTGTTTGGTTCAAATTAGCTTTCTTCAAAAGACAGTAGGAATTATCCCAATAGCCTCTCTCCCACAGTTTTAGCCCACCAAGTCTATAGGAAAGAACCAAATATTGTCTGTCTAGAAAGTCTCAAAAATTATGATTGGCCATATTGAGTCAGGTACCCATCCTTAAACCAATGAAAAGGATGACATACTCCCGTTAGCTCAGCCTTGGTCACATGCCTGTTTCTGTGGTGGGATCAGTCCCAGCTGAATCAAGTGCGTGAAATGGACTCCCTTACAAGTAAGAGGATTCTGTTGCCCGAAGAATTGAATGGGGAGAAGCAATCATCAGTAGTCACAAATACCAGGTGGCTGTCTGTAGTCTCCACTTCGTGCACTGACAGAGACCGTTGGGTCCCTGCCCCTCCAGCCCTCAGCCTTTCCTGACCTCTGACCTCCAGGAGCAGCAAGTCTGTAGTCATACCTTGACTTATACAGCTCTATGAATGGGTGCGGCCTTCATCACAAGACAAAACTTACAGGGCAGAAATCTTGTCTTGACCCCATCAACTCTGCCTAAACTCCCCATGGTATGCATAACACATACTCCACAGTGACTGCCAAAATTAGAAACCAGAAACTTCCGCTATCGTGTCACTGCATCACAAACCTCGCTGTTGACTGCCCACCTAGAATTTAGTCCAATCTGGTGTTCTTCATAAAGTGGAGTCCCAAATCTAAAGCAATATGGCAGATGAGGGATTCTTTCTCTTGTAGATTACCCTGAAGAGGACAGCCATATAGACACTTCAAAAATGAGACTGAACCAGTCTCCCAAAACTTCTTATTTCCCAAGTTAGTAAAGACTTCCTAAACTAGAAAGCTTAGAAGAAGTTCTAAATGAGATTTTAGCCCTTGTGACTGATAGACAAGGAGCTGTCATGTGAGAAGTTAAAAAAAAGGCTGGAACCCCTCAGCCCAGAGCGCCAGCCCCATCTCTGCCTCCTGCCACCGGCTGACCTCTTGCTGGGAAGCTGGCCACGTGGAGGCTGCGTTATCAGACATCGCCTGCCGGGCTGCCTTCTCCTGACTTTTGTCTCTGTTTCTATTACACAAATGCCACGAATTCTGTCTTTGCAAGATTGAATTGAAGATTGAGCTGCCTGGCAACCCTAACAGGGGCATTCCTCCCGCCCCTCTGCTCCTGGTGAAGCGCCGGGGCTGGTCGCCTCTGCGCCTCTAATCTCTCATGTTGCCAGGAGCAGATCTCCAGAAGAGTATGTCCACGTTCTCCGGCCGTTGGCCTTCCAAATCAAAGGAGGAGTTAGAAACCAGAGACAGGACTTCAGGACTTTAGCGTGTGCTTGCCAAGCTAAGCAGTTTGCTCCCTTTTAATGAAGCTAAACGCAGTTACCAGCGAAGCACTGGGACATGAACTGAGAAGAGCTCGATGGCATACTGGTGACTTGGGCCTGGCCAGCATTGTACAGTCCCGCCTGCTAAGAAGTCCAGGCCTAGCTGCTCCTGCTCCTCATTGTCACGAGGTGCACAGCCACCCAGCCTGGGGCAGCAGCTTCAGAGTGGTGGCCAGAGCCCCAGATAAAGGCGCCAGGCCGTGGCCTACTTGTCCGGGAGGCCGCTTTACCTGCCTGTTGGTGTGCTTCTCATCCTGAAGACAGCTGAGGGACAAAGCTTTGGCAACAGACAACAGAGATCAAAGCTTATTAACGGTTACCAGGCTGGGCGGGAGAGACCGGAAGAAAGGCACTGCGCTGAGGCGACACTGAGCAACGTCGGCCAAGCTCGGGAACAGTGATCGTCAAACAACACAGTGTCGCCGATCTGCACACTTGAAGCTTGTTGGAGTGGCGAATGTATTGTTGCTTCTTGTTCACCACAATTACAAACAAAGAGGACAGCCAAGGCTAAGCTAGGGACCCACGTGGGGTGGCTGCAAATAAGCCTACCAGAGGGGGGACTGCATGTGACTCTTGCCTCTGCCATTTTGCCCAGACAGGGGGAGAAAAGCCAATTAAACCCAGAAAAGTCCAAGACAGAGAAGGAGAAACTGAGTCCAGGGTGAGACCCCCTTCCTCCAACCCTGGCCCCCATAAGGTTCACACTCATCACGTGCTGAGCAACCTTGCATACTTCTGACTCAAAAGCAGCAGCGACTGCTCCCTCCTGCCTCCTGCTGCCACCCAAATGGTAACGCCATTATAAAGCCCCAGATCAAAGGACCAAAAGGATCCTGGCCAAATGCCAAAGAGAGCCATGGCCCTTGACAGAACTCAATCAGGTCCGGTCTGGGTCGGAGAATAATAAAGCAATTAACCACGAAGTGACAGAAGCTGGATTTTCAGTGAAAGCCATGCTAACTGTCTACTTTGCATCAGGAGAACAAGACCCCTTTCTTCAGCCTCCGGCGGTCATCACCCCCGCCCCCTGCTCTCGGTCCCCCCTAACCCCACCCTCCGTCTTCTTTGACAGGGAAAGATTCCGCCCAGGTCTGCACTCACAGGCAGACAGGGCGGGGGCAGTGGACAGACCCCTCATTCAGGCACCCCCGGAGGACACTTTGACTTGGCTCAGTGAGAAAGAGCTTACTAACTACTCAAAATTTTTCAAAAGGAGGCTCTGGCTACTTAGTTAATTGGCAGAGATGAAAGGCCAGGACGCGATGAGAAGTGGGGGTGCTATCAGAAATAGAGGAAGAAAAGTCCTAACAAGAATCTGGGGTTCATCATTTAAAAAAAAATCTCAGAAGGCAGAAAATAAAAAAGGAAGATGTTTGAAAAACACATTTAAGCACCTAGATCTACAATGACACAACCTTGAACTTCAGACTTCTCCTCTACTTTTCCCTCAGTATGTACACGTGCACACACACACAGAGACACACTCACGGGGTCAATGGAATTTGGTTTGAAGGTAGACTCTGCCTTCTGCCTACCTGCTGTGGCCACGTAGTAGAACATCCGAAATGATATGACACCGGCTGATAAAAGCCACCTTCTTAGCAGCCTCAGCGGCTGCAGTGACTTTTAGAATTGCAAAACTTGATTTTGAACCATTTAGTCGATTATTTTACATACAGAGGATTAATTTTTGTCTTTTCTTTCCCAGGAGGACCTTAGAAGAGATATTATATAAGAAATAAAGGACAGTTTCTTAGAGAGATCTAGGCAGATACATGGACACACTTGCATATATATACATACACAATACAAGAATTATTTAGATTTAGCTGACTGCTAAAATGTTATCAATAGCTTCAACAGTCAACATTTTTCTATCACCCTGATGAATTTTTGACAAGCATAAGCAGTGATTTAGTGATATCCTGGAAAAAAATAGAAAACACATGTACGTGTACAGCGATTGAATTGTTGAAATATTCCATTCAAGACATGGAAACCCTGGTGGCATAGTGGTTAAAAACTGGGGCTGCTAACCCAAAAGTCACCAGTGCGAATCCACCAGGCACTCTTTGGAAACTCTACTCTGGTCTATGAGTCTCTGTAAGTCAGAATCAACTGGAAAGCAGTGGAATTTTGTTTGTTTGTTTATTTTTTGTACACACACACACACACACACATAAATCCTTGCCACTCTCTCATTTAGAGGGAATTTTATATACAAAACTGCACGAAGAGATTAGGAAAACAGGATCCACTGGGGACAAGAGCAGCACCCAAAGGTGGAGGTGTTTAAGCTTCCATCTCTTAGTGGGTGTGTGCCCATCGCTGCAATTCAGTCCACGGTCAACTGCTGTGTAATCCAGTTCTCTCAACAGCATGGAAGAGCATGGGTTTCCTTCACAAGGGGATGACGACTCTTCTTTAAGGAGATACTCATTTTATTTTATTGAAGATAAACATTTTTAAGGACTATGAATAGACTATTACCCAAGTAGATCCATTGGTCACTTTCAAATAAAAAGACCTTTCCTTTCTAATGAGTAGCTCTGAACATGACTGAGGTCAATCTGATGGACGTCCAATTTTTCTGCCCGTGGAGGAAACAGAAAGAACTTGTATGTACATGCACACACATATACGCGTATGGTTACCCTGACTTCTTTATGGCTGGAATTGAAACCAAGGAGAATTGGCATTTGTCATGGAAACACAGACACCCAACTAGGTTGGTGTTAGCAGGCATCACCACAAAACCTATTGAAGCTCCCCTTTTTCTCCTCAATGATTGACCCAAGCAACAAGAGTAAGTCTGGCTGCAATAGCAGACAACCTTTTCATGATCACAGATCAGCAGTAAGTGGAGATTTGGTAACGACCCGTATATCCTGGTGCCAGTGGCACTTTACTCTGCTTTTTTTGTTTTTTGTCCCCTTACCTTCCCAGCGTAAGCCAAGCCTGGTCCTTCAGTGCACCACCTTTCTGGGTGCCATTTTTGGTTTCTCTCTTGGCTTCTCACCGTCCACTTCCCTGTCAGGGGCTCTCAGCTTTGACTTTTCAGAACAGCATGCAGCCCAAAGGATGCTGCCACCTCCGTCCTGCACTTCTCTCTCTTTGTCTTTCATTGTGTCTCTCTCTAAAATGTTCTTCTCTGGATCTTAGCACTAAAACACTGCAGCAGTTTAACCTAATGAATCCAGAAGCAAAGAAATACCTTCTTTGCAGGGAGATGCCTGGCTGGCACCATGGATCTGAATGACAAAAAGCGCAGCCAAGGTGTCAGCCAACATTAATTAATCACCAGAGTGGGCAAAGCCATCTCACCCCTTCACAATGCCATTTACACTGTTCAATTAGCGTCATCTGGACTCAAATGACTGTCCCCTGTAGCCTACCTCACCCACGCCCATCACCTGCAAGACCACTTCTGTCTGTCTGCCCCTGTCGCTCTTCTCCTCAATTTTCATTCTTAGGAAGAGAAGCATCTGTCTGGAGCTAGGGCACACTGTGCGAAATGGTTTTTCCATCCATATTTGGGTAAATAGCCCCTTGGCCCAGTTTCTACCAGCACTAGAGCAACTCGGGAGGGTACCAGGAGACAGAATAATTACCAAACTGATTTCTCTTTGTATATCTCTGTGGGAGGGAAAGAAACTCCTTGCAATTAATCTCAGACCTGAGTAGTTCAATGACGCAGAGAATACAGTCATCAGTAAAGGTGGTGCTGGAGCCTGGAAGTTAGAATGAAAGCAGAAACCACTGCACTTACAAGATCCACTTCCCTGAGCCCTGGAAGGAAAGCCAGCGGAGACGGAGCTCGCTTCCCTGGGCAGCAAGCCTGCACTCAGGGCCAAGTTAACCAGTAAGCCTGCAATGCACTGGTTTACAGTAAGCAACACTTGCCTGGGCTTACTGGTATTTTCTTGCTAAGCTGGAGTGAATAATTCCACGTGGGTTTTATCCCTTAGCCCAGCACATAGGGAAGACCTTAACAAAACAAATGCATTTCAACAAATAAGTGGAACACACATCATTGGAAAATAACTTGTTTTCTAAAGGTAACACTTATTTTTTTAATCTTTTTTTTAAAAAAATGTTGTAAGATATGTGTATATTATAGCTGCCTCAGAAAATAAAGCTCAGGAAATATCAAGCATCTTATTTTGGGAAAAAAAATTGAGATCTACAAAAAGGACAGATTTGTCACAAAGTAAATGGAAATACAGACATTTGAGATCTTTTTTTTCTCTCCCCCATGGGTTGGGTGACTTGCTTTGTGTACTGACAGATTGTTAAAACACACACACACATCGTATTTTCAGTTCTGAAAATCTGTGTGTTTCTCAAGTGAACATTATATCTGCAGGGGTATTTGTTGGTTTGGGGAGGAATGCTCTCTTTAAAGCAAAAAGAAGAAGAGGGAAAGATGGGAGAGCACTCAAACCACAGAGTCGTGTTTCTAAGTAGCCACTCTTCTACCTGATTCCTGAAAAATCCGTCTGGGCTACAGTCCTGTCCTCTCTGCCCCATTCCTTCTGAAGTCCCGGAGCTGTGAGGCCTCCCTAAGTTCCCTCGGGTGAGGGGTCCCTGAAATCTTGGTCAAGTTTCGGGAGCTCATCTTCACTCAAAGCTCCTTGTGTTACGGCTCAGAGGTGTAAAACCAATTAAGAAAATGAATCCCAGGGTGCTGAGTCTTCAGATCTATTGAGCTTTTTTTCTTCCTTCCTTTCCTCATCTTAGATGTGAGGGCACAAAAGAAGAAGGGAAGACAGAAGGCTGACGGTAGCCCACAGGGAACAAGCGCTCCCACAAAGAAGACCGACCGAAGCAGAGAGAAACCACACACGCCGTCCACAGCCGCAGGCTGCCGGGGGACAGGGCCCTCAGCCTTTCCACTGGCCAGCAGAAAACAAAGAGGGACTTGCACGATGGTTGGAGGGGACACTGGAAGGATGCTTGGATTCCTGGACCTCTCGGAAGGAGAAAAGAACCAGCAGGAAAGCAGGAGTTCCCCACACTCACCGACTCCCTAATAACCTGACAGAAACAGATCATTTTCCCCTAGACTCTGCTGCCTGAAAGCCCTTGGTTCTGACTACTAATAAATAGCTCGTCCTGGCCCCAGTCAGATCCAGGCTTTATCTTTGAAACACACAGAGTTTCAAAGATAAAATGAAAAATCCATTGCTAATTAGACTGTTAAATTAAACTGCCTTAATTTTATGTTACAAGAGGCATAACGTACATAAAAGAGAAGATGCAGAGGGATTCTAGTGACCTTTCACAGCGACTTGTCGTCTACCTTGCCACCTCGTGAGCCACTCGCCTCAAAACTGCTGGATTCCTTTAACACCTTTTATTCCCTCTCTGTTACCTCTAAACCTGAAGGATTTATTTTTAACAGTCCCTCACCCACATAATGACTTTAAAATTCCTTAGGTTCGTACCTTAAAATATAGCTAGGGATTAAGAAATAATGTCAATTAACGGCAGAAGCTCAGAAGCTCTAGCGGAGTTAGCAACCCCGTCCTCCTCAACAGCCATCCTAAGTACCTGGCAGAGTCTCCCTGTCCTCAGATTTTGGAGTTTTGGTGCAGGCATCTGCAAACGACAGCCCAAGGGCCACACTCAGCCTCCTGGCTCTTTTTGTATGACCACCCAGTAAGAACAGACACCTGCCGGCACGTAAGAGCTTGACTGCCAACCGAAGGGGCCACAGTTCAAATCTACCTTCTGCTCCTTGAAAACTCCGTGGGGCAGTTCTACTCTGTCCTATAGGGTAGCTATAAGTTTGATCCACTCGATGGTGACAAGGGATGAGCTGAGAATAGTTTTTACACAGATTTAAAAAAATCAAAAGAAGAATTATATTTCTTCACACATGAAAACTATATGAAATTCCAATTTCAGGGTCCAAAAATAAAGTTTTATTGCAACAGAACCACCCTCCTTCATTTATGTATAATCTATGACTGCTTTCTAGCTATAACAGCAGCTTAGTATAAAAACCTAAAATATTTACTGTCCTTTACAGAAGAAATCTCCCAAGCATGGCTTCATACGTGGCTTTGCTATATACACAGAGAAAAGGAAACTCGGTGTCATTTGCTCCCATGAAAAACTTTGCATGCCAGATAAAGCAGAGAACACTGCGTACTCTTGAAAGTGAGCGGCTCTGTTAGTCCACGAGTGCAGCAGAGATCTCAGCAGCCCCGCAGAGCTAGGATGTTGGAGTCAATCTGTTCCCACATCTGATATTATCTTATTTTGCATTATTATGTAAGTTGTTAACTTTGATGCTTTTCTATATTTGGCCAGCAGTGCCAAGGAGCTGTTCAGTTTCCCAGCTCATTGGCTTTCATCAGACGTTCGGCTGCACCTACTGGCATCAGGAAAGCCTTTCTTGCAGTACCTCTGAGGAAGGTTGACTGCTCGTTGGTTACGTGGATTTTATCTCCTGTGATAGTTCTACTTCATGAGATTTTTTTTTTTTTTAAGCTCTGAATTTGCTCTAGGACCACTCACATTCACGGGGTCATTTCCCTCTCAGGTTCATGCTGTTGCCAGAGAGACCCATGTGGGTTTGGACATCAGTCTGTGTGTCATCCAGATCTCTGCCTCTAGCATCTGTCCAAACCAAAGAAAACCCATTGCTGTTGAGTCAGGTCCAACTCGCAGCGACATGAGAGGTCGGAGTAAAACTGCCCCACAGTTTCCAAAGAACACATGGCAGATTTGAACTGCCAACCTTTTGGTTCACATATGTAGCCTTTAACCCTCTATGCCACCACAGTTTCCATAACATCTATAATACATATCAAATGTTTATTTATCCTAAATTTCTTTTCTTGTTTTCTTGACTCCTGCTTTTCTTCCTCCCTTCCCTTCTTGTCTTTCTCTTTCCCTCTAAGGATAAATTTTGTAACCTGATAGACCTGATTTTCAGTCTCACTCTGTCCTCCAAATCTGCATTTCCTTGGGAGAGTTATGAAATTTGTCTGAGTCTAATTCTTCCTCTTGAAAAGTGGAGATAAGAGGAGCCATTTTGACGATGTGTCAGCCTCTTGGCACAATGCCAGTCGTACGGTATATTCTCAATAAATGGCTACTAAATAAATTGACAGACATAGATATAGATATGCATATCTATATAGATAAACATACTGATTTTTGCCTCACCAAGGAGCAATACGCATCTGTATGTCTGAGACCTAGGTCACAATGTGACATACTAGAAAATACTTAGTGTCATATTGAACACAAAAATATTCTTGTTGAATTGACATGAATCCTAAGCAAGAAAAATACAAAATGCAAACAGGAATGAAGAAAGAAAGGAAGGATGGATGGAAGGAAAGAAGGGAGGGAGGGATGGAGGGAGGGGTGGAGGGAGAATAAGAGAAAGAAAGAGAGAGAAAACAGGAAGGAAGGGGAGCAGAGGGGAGGGCTGGGGAGGGGGGAAAAACACTGGAGAAGAAAATTAGAGGGTAGAGTTAGTCACGGAGCATGCCTTCAAGGAGGAGGCAATTCCAGGAAGAAGTCTGCCTATGAAACGATGGAAATACAGCAGGTGACGGTACAGATGGCAGAACTAGTGGGAAGGGTCAGAGAAGCCACAGGGAGGTGTGTGACAGTGGTAGGACCCAGACAAATGAGGCTGTCTTTGGCATCAGAGAGATCTGGGTTCAGATTATGATTTCTCCACAGCCGTATGAACTTGGGAAAGCAATTTAGCCATTCTAAAATTAATGCAAGAATAATAAAACTTAGTGCACTTATTAGAGTATCACTGTATTATTTAATTCTGCAAAGTCTCAGCTGTAGACATCACCGGAGAACCTTGAATCAAGATGGACACTTTTAACTTGGAGTCACTGTGAGTTCAGTGCTCTTCGTAAGAAAGACTTAGCATGAGAATGTTAGCTATCCTCGGGGTTGTTTCTGTGACCTTTTTCTCATCTCCGAGTTGACCGACTCTCACTGAGTGAAAACAGTTGGTCCAGTCTATGGCAACTGTACAAAAGCTTAGACCCCGGCCAGGCTCCAGGGAACCATTAACACATCCTGTTTGTACCTCACTACTCTCTTGCCTTCTCAAATAAGTCAACTGATTTGCCTAGCAGTTCTACTGCCTTACCTGTTTGAGATAGACTCCTTTTTCTACTTCTCTCCCGTCGTACACCTAAATTCCCTCCGTGCCCTGCTGTGGTCACTCTTCACACTGCTGGAACAGCAGTCTTCCTGAAAAAACAAACCTGGTCATGCCACTCTGCTGCTTACAGCCCTGCAGGAGTTCTCCACAGCCTTCAGTATAAAGTCCAAACTCTAGAGCAATGAACAAGAATTTATGATATGGTGTCTGTCTATATTCAACCGACTTTCCACACATGTGAAATACAACATATGCACATACATACAATGTACACAATACACACACACATGAGTACACTGCACTATACTAACCTGCTTCCTTGTTCTCGTTCCCATCCCATACTACTCTAATCAAATCCCTCTTTGTTATTCCCTGCACTTGGCTTGGCTTGTTATTCCCCATAACCTCGCTATCACACATCTATCAGAACTCGGTATGGAGCTCACCTGCTTTGAGGGAATTTCAACCCTTTCCACCTTCAACACCAAGTTGAGTGCCCCTACCAGGAACGCCCCACCTCGGTTTATATAAATTGTACTTAATCAGGGGTTTGTAACATTCTCCTCCACACTCACTAATCTGTTTATTATCTGAGAGCTGAGAGCATGTTTTCCTTAGCTTTGTATCTCTGGGTGGGAGGGTGGGAGGGTGGGGGGATAGTGATGAAATTTTAGAGCTAGGTCAATCTATTTCAGTGTCTGTAAGTGTTGATTGAAGACTTGTGAGTCTGTTTTTGAGAATTACAACAGAAAAATAGGAAAATTGAAATCATGTCTTCAAAGGAAGCTATAGAACAGTGGGAAGAAGAGTCATTCACAAATGACGTAAAGAGGCACGGAAATGGATGTCGTTGTGACAAACGCAATGTAACCAGGTACAGGCATCGATCACACAGACAACATTTTAAGAAACATATCTACCCTTTGACTTGTTAACTCATTAAGGGAATAATTATGGAAGAGAAAAATAGAATCTACCTAAACATCTACCCACAGAGAAAGGTAAAGTAAATTATAATGCATTCAAATACAACAATGTTACTCATCACAGGTTTATTACAATTACAGTGCAGATACGATAACATTTATTTAATTGCTTACAATATGAAAGAGCTACAGAAACCAGGACAGCGCTACATTGTAGCAATCAAGGGGAGAGAGGCTGCCTGGGAGAGGGCAGCCTTGTGGTCATGTGACCGAGGTCATGTGACCAAGAAGCCAAGGAGACTGGGGACAGGATTGGCTGCTCTATGTGCTCCCGGACCCGCTCAGTCTGTTTCACAGCAGTCACTGCACGTCTTTACCTGCTCACCTCCCTGGAGCACAGCCTCCTGGGGCAAGTTACTTGCCACATTCTTTCCCACACCAGTTCCTGACACAAATGCTCACTACTCTTTCCGGTGTGCCAGGATGGCCATTGTGTTATCCTGGTGTTCACAGCCGGCTTTACTGGGTGTCGCTCACTCCCCAGCTCTGAAAGGCTGTCACTACCTCCATTCACAAAATCATGGAGCGATGAAGCAATTCATTTCCCTTAGTCAACGAGAAAAATATCTCCCCATCCAGAGTCCTGGACTGTATCTGGTCAACAGAGCTGTTCCTTTTATCTATTTAGTGACCATGGTCAACTGTTCGATGTGTATACAACTATCATTCTCTCTCTTTCTCTCTCTCTCTCTCTTTCTCTCTCTCTCTCTCTTTCTCTCTCTCTCTCTCTGTCTCTATCCCGTACATGCATTAATTAGGTTGCTAATGCACTTGGCTGATAAACAAAACATTGGGATTCAAGTCCACCCAGTAGTGCCTCTGAAGCGAAGTCTGGCTGTCTATTTCTGAAAGATGAGCCATCGAAAACCCTATGGGGCACAGCTGTATTCCGACATGCACATGTCAGCATGAGTTGGAACCTCCTAATAGTAACAGAAGTAGCACATGATACCTGCCCTATGACCAGTTAGCAGTGGCCCTGCAAAATGGAAGCGGTGGCTTTCTTAGCTCTTTCAGTAGTACCAGGCTGAGCGTCACAACCTTACCAGTGGTTCGAAGATGACTGCACCTTTGGTAATGACAATGGAGATGACTCCATTTGTTCCTTGCTCCTCTGGATAGTTCCAGCGGGAGGGTACTAGCCTTTTAATGCCCACTTTTAATATCATGAAGGCCATTGACTGTGAATGCTGGAATAGAGAAGGTGGTCCAGCGCCCTCCCCCAGACAGAGACACGGCCGTGCTAACCTACCGGATGCTCTGCAAGAAGACAGCTGTTGCTGAAGTAAAGGGCATGCTGAATATGTAGGGCATGGAATACAAGGTGTCGTGGATGGAATTGCATTCCCCAAAACCATGTGTAGCAATCTAGGTAGGCCGTGATTCCCAGTATTGTGAGATGTTCCTATGTGCTGTGAGCCCTGACTCTGCTGTTAACGAGGCAGAGAGGACGGCAGTTGTGTTGGTGGAGCAGGACTCAGTGTGTAAGACCAAAGCAGTCTTTTGAGACAAAAAGGAAAGGGAAGCAAGCAGAGAGTCGAGGAGCTCATACCATCAGGAAAGGAGCAGTGTCAGGAGTAGAACACACCCTCTGGACCCAGAGTCCCTCCACCTCAGAAGCTCCCCGTCCACGGCAGACGGACAACAATGACTTTCCTCCAGCGCCAACAGAGGGAGACTTCTCCTGGCATTGAGGCCCCAAATTTGGACTTTTAGCCTACTTTGCTGTGAGAAATTAAAAGCCATTCGCTCATGGCATCTTTGTTACAGCAGCACTAGACGACAGAAGGAAAGAAGTGTAGACATCTGGGATAAAATACCCCAAAAGCTACAGTTTCCTGTGTATAGCGTGGGGGAGTAGAGCAACAGGACAGTCAGAATCTCAGGGAGCCAACACTTCCCATCTTCCCATTTTACTGACAGACAAGCGAAGGCACCAGGAGGATGGGGCAGCACCCCACGATCACGGGAGCTCAGCTGGAATTTGATGCCATTTGTCTTCATGTCCAACTTGGCTGCTCCCCGTGCTCTAGTACAGAGGCGATGTACCCAGAGGGTCTATGGGCCTTTGGGGCTAGAGGACTCATCTGTCCTTTTCCACACATTGAGGAAGAAAGGCTGGACTTCCCCACTGAGCACACTACGGAATGTTTTTGTTACGCTCACAAAGTCGGTTTACTCCTAGGTGCTCGTCACAACCAAACAAGGACATAACCTAAGCAAAGGGCTCAGTCCAAATCTTCAAACATTAGAATGTAACGAGGAAGAAAGACTCAGAATGTAGACAACATCGAAGAGGGGATATCTGTGTTTCCAGTATTTAGTTATATGCATAAAACAAGTTGCGTGTGAAACTTTACATGGAGTACAACCGCTTTCACATTTGTGCGACTTACCAAAGTTGCTTCCCAGGGTCTCACCCAGATTCACTGTCTCCCTAGCTGCAGAGCACCTCTCTGCCTGCACATTTCAGGGTCGGCAGCTTTCATAACCCAACCACGGTAAGGTGAACTTTATTCCATGAGTCCCAGAGCCCAGTAAGTAGGTGTCCCTTGGCATTTGAAGCAGTGTCATTTCTAAAGAAGTAAATGGTTGACTGTATCCAGGTGCATTGAAAATCCCCCTTCTGGGGCAAAACTTAAACTTCTTGAGATCCCCAAGGTAAGGAGGTGCACATGGACCAAATTCCTACATAGCTGTGCGTGTTGCCAACATTGTGCCCACATATTGAGTCCTGTGTTCAAACCCATTCAGGGACCACGGTGGATATGACTCTTGCGGGTTATGATGGTCCTTTTGGGTACATGGCAATTTGAAAGTTCAGTGAGAGTTATTTTCCCAACCAGAGGTGGCTGTGTCTCCGCCCCACCAGTATTCGTACAAAATCTGAGAAAAGGCGACAGTGCAGATACAGGTACTGGAGAGATGCAATGTATGTAAGAAGGAGCAAAAGGGAGAGACTGATACAGCGGGGTAATGGATTTCAGCCTAGGAAACCCTATGGGGCAGTTCTACTCTGTTTTTTAGGGTGAATTCCATGGGAATCAAATCAATGGGGCACAACAGCAGGGCTACCTAATGTCTTATCTCTCTTGCATTTCGGAAGAGTTTCCCCTGATGCTCTGACATCCCATTCTCTGCTGCTAGGGTAGATTTTTGGGTCTCCAAATGATGCATTTTCAGGGTGGATGGCAGGGCATCAGCTGCATCGTGAGCAGCACCAGCAGCCCTGTGGCCTGCCTCTATTGTTCGCTGTTAAACAACACTTGGCAATCCCTTGCTTGTGGCACTACTTCCTTTAGAAGCTTCTCAGTAGCATGGTTGTGCCTCTCTCTCAACTCTCATGGCTTTGTTTGCTGCATTTGAGGTGTTGGCATGGCTGAAAGCAACCCCAGAGAGGGTGTTCATTGAACTGTCAGAGGGTGAATGATTGACACTGCACGCAAGTGCTTGTTGTATGAGGGCTTTGGCAGGTCATTATTGGATTATTTCCCAATAATGCCATCCAGATCTACCCAGCAGACAGCTGAAGGAGGGCCAACCTGAGCTGGAACCCCAGGAAATGCTCGGGACCTCTCACTGGTAGCTGCTGTTTGTTCAGCTAGCCCTCTGTGGGACTCCAGGGCATTGACAGAAAACAGTGGCTTTTGTACTTGCCGTGATTAGGATAACATGGAATTTTTTTTTCATACAAAAAGATCTCATATTACATAGCTCACCCTCCAATAATCTCCATTTTTGCTATAGATCCCATCCGTATAAGCTGTGCCCTTCGCAAACCAAGACACCTCAGCAAATATCGAATCATGTACAAAGGATTTTTAATGGAAACGAGCAGGTGAATGCAAACTGAAATTAAAATATCCTAAGGCAGACCTCTAGAGTAATGTAAGAAACCTCAAACGACGTCACACTTGCGCTCCTCATCATGCGTTGTTTGACCCAGTACTCCTTTTCCAGGGTCAGCGTTTCCCCTTCACCCTCGTGGCAGGTGCTGGGTGTCCCCACTGCTACTCAGTCACTGAGTCCTCACAATATCTTTCGCGAATGTCCCTGCCACTGGGTTATCTCTGCACACCCCGAGTGGAGTGAATTCCGGGGAAGGAGGACGCTGAATTCCCTCAGGCCACCACTGTTCTTCTCTTGGACTTTTTTCTTCCTTTTGCCTTCCCTTCAGTTTCTATCTCTGTTTTCTATTCTGTTTCCTGTCCTTTACTTCTCTATCTTTTCCTTCATTTCCATTTTCTTTCTTGTTTTTATTTTGGTGTTCATGATGACAGATATTTAAAGAGCTGAATGAGTTTTTGGAAAACCATCAATTAGAAATAAACTTTGGATTATGAAACTCCTATTAGTTGAACTTCAGCAATGACAGATGGTTAACCTTGTTTAAGTTAAGTGTACTTCCTTACTGATTTCCTGCCTAAGGAAATGATGCTTATTTCTGGGAGACAGTCCTTGAGTGGTACAAAAGCAGAAAGCACTTGGTTGTTAACCAAAAGTTTCGAGGTTCAAGTCCCTCTGGAGAGGCCAGGGGAGATCTACTTGAGAAAAACCAGCCACCGAAAACTTCACGGAGCACAGTTCTCCTCCAGCACACGCAGGGTTCCCATGAGTCCCAGTTGACTCAGCAGCAACCGCTTTATTGTTGCTGCCATTGTTCGTGTTCTTTAATCTCTGGTAGAGAAGAAATGAAGAAAACTGCCTACCTTCAGAAATGTTAAGGACAAAACCTAATTTGTACAAGGGTATCTGCTTGAACAGTCAACAATGTGTTTTACGTCTTACTCGTCTAGGAAGGCATTTGACATTTGTTGGACGTGTATCCAGTTCTTGTCATGTGCTGGCCACGGTGCTGGCATTAGGACCAGGAACATAAGGATGGGAATGAGACACCAAGGAGGCAAAAGTCAGGCAAGTGCTCACCCCCAGCAGCCCTAAGCACTGGCCTCATCCCCTCCCTCCAATCCCAGCCTGAGGTCAGCACTGGGCTATAAAGATAAAAAAAAAAAAGTCATGACACTGACCCGCCAGCAAATGTGCAGAAATGGAGAGTGACCCTAAAGGATATAATCCAAGCAAAATGACAAGAAGAATAATAGAGGCAAGAACAACTCACTGTGCTTGGCGCGATGGTGCTGTCCACCAAAGGTGAAGGGGAGTGAGTGATCACAGAAGGCAACTGCTAGAATATGTGATGGTTTAACAGTAGGGTATACAATGCATAAAGTCAGAAAAATGAATACAGAACTACACTTCCCAACATTTAGAGGTGATAGAACAGGGTGGTATGTGTGCATGTGTGGGGTGGAAGACATATTTTAGGCCAGTCCTTGGTGTTGATGACCCTAGAGCCACCAAGGATAGACATAAAGAAGAGATAATGGTATCT
This sequence comes from Heterohyrax brucei, assembly GCA_028571685.1. Classification (NCBI taxonomy): domain Eukaryota; kingdom Metazoa; phylum Chordata; class Mammalia; order Hyracoidea; family Procaviidae; genus Heterohyrax; species Heterohyrax brucei. The sequence goes on from CM053149.1 coordinate 76,359,783, forward strand.
GTTCCAAATTAATCCTTCCCAGTGCCACAGGTCTGACAGCTGATTTCCAAACCCATGCGTACTCGGTAGTTGTCACATGCCTGCACATGACGTCTTCCATCCCCCAGGATTTCCTCCTGTCCATCTGAGAATCAGTCCTCTTCTTCTTCTAAGGAGAAAGAAGGAATTTAAAAGAACAATGCTACATCATCTTCATTTAAAATATGAGGGCTGGCGGGGTGGGAAAGAACATTGTATTTATTATTGTGGAGATTTCCAAAGAGGTAACTAAAATTTTATGGTGGCTTTGTTACTAAGCCTATAAATCAATAACCAGTATCTCTGTTTAAAATCCTCTTCCTCGCATCAGCAGTAAAATGAAGCACACGTTGGAAATCTCGGTAATTTTAAACTTCAGACTTTTCTTTTAAAGTAATAACTTTAATTCAGTTCTTTCTGGCATAAACTTTTTCATCCCATTATGTCAAAAATTGTATTATCCATCCATTTGTCTGTCAGAACATATCCCTGTGGGCCGATAGACTCCTGGCTTCTCTACTTTAAGCCTCACCATTACATTCCGCTATCAAGAGTCACAATTTTCCAAGGAAGTCTCTGGTGACTTTTGACAATGTTTTACAGAGAACTAGACCAGGAAGCTCAGAGTTAAAGGAAATCTTCCATTCGGGCAATGAATATGTAATAGGCATTACACTGTGCAGTATTCCAAAAAACGTAAGGTTCATTAAGTCTTTTTAAAGCAGGGACTTCCGTGTAGCTTTGAAGGAGCCTGTCTTCGCAATGGCATTAGCAAATGGCACTTTGGGGCAGAGAATATTAATACTGCGCATTAAGGAACAAATTTGTTTAAATGCTGCACAGCTATATGTAGATGCCGATGATGCAGAAATAAATAAAAAGTGAACAGTTCTCCAACTTGGTATGCAAATTGCCTCTTGCTTATATACATAAGAATGTTTTTTACTCTTAAATTCTTTCATATTAACAGGCAGGAGTGTAACTAATATATAAACTAAAGTCATTCTCTTTAATGAGAATGCTAAATATTTTAAAGAAATGCATGACTGTGAAATATTGTCAAGGGCATTTTTATACTTAAGTTTAAGAACGCTTGTGACTTAACTGTTGAATTATTTAACGTATTTAGCCTCGAAGCACTATTTAGGTATGTTTTTTAATGTTCATACTTATGTTGGCTTTTCTTTGCTAAGGATTTAGGACCTTTGATTTCTGTTTAGGAAATTTACATTTTTAATCTCCTACCTCTATGTTTTTTCCATTTGACAGTGGCGACAATATCCAGGAGGAAGGAAGAATAAAGATGAAAGCTCACAGAGCTGGAAACAAGGGCTGTACGTGAGAGAGTCTCAAGTCACACTGATAAAGGAATAAAGACAACTTGGGGAGCAAACACGGAAGTCCTGTGCAATGACCCACCTGTGTAACTAAAATCACAGACACAGAAGTGTGCACCGGGCTTCCGAGCCCCTCCCGAGGCAGGGCTCAGCAGCCAGGGGCTGGGCTGTCCCGTGCAGCCGTGCAATCCGGCACAGTCAGCATCTGCTGCTTTGAGATGTCAGCTTGTATTTTTCACTTAGGTATTGTTTTGCAATTATTGGCTAGGTGCAGATTTATCAGAGCAACATAAAAACACATTTCCTCTCATTTTTCTTCAATTAACCTGGATTTATATTTCTTAAATGGGGAAAGATTCCTTAAAGATTTGAGAGAGATTCTGAGTGGAACCCCATCAGTGCTGTTCAGGAAATGGAAGCTGACAATCAGAGGAACCGTGAGGGTGGGTTCTATTTGAACTGTTTCCATTAAATTCTGCTTGTGCGGCTAGGCGTACAGAAATCGTCCAGGTGATTTGGAATGGAAAGACACTGAGGATTTGCTTGAAGCATTCATTAGGAGCTGCATTTAGGGGAAAAGGATGGAAAATTTTCAGACCAGTATGATTTTGTCCTCTGATGTTTATGTATCCATACGGATGGATATCGGAGGCACCTTGGTCATGTAATAGTTAAGAGCTTGGCTGTTAAAAAAAATGGTCCACAGTTCAAATCCTCCAGCCTTTCCTTGAAGACCCTGTGGGACAGTTCTACTCTTCCTACAGGGTATGTATGAGCCAGAACTGAGTTGTGAGCAGTGGGGTTTTATACATACATGCACACATACACATACATGGTGCTATATGTGTGTAAGTCTGTAAATGTATGTATGGTAGGAAAACCCTGGTGGCATAGTGGTTAAGTGCTATGGCTGCTAATCAAAAGATCAGCAGTTCAAATCCACCAGGTACTCCTTGGAAACTCTATGGGGCAATTCTACTCTGTCTACAGGGTCACTATGAGTTGGCATCAATTTGACAGCAGCGGGTTTGGTTTTTACATGATACCCACATATATGTATACATGTATGTATATATGATGTGCGCTTGTGTGTGTGAGAGAGACAGAGGGTGAGAGAAACCTTGCTGACATAGTAGTTAGGAGCTACAGCTGCTGACCCAAAAGGTCAACAGTATGAATCTACCCGCCACTCTTTGGGAACCCTATGGCACAGTTGACTCTGCACTGTAGGGTCGCTATGAGTTAGAACACACTCAGCAGCAAAAGGTTTTTTATACGTACATACACATGCCAGTATGTTGGGCACCCTGGTGGCTTGGAGGCAGAATCGACTTCACAGTAATAGGTTTGGTTTCCTGAGGGGGTTGGAACATATGGATGCTTTTTGTACATGACTATGTGGACATGTATTCCGGTGTCACTAGTGTTACTGAGACTGAAATTGTCTTTCTGCTTCAATCTTGAAGGCCCAGGGACGAGGCCTGTGAGGAATGGGGCCCCCATCCCAGCACAGTTGCAGGAGGGGCTGAATTGCTCTGCGGCCTCTTTAAACCATTTAGAGGTTTTCCTGATCTTGATTTCCACTTTCCTGTAGCCCAACTTTCCCTAATGTGTGTTTTGGTTATTTATTAAGTTTCTTCTTTAAAAGTGTACTCCGATTAAATGACCTTTGAAAACACTGTAATAAACAGTCTAAGACTTCTCTGGGCTTTAAATGTACAACTATGTTTTGTGAATCCTGAAGAGGGAAAGAGATCTCTACCTTTTTCCAAACATTTTGACCTGGCATGTCAGTTTCAAGGTTTTTTTCTCAGAGCACGTCCAGGCTTTAGCCCACAGAACTCACCATGGGAAGAAATGGCCCCCACCTCAGGGCCAGACTCTGAGCTGGAAGCGTGTCATTCCAGGCCAACAAGATTCATTATCTCCCGCATGGTAGGAAGAGAACTGGCCAGAATCATGTTTGGGTCCCTAATCATTACAGTACCTAGCTCGATTCATGCTCAATAAACAGATATGAAATAAATGAATTAAGCAATCTGATGATGTATACCTGAGTGTACCTGTGCATGTGATTACCATCATCTCTGTTTTAATATTTCACATTCCAAGGAAATAGTAACATAATATTTCCTTAAGTATGACTGTCACCCGATCTCTCTCACATTCTGCTCAAGGGAAGCACCTAACAGAAGAGAAGTGATTTAATTTAATGAAAGTTTAAAAAGGGATCAAAATATATTTGCTTGTATATAATGACCATTGCTTTTGACTTACCGTTACCAGCTGTGAGGAAGGTGGGTTCGCGCTGATAATAACTTTTTATGTTTCATACCCTGTTCATCTGACCCCAAACCATACGCAGAAAGCACACACAGGGAATGGTGTCTACTCCATCACAGACAGGCGTAAAAGGAGCCTGGCTACGGCTTCAGGTTTTGTCATTTGCAGGATTACAGATTGACTGCGTGAGAAGGACTTCACAGTTTGGAGACCTCATATATATATACCTCAAATATACAGCAAACATTATCACCTTACTTCAAAACTAACCTTCTCAACTAGTTTTGAAGTTTAATACGTATTATTTCCTTACAGCTACGTGCCATGTGCTTATGAAACACATCACTTTAAGTCAGTTGTGTTTAGGGAGCACACGGAGAATGCTTAGACAGATCAGATATCTAGGTGTGGCGTTACCTGAGATTACAATGAGTGTTCAAGCCAAGGTTGCTGACTGGCCACAAACAGTAGGCATGAGAATATCTAAGTATTTAAATAAAGACGTTCCTTTCTATGTATTGGAAACCATGGTAGTGTAGTGGTTAAGTGCTGTATCTGCTAACCAAAAATCAGCAGTTGAAATCTACCAGGTGCTCCTTGGAAACTCTACAGGGATAGTTCTGCTCTGTCTCACAGGCTCTCTGAGTCAAAATTCACGCAACAGCAGTGGGTTTGGTTTGGTTTCTGTATATTACACTTATCCCACAGAAACAGGAGGAGATGCTGTAGACAGCCTTGTAGGAGTTGTTCTAGTAGATTGACCCTACCTCCACAATGCCGTTTCCTAAATACATATCAAGATTAAAAACTCAGAAAGGTCTGCAGGACAAGAGAGCACACAAAAATTTCACCTGAGTACAAAGAGAAATTTGGACATGCAAACTCAGTGGATGACATGCAGCTAGGCCAGACTATCGACACTTCTTCATAGCAGAATTTTTCCCACCACTGTCCCAGAACCTAAGTAGCTGATTGAGTAGTATACCTAGACAGAAATGGTTTGCAGCCACCACTAGGTCAAGCATCGATGTTTCAGAGTTTCAGGAAAACATAGACATTTTCCTGTGATTGGACCCGAGGTTGAATATGGAAGATTAGCTAAGGCAGCAAAAATCCTATAAACACATAGGATCCCTAGTTTGAATGTAATAGATTGCGTTGTATCGCAACTCGTATGATATGATCAAGTTCTAGTCCTTGAGTTGTTGCTGCTCTTAGCTGCTGTTGAGTCGATTCCAACGCATAGTGAGCCTGTGTACAACAGACCGAAACACTGTCAGCTTCTGGCTTCATCCTGATAATCACTGTTGCCCATTGTTACTGTCACCTGTGTCAGTGCATCTGTGGGGGGTCTTCTTCTTCACTGACGCTTTCCTGTACCAAGCCTGATGACCTTCTCCAGGAATCGATCCCCCCAAGGGCATTCCAAAGTACATGAGAAGCCTTACCATCTTTGCTTCTCAGGAGCATTCTTTCAGAACTTCTTCCAGGACAGACTATATATTCTTCCGGCAGTCTGTGGTTATATTCAACATTCTTCTCTAACATAGGAATCTGAGGACACTGATGGTCTTCCTGATTCACTTTACAGCTTTCACATGCATATGAGGCAATTGAGATTACTGTGGTTTGGGTCCGGTTCAACATTACCAGGGTCTTGGAAGAAGTTGATTCTCACACTCGTGGATGACTCTGAGGGGCTTAAGTGGAGGAAGTAGCCACAGATGTAGTAAAAATAGCAAGAGAATTGGAGCCTGAAGACACACATGAATTGCTTCAAACTCATGATAAAACTTTAATGGACGAGGAGCTGCTTCTTATGGATGGGCAAATAAAGTGTTTTCTTGGGATGGTAAAAATGCTGTGAGCATTGTTGAAACAATAACAACGGATTTAGAGTATTACATAAACTTGTGATAATGAAGGGGTGGAATTTGAAGGAATTGACTCAAATTTTCAAAGAAGTTCTACTGTATATACAACGCTATCAAGCAGCATCACACACTACATAGGAATCCTTCATGAAAAGAAGAGCCAACTGAAAACACAGACTTCATTGTCTTATTCTAAGAAATTCACACAGCCACCTCAACCTTCTGCAAACACCACCCTGACTGGTCATCAGTCATCGACATGGAGGCAAAGAACAGAACTCACTGAAGGCTCAGATGACTGTTAGCCTATTTTAGCAATAAAGTATTTAAATTTTTTTATTGTGATTAAGTGAAAATTTACAATCCAAGCCAAATTTCCACACCCATCTCTCTGCAACTTTATCTGCTCTCCTCACCCAGTGACAGCACACTTTCCTTTTTCACTCTTTTCTCCCAGCTTCCACTCAACCAACACCTGTCCCCTCCTTTCTATCCTCTTCTCTCCTCTAGAAAGAAACTAGTAGGGCACCTTCTTAAACTATAAAGTACACCCACCACAGGCCCATTCTGTGTCCCAAGCCCAGTCTATTCTTTGTCTGAAATGTTGGCTTCAGTTCTGGTTTCAGCTCCCAGCCAGCAGCAAGTCCAGGGTCTATGGCCCCAGGGGACCCTCCAGGCTGACAGACCATCAGTCAGATCTTTTAATAGAGTTCTTGATCTGCACACCTCTTTTTCTCCTGCTACATCAGGAATTCTACATTGTGTTCCCTGTCAGAACTGTCTTCAGTGGTGGCCAAGCACCATCTGGTTCTTCTGGTCTCATGGTGATGTAGTCCCCGAGTCATACGGGTCTTTCTGTCTCCTGGACTCATTTTTCTTGTGTCTTTGATATTCTCAGATGTCAACTGTTCCAGGTGGGTTGGGACCAATTGATGTTCCTCAAATGTCAGCTTGCTAGCTTCTAAGACCTCAGATGCCATCCATCGATATAGGGTATAGGAGACTGTCCTAGAAAAAGACTAGTTATGCCAATTTACTTCAGTGTCCCCTGAAAACATGGTGCATGGACCCCTGTCCCTGATACTCTGTCCTTCGAAATGTTGGTTTAAGTTTAGAACACCTTTTGGCCTGTGGTGTACCCCAGTTATGCTGACTTGCCTTCTACTGCCTGCTGTCACTCCCTTCACCTTACCGAATTCCTATCAACCTCTAATCTACGAATAACTCTCTCCCTCCCTCCCCATCCTTGTAGCCATCAAAGAGTCTTTTTTTCTGCTCACGTCTATTTTTAAGTCCTTACAGCAGAGCTCTCATACAACACTGGCCTTTTTGCAACTGACTGATTTCACTCAGCATAATGTCTTCTTCTAGTTGAAACCAGGTTATGAGATGCTCCCTAAAACTATCATTGTTCTTTATCATTGCATAGTGTTCCATTGTGCACTTACACCATAGTTTGTTCATCCATTCATCTGTTTATAGGCACGTAGTTTGATCTATCTTTTTGCTATTGTGGATAGTGCTGCAACAAACATTTGTGTACATCTATTTGTTCATGCGACAGTTCTTGTTTCTGTAGGACACATTCCTAACAGTGGTATTTCTGGGTCATGGGGTATTTCTAACTTTTTAAGAAAGCGTCAAATTGCTTTCCAAAGAGGTTGTACCATTTGGCATTCCCACCAGCAGTGAAGGAGAGTTCCAGCCTCTCCACAGCCTCTGCAGAATTTATTGCTTTGATTTTTGGATTATTGCCAACCTTGTTGAAGTAATATGGTATCTCATGGTAGCTTTGATTTGCGTTTCTCTAATGGCTGATGATTGTGAGCATTTCCTCATGTGTCTTTTGGCTGCCAATAACGTATTTCTTTTAATGTAACTCTATGCATGCTTTAAGACATAGTGTTATTGCATACTTAATAGACTACAGTCTTGTGTTTAGCATAAGCATAACTTTTGCATGCACTGGGAAACCAAAAAATACATGTAACTTGATCTATTGAAAAATTTGTTTTATTCCAGCAGTCTGGAAAATGAAACCTGAAATATATACCCAAGTTATGTCTGTACTGAACATTTTGATCAAAGATTCCACAGAAGAATGCTAATCAAAATGGAGAAATGCAGAACAGAATTTTAAATTCTCGTGGACTTGAGATTTTCTGGAGCCAAGGAGGATGGGTGAACCCCTGAAACTCTTGCTCTGAGACAATCTTGAAACCTTAAACTAAAAATATTTACTGAATTCTTCTTGAAACCAAACAGCATTTTAGTTTAACCACTCAAAAAAGATCTGCCTTGAGCATTGCCAAAATCTTTTAAAAAGTGTCTACCTAAATGGAATCAACTTGAAGACAGCAACTGGAAAGATTAGATAAGAATCTCAGAGAGCAGTTTGTGTTAAAGTGTGAGCAATGACTCAGAAAAGCAGGGTGAGAATGATCACAAAACACAAAGAATGTAATGAGTGGTCGCTAAACTGCACATGCAGAAACTAGAATTGGTCTATGTTTTGCTGTGTATATTCTCAACAAGGAAATATATAAAATTACTTTTTAAAAAAAGAAAAGAAGTATCGTCTACAACATCTACCAGAACTTTTCAAAACATAAAATATCCATCTGCCTGAATCCTTCAGTTACCTGACCTTGCTGGTACAACTTTTTGCCCTAACATGGAAAAATGAAACCTTTATAACAGATGCAGATTAGTCTGCCTGGCCAGAAACCTGAGTATGGAGCTTCCTTATTTACGAAAAACTGCAAATTGGTATGGAGAGACCTCTGTATTCTTCATTATAATTCATGGAACAGAAATGAGTAACTTGGGCTTCTTGGGGTCAGTACTAAAAAGCATTGCAGGAGCCTCTCAAAACTAAGGCTTCATCTCCTTTTTGGCCTAGATAGTTACTTAGTTCTTTTGATCACATTGGGATGGAAATTACCAGACTAAAGAGAGTCCAGACAAGGGGCTTCCTTCCCCATGTATTCCCTCTGCCCAGCAACATCAGGTTAACACCACCGTGAGCAAGACAGTCTACCAGGGACCATGTGTGATGGGGTGGGTTACCTGCAAAAGAGGAGCTTTCTTCACACTTTAGAGTGAATCCCATGGAGGAACAATCTGACACCTTTCCAGCAAAGGGAGGTAAAGGGGGTAGCATTCTGATTCTTTTAGTACCTTCCCCAAAGCAGAGGTTGGCCTGTGGTAATATCCAGTCATAACTTCTTATTTTCTGTTTGGAATATGTTTTGGCCATTTGGTTTATCTCGCTATTTCCATCAAAAGAACAATCAATAGGGATTTCTAAACAAAGGGACTTAAAAAGGGACTTTGTAACTATATCATGTTCTTCTCACTTAGTATCTATATTTTTAGAAGGGGAACACAGGCATCCAACACACCTAAGTTACGTACAAGGGAATATTAACAAATCGTCAGTCTCCTTTACTTCTCTTGAGTCTTGAGGGGGTCTCATATCCCACATAAAGGATAGATCTAAGGTCTGGCATAAAAAATACTGTCATGTGGGCCTAGAGTCTGCCATTGTCCACAAAAGAAAGGGCCAGGCCACATGCTAAAGCTGGAACTTACACATATTTGAGACAATTAATTGCTTGGACAATTTGTTCTCTTTGGCTCTGATCAGATTGGAAATTTAAATAACTGCAGTGGTCTGTGAGTCAGGGAATGAAGGTCACAATAATACCCTGGATGACAGAACTGCAGGATTTTGTAGCTGCAGGAGGAATTAGGAGCCCCCTAATCTAATGAATTATAAACCTTGATAATATTAAAACTTTTGTCCCCCATTTTAAAGAAAATTTTACATAGGAACACTACATAAAATCATGTGAAAGAGGAAATGATCTGTAACGAAGAGTTAAAAAACAACAACTACCAAAAACTGCTAATTAGTAAAACTTTCCTCACCTTCCATGAGTAAGAACTGAGCTACCTTATCTAGAGATACACATGAAATGAGTGACAGGAGAAGGCTGAAAACTGGTCTTCTAAACTTCAGTCTAACAAATTCCCTTCTTCCTGCAAAGGAAACTTGCATTTCCGGTGAAGGTCACACAGAATGAAGACGACCGAGTGCCTACACTCCTGAGCCACATTAGCCCCCAGGAAGTAATAGCTGGCTGTGCAGTGGCAGTGGCAGTGGCGCTGGAGGTTGTGTAGTAGGGCAGGGGCACAAGAAGTAGGAGTCGCAATAGGAATAGCTGCGGCTGTAGTAGCGGCCAAGGGTAACTCACATTCATAGGCAATGTTAATGGCTGTACATTATATCATTTGCTAGTCAGAGCACTGGTGCACGGTAGATAGGGAAGAACATCATTATCCTCATTTTACAGATGAGGAAACAGGTCCAGAAAGGTTAAGTGACGTACCTGCTCAAGGTTATTTGCACTAAGTAGCGGTGCCGGGTCATCAAGTTCCAAATCTCACGCTCTCTTCCCTGTTCCATAAGGCTGTCCTTCAGTTTCAAGGGCCAAACTTTTCCAACTTCCTTCATGACCCTCGATACAGCAGGGGAAACCGAGCCCATCCAAGAGAGCCACCACTGCACTTGACATTTCATCAACAGTTTGAATTTGAATAGATTCAGATCCTCACCAGTGAGGACTGGTAGATGGCTGGTCATCTGGAAACCTCTGTCAGATTATAGAACTGAAAAAATCATCCAGATATGCTTTAAACATTTGATTTTAAGTGATAACTAATAATATTTTTTTTTGTCAACCTTTTGACCTAAGCCTCAGTTTTGTTGTTTTTTTCTCCCCTGGAATCAGGTGTTCGGAGTTCAATTGTTCATTCTTGCGTAAACCAGACCCATAACTTACGTCAGCTATAGTTTTCAACTTTAGTTTCTTTACAGCAGAATGAGAAATAAAAGACACCTAAAACACAGGCTGAAGGGAAAATGCTTTTAGTTCTTGGAACCTCTCTTTCAATCTTTTGTGGATGTCTCCTGCATGTCTAACACAACAGCACACTCAGTAGTGACTTCTTTTAATCAAGAAGTCTCAAAATGTGCATGTCAGTTAACAGGGAAGCTCTTTATTTTTGCAGCCATTCATCTGTTACCAAATATTTAGCTGAATCACACAAGAACAAGAGCATTCAACATAAATCCATTGGAAAGCAAGCACGCAAGTGTATTAGTTAGAAAATCACTCCACCTGCGGTGGTAGAGAGGTGACATGACAGTTCTAGAGAGTACCAAGGCTGTCAACAGCATGAACAAATCTGCCTACAGGCAGCACAGCCAAAATGTCCCATAGAAGAGAGCAGGCTAGGCTTCAGTTCAAATACTTTGGACATGTTTTCAGGAGTGACCAGTCGCTGAAGAGGACATCATGCTTGTAAAAGTGGAGAAAGACCCCTAACAAGACAGACACAATGGGTGTGACATGGGATCAAGCATAGCAATGATTATGATGATGGTGTGGGACCAGATGATGTTTTGTTCTGTTGTATACAGGATGCCTAGCAGCTGTTACCTACCTGGCAGCACCCAACAACAATGACAAAGAGTGGCATCCCTAGCCATGCACATCCAACAGGCTGTGGGCCTTGTTGGTCTGTTTACAGAGTAAATATGGAGAATTGCTCAAACCCTGGTGACACAGTGGTTAAGAGCTCAGCTGCTAAGCAAAAGGTTGGCAGTTCGAATCCAGCAGCTGCTCCTTGGAAACCTTACAGGGCTGTTCTACTCTGTCCTATAGGGTGGTTGTGAGTCAGAGTGACTCAACAGCAATGAGGTTTACTTGGTTAACTTCCCAGTTCAGCAAATTTTTCGACAGACGTCTGTCCAAAGAATTTATCCTTAACACTAAGTTAAGTGTCCCCAGTTATTACTTCAAAGAAGTGCTAGGAAATTATGTCACTGTTCCATCACTTTCTCCAAATGGTTCGTGCTCTCTAGAAGTGTTCCTTCAGTTGTCACAAAGCTCTCCTCTGCTTGCCTCTTTGCAGTTATTAACATGAGTCCTTCACCTAACAGATGAAGAGCCCGGGGGGCACAATGTTGAAGCTCTGGATTGCAAACCAGAAGGCTACACTTTCAGATACACCCAGCAGCTGTGGCGGAGAAAGACCTGGCCATGTGCTCCCATAGAGCTCACAGCACAGAAAACCCCATGGGGCAGCTCTTCTCTGCCACGTGAGGGTGCTAAGAGTCAAAATCAACTGATCACCACCGAAAATCAACAACCTAACAGACGCTTAAAGAAATGTCATTGGCCAACCAGTCAAGAAGAAGAGCAGACATTGCTTCAGAAACGTGATGTATGGTGCCTTCCTAAATATCCTGAGCCTGGTCAGTTATATAGTCCTCAACTTCTGGAAAGCCCTCCAGGGTGTGCAAGATGGTAAACATAGAGACACTTAGAAAAGCCACATAAAAATGTGACATAAATTTTACAATGTAACTATAGTTATCACCGCATAGGTCCCAACAGAGCCCGGTTTCCTCTCTGCACCACACGCCAGTCTCCAGGGAACCATGTTCAGCCACGGCTATAGTTGGTGGCATGATTCATTTTCCTATGACTGTGGGGACAAGAACACCCACACCAAGGCTGCAGCTAAAACTGACTACCCTCATCTATCTTAGGATGTCCTGAAAACTCATCATCCATTACAACTGAATTGATTCGGACTCAGGGTAACCCTATAGGACAGAGTAGAACTGCCCCATAGGGTTTCCAAGGAGCAGGAGCTTTACTGGGCAGCCAGCTTCAGAAACTGTTGAAGACAAAGTACATTCATGTAACAGCATTCCACACAAATCTTCTCTCACCGTCAACCTAGCCGATTTGAAAAAAGGTGGTATTTCTGTACGCCAGCCTCAAAGACTAGGCTTGTAGGATGCTTGCAGCAGAGCTTATTCCACCAGCAGGGCTTTCTGCAGGAGGCATTTCCATAGGAGCCAGCCCTTTTTTTAGGACACAGGCAGGGCTATCTGTCAATGCACCTGCAAGCTGCTCGTCGAGATCAGTCGACAAAGGGTTAGGGCAGCAAGCCCCCACAATAATGTGGAAACAGAAATATTACAAAGTAAAGGCTTATAAAATAATAAAAATTCTACTTACTCTGGATACCTCCCTGTGCCTTTGGCAAAATACCTTAAGCATTCCACATACGGCGGGCATTGTCTTTATAAGATGGCACCTCATAAAATGGTATTAAACATCACCAACGGGGCTTCATATTTCATCCAGCAGGGTTTAGGCCAGGCATGTTCTATATCACACATTATTAGAATGACATCTGCTTTGCAAGTTGTGTACCCAGGAGCCTACCCGGATCACTCATTTCAGTACTCATTCTCGAGACTTCTGTGCCTTCATAATGCCTAATATGTTTAACTCATTTTGAACAGAAGTCTGAAGCCTTCCACGGCCCTCTGGCCAAAACTGTAGCTGTCAGACAACGCAGCCAGCTATCAAACATTCTTCATTTATCATTAGCGGTGATGCAGTTGTACAGAAAATGTGCCCACAGTACTGAGAGGCCAGCAATTGTTCCCCTATAAAACGCCTCTTCTCAACTAGGGACATTTCTCCGTAGAGGCCTTGCCGTTACATTTTGCTCCTTCTCCCACAACTCTGAATTTATAATGCAAAGAAAATGGGGAGCACATATTCATCCAGACGGCTTCTCTGTGACGAGACAAATAAGGAGGTCACCGACGGCCGTGTCGTGAGAAGCAGTGTGTACCACTGGGGGACATTAATAGAACCAGTCCAGAAGGAGCAAAAGGAAAAAGAAAGAGGGAGACGTCACCCACAGCTTTTGTGCTGAGGTTGGATCTTAAGTAATGAGAGTACCTGTCCGAAAGTTTGAAATTCTCTTTAGGGCTGCTGTTTGGCCACTTTTGTAGGACACAGGGACTACAGCACTGCCTTCTAAGGTTGCAGCCGCAGCTCCTGGCTCCTCGTTGGCCACATGACAGAAGTGCTTCTACTCTCCCTTTCCACATCTGTAAACTGAGCCACCCCAGCACAGCACAGAGGCCACCCAGAGCTTCTGTACACATCCATCATGCGATCAGGCAGGAACTTCATCTAAAGAAAACAAAAAAGCAGAAAATAGTTGTGTCGATAATTAATGCCGTTATTATTGGGCTTACAGTCACTATTAACCTGTTGCTATTGAGTTGACTCTGATTCATAGTGACACTACAGGACAGAGTAGAACTGCCCCGTAGAGTTTCCAATGGGTGGCTGGTGGATTTGAAATGCTGACCTTCTGGATAGCAGTGGAGCTCTTAACCTCTGTGGAACCTGAGTTCCTATGGTTACTATTAAGAATAGTAATATCCTAGTAATAATAATGATAGTATGATTAGTATTAGGACTGTGAAGGTTTTCCCTTACCATTTTATTCCTCCTACACGCAAACGGTTGCCTCATCCCATTCAGACCTTAGCCGTCCCTCTTCTGACTCTACTGGGATCAAAAAAGGCCCCTCTGAATGCACTTGGATGCCCCCGGGTTGGACCCACATCTTCAAAGGAAGAATGTGAGAGTGCTTGTAGTAATGATAACACACACTTAGGGACTTCAAAGGGAAAACTTGGCAAACGGATGTGTTCCCATGACTTTTTCATCAGAACAGAGTTATTATCCCATTTTAGAGATGGGAAAAACAGACTCCTTTGCCTGAGGACATTGGTGGGAATCAGTCTCCGAAAGATAATGAAAGCATTACCATGGGTTTCTGGATCTTTCCCACTGTTAAGTCATTTTCCCTCCAGGGGCAAGAACACGCTGTATCCATGGAAATAAGCAAACTTAGAGATAGTGAGAAAGAGTCAAGAGAGTCGAAAGGAAACATTCCACTTGACACACAGGCCTGTTGTTGAAGCCACTGTGTCAGTCTGTCTCCGTGAAGGTCTTCCTCTCTTTTGCTGACCCTCTGCTTTACTGAGCATGTCCTTCTCCAGGAACTGGTCTCCCTTAATAACATGTCCAAAGTACGTGAGAACAAGTCTCACCATCTTGGCTTCTAAGAAGCCCTCTAACCATACTTCTTCCAAGACTGATTTGTTCATTCTTCTGGCGGTCCAGTGTACATTCAGTGTTCTTCTCCAGCACCATAACTCAAGGCATCAATTCTTCTTTGGTCTTCTTTATTCACTGCCCAGCTTTCGCACACATCTCAGGTGACTGAAAATGCCATGACTTGGAACAAGCACAGCTCAATCATAAAAGTGACATCTTTGATTTTCAAAGATCATGCACTATCACCACCTGAAATAGTTGAACATTGATTTTTTCTTTTTTTCTTTTTTTTTTTTTTTTGGTGCAGCGAATGCAGGCATTCCTTCCGTCTTTCATGGATGTGCGATGTGATGAATCACTTTTGTGTGGTCTTTCTTGCTATGATCTTGTAACTTCTACCTTAGAGTGGGACTATGCAAATAAGGTCATTGTAGCCTACTAAGGGGACTGGTCCCCACATGTCTGCCAGTTCTCCACGCTGTGGGGACTTGGTTGTTGCCGAGATGCTACAAGCTATACTATCAGTATTCAGATACTAGGGGGTCACCCACGGTAGACAGGTTTTGACTGAGCTTCCAGACTCAGATAGACTAGGAAAAAGGATCCAGCAGTAAACTTCAGCAAATTAGCCAGTGAAAACCTTAGAATACCAGAACATTGTCTGATACAGAGGTCTTTTGCAGCAGACTTGTCTAGTGCAATACTTCCCTTGATTTCTTGACTGTTGCTTCTGTAGAGGTTGATTGTAGATCTAAGCAAGATGAAATGCTTGACAACTTCAAAACCTTCTCTGTTTATCATGACATTTAATTTATGCCTAGGTGTAATCCATACTGAGACTTCAGTCTTTGATCTTCACCAGTAAGTACTTCAAATCCTCATAGCTTTCAGCAAACAAGATTGCGTCATCTGCATGTTGCAGGATTTTAATGAGTCTTCTTTCAATCCTGATGCTGTGTTTTTCTTCATATATTCCCCTTTCTTGTATTATTTGCTCAGCATATAGATTGAATAATTATAGTGAAAGTATATAACCCTGACACACACCTTTCCTGCCTTTAAGCTACGCAGTAGCTCCATGTTTTATTCAAACAATCGTCTCTTGTTCCATGTACAGATTCCACATAAGCATAATTAAGTGCCCTGGAATTCACATTCTTTGCAATATTATATATAATTTGTTACAATCCACACAGTCGAATACATTTGCACACCCAATAAAACACAAGTAAGCATCTTTCTAGTATTCTCTACTCTCAGCCAAGATCCATCCACCATCAGCACTAATATCCTTCATTCCGTTTCCTCTTCTGAAGTCAGCTTGAATTTCTGGCATTTTCCTCTGGATGCACTGCTGCACCTGTCTTTGGAACTATCTTCAGCAAAATTTTACTTATATGTGGCGTTAATGCTATTGCTCCATAATTTCCATGTCCTATTGGAACACCTTTCTTTGGCAAGGTCACAAATACAGCTCTCTTGCAATTAGTTGGCCAGATAGCTGTCCTTCAAATGTCTTGAAACAGACAAATGAATATTTCCAGTCTTGCATCTGATTGTTGCAACATCTGAAATGGAATTCTGCCAGTTTCTGGAGCCTTGTGTTTTTCCCATGCCTTCAGCGCTGCTTGGACTCCTTCCTTTCATACTGTTGGTTCTTGATTGTGTGCTATCACCACCTGAAATGGTTGAACATTAAATTTTTTTTATTTATTTTTTTTTTTTTTGGTGCAGCAAATGCAGGCACCCCTTCCATCTTTCATTGATGTACAATGTGATGAATCACTTTTGTGTGGTCTTTCTTGCTATGACCTTGTAACTTCTACCTTAGAGTGGAACTATGCAAATAAGGTTACTGTAGCCTATTAAGGGGACTGGTCCCCACATGTCTGTCAGTTTGTCATGCTGTGGGGACTTGCTCGTTGCTGTGATGCTACACGCTATGCTTGTATTCAGATACTACAGTGGTCACTCTTGGTAGACAGGTTTCAGCTGAGCTTCCAGACTCAGACTAAGAAGAAGGACCCAGCAGTACACTTTGGAAAATTAGCCTATGAAAACCTTATGAATACCAGAACATTGTCTGATGCAGCACTGGAAAATGAGCCCTTCAGGTTGGAAGACACTCAAAAGATGACTGAGGAAGAGCTGCCTCCTCAAAGTAGAATTGACCTTAATGACATGGGTGGAGTTAAGCTTTCATTACCTTCATTTGCTGACGTGGCACTGCTCAAAATGACAAGAAATGGCTGCAAACATCCATTAATAATCAGGATATAGAGCATATGAAGTATGAATCCAGGAAAATGGGAAATTGCAAAAAATGAAAGAATTATGACCATCAATATCCTAGGCATTAGTGAGGCGCAATGGACTGGTACTAGCCATGTTGAATAGGACGGTCATATGGTCTCCTGTGCTCAAAACAACAACTTGAGGAGGAACAGCACTGCATTCATCCTACAGTCTTGATCTAGGAAAGTTAGTAATTCTCAAAAATGAAATGGAATGCATAAATGTTGATACTCTAGTCATTAGTGAGCTGGTTATTGATTAGTGGACTGTTACTGACCATTTTCAATTGGACAATCATATGCTCTTCTACGCCAGGAATGGTGGGTTGAAGAAGAATGACGTTGCATTCACTGTCAAAAAGAACATTTTGATCTGTCCTGAAGTACAAAGCTATCGGTGACAGGATAATATCTGTACACCTACAAAGAAGACCAATTAATATGACAATTATTCAAATTTACACACCAACCACTAAAGCCAAAGAAGAAGGTAATGAAGATTTTTACCAGCTTCTGCAGTCCAAAATTGATTGAACATGCAATTACGGTGCATTGGTAACTACTGGTGATCGGAATGCAAAAGCTGAAAACAAAATAGAAGGATTGGTAGCTGGAGAATCTGGCTTTGGTGATAAACATGATGCCAGATATCGCATGATAGAATTTTGTGAGACCAATGACTTCTTCATTGCAAATACCTTTTTAAACCAACACAAACAGCAACTGTATGCATGGACCTCACCAGATGGAATACACAGAAATTGAATCGACTACATCTGTGGAAAAAGCTGATGGAAAACTCCATATCAGCAGTCAGAACAAGATCAAGTAACAATTACAGCACAGACCATCAACTGATCATGTGCAAGTTCAAACTGAAACAGAAGAAAATTATAAAAAGTCCATAAGAGCCAAAATAAGACCTTGAGTATATCCCACCTGACTTTAGAGACCGTCTCAAGAATAGCTTTGACTCGCTGAATGCCAATGACAGAGGAAAAGACAAGTTGTGGAGTGATGTCAAAGACATTAGACATGAAGAAAATAAGAAGGAATTAACAAGTCAGGCAAGAAAGAAAAGACTGTGATGAAGGTCAGAAAGGACTCTGAAAGCTGCTCTATTTAACACTGGAAAGCTAAAGGGAATGGAAGAAATGACGAAGGAAAACAACTGAACAGAAGATTTCAAAGGATGGCTTGAAAAGACAAAGTAAAATATAATGACAGGTAACAAAGAGCTGGAGACAGAAAACCAAAAGGGAAGACAGAACATGCTCTGCATTTCTCAAGCCAACAAACCGAAGCCAAAAAATTCAAGCCTTGAAGTACAACAGTGAAGGGATTCTACGGGAAAAAATATTAAATGACACAGAAAGCAGTACAAGGAGATGGAAGGAAGAAACACAGTCATTATACCAAAAAGAACTGGTGGATGTTCATCCATGTGAAGAGGCAGCGTATGATGAGGAACTGCTGGTACCAAAGGAAGAAGTTCCAGCTGCATTAAAGGCATTGGTGGAAAAAAAGCTCCAGGAATTGATGGAATATCAACTGAGATATTTCAACAAACAGATGCAGCACTGGAAGTGCTCACTCATATGTGCCAAGAAATTTGGAGGTCAGCTCCCTGGCCAACTGGTTGGAAGAGATCTGTGTTTAAGTTTATTCCCAAGAAAGCTGATCCAACCAAACATGGAAATTATTGAACAATATGATTAATATCACAAGCAAGTCAACTTTTGCTAATGATCATTCAAAAGTAGCTACAGCAATATAATGACAGAGAATTACCAGAAGTTCAGGATGGATTCAGAAGAGAACATAGAACCAGAGATATTATTGCTCATGTCAGATAGATCTCGGCTGAAAGTAGAGAATACCAGAAAGATGTTGACTTGTGTTTGATTGGCTATGCACAGGCATTCTACCGTGTGAATCATCACAAATTATGGTTACTATTGCAGAGAATGACAATTCCAGAACTCTTAATTAGACTCACGAGGAGTTTGTTCAGGGATCAAGAGGCAGTCTTTTGAATAGAACAAGCAGACATTACCTGTTTTAAAGTCAGGAAAAGCGTGGATCAGAGTTGTGCTCTTTCAACATACCTATTAAATCTGCTGAGCAAATATCCCAAGAAGCTAGACTATATGAAAGAGAAAAGGGCATCAGAGTTGGAGGAAAACTCATCAACAGTCTGCATTTGCAGGTGACCTTGTTTGCTGAAAGTGAAGATTATTTGAAATACTGATGAAAATTAAAGATCACAGCCTTCAGTATTGATTACATCTCATTCAAAACCAAAAATCCTCATGACTGTACCAGTAAGCAACATCATGATAAATGGAGAAAAGACTGAGGTTGTCGAGAGTTTTGCGTGGATCCTCAATCAACGCCCATGGAAGATGCACTGCTTTGGGAAAAGACGCTGTAAGAGACCTCCTTACAGGGCTGAAAAGCAAAGACATCACATAGGAGACTAAGATATGCTTAATGAAAGCCATGGTATTTTCAGTCACATCAATTGCGTATGAAATCTGGACAGTGAACAATGAAGACAAAAGAAGACCTGACACCTTTAAACTGTGATGTTGGAGGAAAATACTGAGTACGTCATAGGCTGTCATAGGAATCAACAGATCTGTCACGGCAGAAGTACAACCAGAGTGTTCCTTGGATGCAAAGATGGTGAGACTGCATCTTTATGCTTGGGACATGTTATTAGCAGGGATCAATCCTTAGAGAAGGACCTCGTGCTCGGTAACATTGAGGGTCAGCACAAAAGGGGAAGGCTGTCAAGGAGATGGATTGACATAGTGGCTACAACAACGCGCTGAAGCGTAGCAATGATTGTGGGGATGGCACAGGACTGGGCAGGGTTTCATTCTGTTGTACATAGGGCTGTTACAAGTTGGAAGCAACTCAACAGCACCTAACAACAACAACAAGGGGCTTCGCCAGGTTTGCCATCCCACTGGTCTTAAAAGGAGCCATCTCACAGGCAAGGAGGAGAAAATGACCTCGCTACCACAAAGGAGGAAGATCCAGGAGCCGCGCCTGTCCTTTGGACACAGGCTTCCTAAGCCTAGAAGCTCCTAGGACCAAGAGACCAAAGAGAGGGAGAACAGATCAACAATCCTGAAAACAGCAAGAAACAGTGCCAGGAGAGACTCTAGGAGGTGCTGGGGTGGTCTTCCTGGCCCCAGAGTGAGACAGCTGAAAGCCTTCAGTCTTTCTGGCAAAGCAGCAAACTTCTGGGGAGTTGGTGGAGCTAGGTGTGCTCACCCCCAGGGTTAGAACTGAGTGCCCGCAGCGTGAAGTTAACTCGTGGAGCGAGGTCCCTCTGAGCACTTATTAAGCAGAGCTGGAAAAGCTTTGCAACATTTGCCTGAGGGGAGCAGAGGCCAGGGCCAAGGGCCAGCAAGAGGCATGTCTGCAGACACGGCTGAGGAGACTGCCCTGGTGGAAGAGCTGCATCCTGATGGTTTCTGAATCTGAATCATGAACTGCTACTTTCCCCATAAACCTCTTAATTGTGAGTATGGTCTGTGAGTTCTGTGTGGCCACTGCAGCAAGTTATCAAACCCAACAGACAAGTTGAGGGGACCATGGAAGGTAGGGCTGATGTCAGAGTGAGTGAAGAAAGAAATGTCTGACCTTGATTTCATAGGAATCAGTCTTGGGCTGTTGCTCTTGATTCTCTTCACCCCACTGTAAAAGTTCAGATGGCACTGTCTCACCACTTTTATGTTATGGTTCTCGTGTCATTCAACATTTTGCCCGTAGAATCTTTCAGTATTGCAAATGGAGGCTTAATTGTCTTTCTTTTTTCCTCAGTTCTTTCAACCAGAGAAACGCTGAGCATGTTCCTCCCTTTTGGTTGTTTAATTACAGGTTTTTACACATTTCATTATAATACTTCGTGTCCTCTAGCTGTTCCTTGACACAACTTGTTCAGCTCTTTTACTTCATTGTTTCTTTCGGTTGCTTTAGCTGCTCTATGGTCCAACATCCATGTTGATCTTTCTTGTATTTTTTAATGATAGTTTGTTTTCTTCATGTATGCTGCTCTTGATGTCATCCTACAACTTGTCTGGTTTTATGTCACTGATGTCCAATGTGTCAAATCTATCCTCAGAATGATCTGTTCCTAGATTAGTTTGGGATGTACTTCAGGTTCATACTTTGGCTTTTGTGGACTTATTTTAATTTTCTTTTACATTCAGCTGGAATCTGCACACAAGCAATTGATGTTAAGTTTGACAGGCAGTCCCTGGCCTGGCCTTGTTCTGACTGATACTGACATGTCTTGTAAGAACAGCAAGCTCATCAATGCTTATTAAATTGTTAGGAGAATGGAGCTAGCCAAGTGCCGTCGAGTCGGATCTGGATCACGGAGGGAAAGAATACCTCTCCACCTACCCCTTTCCTCCAGGGTCCAACGCTACCTTTATCCAAATGTAGTCTGCCCAAGGGGTGGATCAGCCGACGAGTCCAGTTGCTATGGAATCAGTTTTGACTTGTGGTGATCTCACATGTGTCAGAGTAGAACTGTGCTCTGTAGAATTTTCAGTGGTTGGATTTTTTTAAAAAAGTAGATTGCCATACCTTTCTTCTGAGGCATCACTTGGTGGTGTGTCACTCAAGAACTCTACCAGAAGTTTAAAGTATCTAATAACCAATCCTTGGTCCAGCAAACACTCTCCCTTCTCATTGCCCTGACATCCCACCCCCTTTACATTCCCTAATTTTAGGAGAGACCTGTCTTTCTGGGTTGGGAAAGGAGACCCACAACAATCCACAGGAATTCTGTGGGTAACTGGGGATAACAGTGAATATTTTTCAAGACTCCACCGTTGTCATCTCTGCACAGTCTTCTGGCCAAAGTTTGCCCATGTATCTTCTTGTCTCTAGGCTAGGGGTCTCCAGTCCTACTTTTTCCACTTCTGTGGCTGTGTTTCTCCGATTCTAGAGCATTTCCTCTTTTTCTCTCCCAGATGCTCCCAGGAGTTCCTACATCATCATCTGGACAGCTTCTCTGCCCTAGTGTTTTTCCTCTAAAACCATGCTTTGCTACAAAACACTTGCTCTCGAAACACATAGTGATTAACTGTCCTCTTGGCTATAGTCTCAAAATATAGTCTCCAGATTCCCTAATCTTTTTCTCTTTTTTTCTCTAAATCATCCTTTCCCTTTTTTTACCTGCTTTCTCACAGCAGCCCAGGGTTATATATTCAAAGCATGTTCTTCATCTGATATTCACAGGGAATTTATGGTTTTTAGCCGAGCTGTTCTACTGAAGTCTCGATCACCTCTGATATTTTTCTTACACCCTTTGGCGCTGTTCATTCCAACTCAAGTTTGGCAACCTAGCATTGCTGCTGAATTGGAGATAAATGAGTCAATCAATTCAATTCCAAAAAGTACTACAGTGCTGTTTTATGCATTAAGCGCAGGAGATATATAAGCCACTATCCCTCTCCTTAAGGGGCTTCCAGTTTAAAGTGGTAGAAGAACGTCGGTGAACTTGATATATAAGACTGCAGAGGAATAAAACGGTAAGAGTCTAAGAAAATGGAAAGAACAATATGGAAGCACTTTATGGAGAACCTGAGACTTGTTCTAAGCATGGAAGTCATGTATAATTTAGACAATTAGAAAGGACAGTGACAGACATTTCAGCTGAAAGGGACATCAGGGTAAGAAACTGTGAATAAGGTTATTGCCTCTAAATCATTATAAGAAATATTGCTGGTATTGAAATTAGGTGCCAGTGAGTTGGTTCCAGCTCACGGTGACCTTATGTGTAACAGGACATAGTGTTGTCTTGTCTTTCATTGTTGTTGGTTTCAGCCCATTGTTGTGGTTAATTTGCCAATATATTTTATTGAAGGCTTTCTTCGTTTTCATTTACCCAGTGGCACTTGGCTTGGATGGCTCTACTTTACAAAGCATGATAACTTTTCCAGTGCTTGGTCTTTCTGATGACATACGCAAAGTATGCAACTTGAAGTTCTGCAGTCCTTACTTCTAAGGAACATTCTGTTGTATTTCTTCTAAAACTGATGTTCATTCTCCTGGCAGTCCACAGAGCATTCAGAATTCTTACCCAGCACCACAGCTCAGATGTGTTAACACCTCTTTGGTCTTTCTTTTTCTTTGTTCAACTTTCATGTACATTTTAAAAAATAGGAAAGAAGAACCCAGGGAGTGGGCAAGATTTTGTTCTCATTAACTTAATTGTGGCTTACAATAACTTTGTCTTTTTCCTGCAACTGTCCTCTTTGTCATCGGTTAGACTGCACAAAATAAAAGAACTGAGTAGCAAATGAATTTCAACTGGAATTGTGGCTCTGGAGAAAACGCCACTCACAGTGTCATGACCCCTATTGCTGTAGAGTCAGTTCCAACTCATAGTAAACCTATAGGACAGATTAGAACTTCCTAATAGAACTTCCCAGGAGCATTTGGTGGATTCAAACTGCTGATCTTTTGGTTAGCAGCCAAAGTTCGTAACCTCTATGCCATCAGAATTTACTGTGACTCCATAGTCACCTCTGCAGTTTGTCAGGGAGCAATGGAGGGTGAAGGAAGTCCTGGGGGAGCCTGCTGGTGACAGGAACAAGCTGACAGGCACTCCCACCTGGCTGGTGGGACTTTCTCAGTCAGGCTGTATCCCAACTACACAGCCATAGCAAGGTTTAGAGAAGATGCTCTGTAGCAACCGGGTAATTTTGTGCAAATTTCCACCGTCAACAAAACCACAGAACACGTCACTCCTGCTATAGCTGCCTCCCTGAGCCATGTCTCCTTTCTACTTTGCCCTATTGGCGATAACACTGCCCCACCCGCCAATACAACCGTCTCCCCATACTGTTCATGACCAGCCCCTGGAGCTTTGCTTTCAGCTGTCTATATGGAAAGAAATAGAAACAAATACCCCTTGCAGGAATGTTTGCATTTTACTGGAAGGTTTTTTTTTTCCCCCTATTTCAAAATTCAAAACGGCCACGCATTTCTAAAGGTAGAATTCCAGCCTCGTGGTGCAGTAGTGAAACACTTGGGTGCTAATCAAAAGAAAGGCAGTTCAGACCTACCCAGACCCACTCAGAGGCCATCTGGGTGGCAATCTGTTTCAGTATAGAGTATAGCCTTAGAGACCCGGCAGTTCAGCTCTGTCCCATAGGGCTCTTAAGAATTGGAATAGACTCAGCAGCCATGGATTCGGGGTTTGATTTAACAAGTTGGTAGAACAGCTACGGGCAGATGGCAGGAGGTGGGGTTGAGGAGGAGTGGCAGACTGGACAGCGTTCTGCGGAAACCCGTAGTGTTTTCATCAGTTGGGTGAACGAAGATCCCCAGCCCTTTCTTTCTAGTAAGCCTTAGCCTGGAAGATCCCCACAAACCTGGGCAGTGTTATGGGTCTGAGCAGTCACCCTGCTAACCTCTACTGACAGACAGGTAGGGGCTGTGAATGAGATGTTCCAGCCGGGACCTGAAACTGGGTCTGCTTGCCGAAGGCAGACTTCCACCATCGAACCGCCAGCGCCTGACAAGGGGTCTCTCAGCTGCCCCTAAATCACCCCGCATGAACAGCACTCACTCCACACAGTGGTAAGCCCATCTTCTACCTCAGAATTCATCTCTACTTGGAGAGGTAAAAGCCTGGAAAACTGTAGCCTTCATGAGGGCCCAGATGCTGTTCTCTGCATCCTGAAATCCTAAAGCCATCAGACAGGCCACATCTGGCACCTTGTGGAGCAGGCTCCCTCAGCACCTTGGACTGAGTTCTTTGGAAAGTGCCTCAGGCTGGCCCTACGGAGTGTAAGTTACACACTTCCCAGGCCTGAGGACTGTCTCTATTTGTTGCACAAGCTATCTCAAGGCCTTCCTGTCAGTGTCATTCATATATCCATGACAGAAAAATAAAGAAAAGAAAAGAAAAAGACACTGTGTTCCGTGCCACAAGTTGAAGCTTCACTGGATGTAGATTGTGGTGCACAAACTGTCCGGTAAGCCCAAGCTGGAGGTGTTTTTTCTGTTGAAGGTGAGAGATGAATTAGTAGCTCTACCTCCTTAAGCAGATGGTTATCATATGATCACGGCAGCACTGTCTGCCCTTGGTCATGAAAAAGTCATCTTTTCCCTAAATATGATGCAGACAGACTGTAGGGCCTGGATACCTCTGGGAAGTGTGGTTTATAGCAGGGCATGTGACACCTAGAAATGTTGTTCTTGCAATGGTCAGGCCAGTTTTGAAAGTACTAACTCCAGGACAAAATGTACAGGCAGAGGAACCAAGCAGATGAAATTCTTGGATTCCTTCTGGATTCCGTCTCAAATGGGCAATGCCGGCCAGGCTACGCTGGATCCTCACTGTCTGCCAGGGGTCCATCTCTTCCATGGCATGGGAGCTCATGATACAAGTTAATTAATGCGGACATTGAACAAGAGGGACCTGGGCTTGAATTCCAGTTCAGTCCTTTACAACATAGGGGACCTGGATCTATTTGCTGGAATTGTCAGACTCAGTTGTCTTGTCCTGAAAAACTGGACTTCTGTCACAACTTGAAAAAGAAGTGAGGAGTAAGGGAAATTCCAAGTGCAAACCATGATGCCTGAGTACTCTCATCTTCCCTCAAGGGATCAGAATGGGAAGAACAGCTCTGGACACTGACCTGGAGGGAAGTCAGGGTGAATGTGTGAAGTCGTTCAGGGGCCCTTCTCTTTGTGGTCATTGCACAGATCATGAGCACTTTGGAGTCTGAAAAATGAGGATTGGAGCCCCTTGCTGGAAAGGGTACTTAAGTATTCTGAGCTGTAGTGTTCTCTTCTTTGTTCAAAAAACTAAAG
Organism: Heterohyrax brucei; assembly: GCA_028571685.1. NCBI lineage: Eukaryota > Metazoa > Chordata > Mammalia > Hyracoidea > Procaviidae > Heterohyrax > Heterohyrax brucei. The sequence goes on from CM053149.1 coordinate 76,385,456, forward strand.
CCAAACTCATTGCTGTCAAGTCGGTACCAACTCATAGTGAACCTACAGGGCAGAGTAGAACTGACCCATAGAGTTTCCAAGTAGCGCCTGGTGGATTTGAACTGCTGACCTTTTGGTTAGCAGCCACAGCACTTACCCACTATGTCACCAGGGTGTCCTTGTTCTCAGGGGTACTGTAACGATTCATGGAGGCAATTGCACAACAAGCTTAGCACAATGCATGGCCCATGTAAAACATCTTTTCCTTTCTTTCCTCCCCCTTCCCAGTCTATCTCTTTTATCCTTCTTTTATCCCTCTTCATTTCAGTTTACTCTGTGGTGTAGGATGGATTTACTAGCACTTGTTTTTCAAGAAGAATGCCTGGATGGTGCAAACAATTAACACACTTGACTCTTAACCAAAAGGGTGGAGGTTCAAGTTCACTCAAGTTTACCCGTTGGAAGAAAGCCTTGACTACTTCCAAAAACAATCAGCCATTGAAAACACTAGGGGGCACAGCTCTACTCTGACACCCATGGGATCTCCATGAGTCAGAGGAGACTCAGAGACAACTACTTCTGGCTTTAGAGACCACCAAGCTTTCCTCTGTGCTCTGATAGTCTCAGTGCTCTGTTCTCGAGGTAAAGAAAGGGACATCTTAGAACCTTGCCGGGAGGAAGCTATTGGATAAGCGTCTCCTTGGTCCTGAATTCAAGTCTTTTCCCTCTCAGCCCTGGCTTCCTCTTCTAAGGGAGGTAAGTTGGGGTTTCTTACAGGGTCAACAGATGAAGGCCCCTGGAGCTTACTTGTCTAGTCACACGATCTCCTCTCTTGAAAGTTTCCCTCCTGCTAACCATTGAAAACCCACCTAGTTGTCAATTCTAGCTCAAAGACATAGCAAATGCCTTGTACTGCTTCCCGGATGTTCACTGAATACATGAGAAAAGGCCCATTGGCGTTGGATGGCTCAAGCAGAACTTACCCAAAGTCTGCTCTGAGCCCTAAGATCCATGAATTCGATCCTGGTCTCTCCATCTCCTGAATCTCCATGGCGTGACAGTGCAAGCTACGTGATTTAACCTTCATTCCTTCCATCAGGTTCTTCCAGGCAAATGCTCTGTTTCGCTGGTGGGTAAACCCTTACTGCCTAGTCCAGCACCTGGTACTTTGTAATTGTTTCATAAATGGCTTCTCAAAGCTTGAGTAATTAAACTGCTGAAATGTTCATTGGGTAGGAAATTTTCAGCTAACAACTGGATGGTATATTAGTTGAGGCCAAGAACTTAGACATTTTCTGTATACTGTACCACATCTGGCACAAGGTACGAAATGTAGTAAGTGTCTAAAAGTTCACAGTTGTCCTTATAACGCAAACTCTGTCTGTATATTTATGATGATACTCTTCGGTACAACTCATATACTGAAAGATCATCTTCAACAGAAGCCCAGAGCTATATCTGATGCCGTGGTCAACAAGACAAGGGCGATCAGGGTCCAGTACTCTTTGAGAGACTGTGGAGGAAAACATAAGGGAATGACTTTCCAAATGGCTATATAAAAATGACTGAAGATAAAGAAGCAGTCTAGAGATCCTTGTCCTCACCACCACCAAGGATCTCCTCTTCCACCTTTACAAACATGCGTAAGCTGCTCTCTGATGACTTGCCTTCTTCAAGGATGTACCTGACACCCAGCCTCCCTTTCCTTGTATAAAATATTCGAGATTTAATGGCTGGTGGAGATAGAACGGCACCTGTTTGGGGCTTGACTCTTGTAATTTCTCGAAAGATAGTTCAAAATCTCTATGGATACCTCTGAATAGGGTGGGCACCATTATAGTTTTCTGTTATGGTGTCATTGTCTTCCTTCCTCCCTCCTCCTCCTCTCCTCCCCCTCCTCCCCCTCCTCCTCCTCCTCCCATTTCCCCTCCTCCCTCTCCTCCTTCTCACCCTCCTCGTCCTCCTCTTCCTCCCCTCCTCCCCCTCCTCCCCCTCTTCCTCCCACTTCCCCTCCTCGCTCTCCTCCTTCTCACCCTCCTCGTCCTCCCCCTCCTCCCCCTCCTCCTCTTCTCCTCTCCCTCCTCCCCATCCTTCCCCCTCCTCCTCCCACTTCTCCTCCTCCCTCTCCTCCTTCTCACCCTCCTCGTCCTCCTCCTCCTCCCCCTCCTCCCCTTCCTCACCCTGCCTTTCTTCTCTCTTCTTTTCTCTTTTTATTCTGCATCTCTGTCTTCATTCCCCTCTTTGTCTTTGTCCTCCTCTTCGCTTCTCTCCCTTCACCTCACGTATGTGTGCTCTTCACCAACACATGCCTCATACAAAAGCACGTGCCTGGAACAGTTTCCCTGCTTCTGGATCTGAGCGATTAGCCCATCGCAAACTGCCCTGAGAAACACCCTGCCTCCTGGTGGAGCAAGTAAGATCCTTGACAGCAACCCTGGCTTATTCTTGATCTGTGTGCCTAGCTAGCTTTTCTTTTTTTGAAAAGGCCGCAAAGAGTCAATGCATCTCTAGCTAAAAAGTGAGATCCCATGACAAGGGAGCTTCTGAAACCTGATTAAATATTGAGGAAGGGAGTCCATTGATTGACTTACCCTCAGTAAAATAAGGTTTGAAATAAACCCCTGGAGGGCCACACCCCCTAGCCTGCCAGAGGCCATAATCTTTAAGGCAGGACAATTATAATTAATTGAGTGATCCCACAGAAAGCATACAGGCTATGAAGGGTACTCGAAGTATTTTCCCTTTGCACATCTTCTCAAACTATCTGGGCATTCAAAGGGTTAAGCCAGGAGCCGCAGACAGACAGAGCCAATTCTGCCTGTGGCTACCACCAGTCAAGTCTGGCGCTGAGGGCTTCAGACACAGCTTGTACTTTCAACTCAGCACAGTCATTTTTAAATAATCACTTCAAGTTTACAGCGACATCAGACTGACATTTCTGGAGTATGATTGCTTCCTCAGTTAACAATTAGTCCTTTATCTTTAAGGGTATAGACATTAAAAGACTATACGATCAGATCCATATGCAAGTGATCCTCGTTTCTTTATCTTCTTCCATAGATTACAGCTGTTGTCTTGAGTAAATTTTCAGATTGTTTAAAACAATAAGTGATTCTTACGATTTTTTTTCCTCTTACCCAGGATCATTTTAAGAATTAACGGAAACTGCATTCCTCTGATACACAGTGCACAGAAACCACTTCCAAATGCCTTCTGAGTGCCAGGTACTGGGCTGAGGGCTTTGGACATATTTTCTCATTTACTCTGGGATTGTTCCATCTTCATAGCAGGCTAAAATTGGAAGAGCTGGCCTATTAAAGCTGTTCTTAAGTTTCATTCTTTTGCTACAATTAGGCCATTTCTCCCCATTGAAGGCTGATAAATTTTCAAAGAATTTGCCTGCCACATTTCTTTCCATTATTGAGCCCAGAGCTGTGCCAAGAAAATCACATTAAGCAGCACTTGTCATTGTTGGCCCTACTTCAACCTGGCATTAAGCAAGAGACAACACACGATGATTTAGAGAGGTGCCAGCCATTCTACCTGTTAGAATATTAAGATCACAGCACAGCAATGAGATTGAAGCTGGAGGTGAAAATCCCTGATTACTCTTTCTGCCTTTCTCACTCTACCCACCTATGCATCTGCTGTGGATTGAATGGTGTCTCCCAAAAATGTGTCACCTTGGCTGGGCCACTTTTCCCAGTATTGAGTAATTGTCTTCCACTTCATGATATGATGTAATTATCATATGCATTGTAAATCCTAACTTCTAGAATGTTTATGAAATTCTGGTGGCACAGAGATTAAGAACTGGACTACTAAACAAATAGTTGGCAGCTAGATTCACCAGCCACTGCTTTGAAACTCTAGGGCAGTTTTTCTCTGTCCTATAGGTCTCTACGAGTAGGAACCAATTCGACAGCAAGAGGTTTTGTATATATATATATATATATGTACATATATATATACCTGTTGCTATATGTATGTATATATGTATACATACACATATACATTTGTATATATGTGTGTGTATGGATGTATATACATACCTGGACCCCTGGTGATGCAGTGGTTAAGAGCTACAGCTACTAAACAAAAGGTCAGAAGTTTGACTCCACTAGCTGTTCCTTGGAAACCCTTTGGGGCAGTTCTGTTCTGTCCTATAAGG